>OX465374.1:18068556-18632851 GCA_950004255.1 Mesopsocus fuscifrons | reverse complement strand
GGGGGGGAGCTTGGCAAAATTCCATGGTCGCATTCTCCACACTTTCAATGACACTCCGTTATAATGAACTTAAAAAATATCTAAACTACCGCAGCAAGGGGGCGGAGATGATCTGCATGGTTTGTAGCGCATGGCCGTCGCCTATGGTAGTCAATTAGTGAAAATCTTGGAGTAGCTACTTACCTACCACAGGGAAACTTGTCTTTTAATTAAAAATGGAAACAATTTAAGGTGTCGCCTCGGAGGAATGAGGCTTTAAGTTGCTAACGGCGTTAACTCCCTCGATAACTGCCGAACTGCTTCCGAGCAGAGTTGTGCTGATTTATAGCCCCTAACTAAGTCCCAGGGTTCCAATACACATTCCTTTACGTTAACGACCAATTTTACCACACCAAGTTTCAAACAGTTCTTGAGATTTCTTTCGACTTCTGCGGATTTGTAAAGTCACAGTCACAATACCAATGTTCTACACTTCAGCTTTGTTCTCACCAGGACCAGTACCTGGGTCACGAAAATAAAATTTTTGTAATTTTGCAATTTCATGCATGCAACAAAGGTTCGAGCCTCAGTCGCTGAAAAAATATTTTTCCCTCTGTTTCGGGGGGAGGTGACATAAGTACTTAGCATATGCCTCGGCATTAGACAAAAAAATTTCATCGCAGATAGAATCCTAAGAACATCTCAGTTTGGATTAAGAGGACGCTATACCTGACGATGCATTTTTTGCCGCCCATAAGATTAACATTGCGAGCGGTGATTCATTTTCAAGGTTTACCCTTGGTTGGAAAGACACAAAATTTTGCCTGTACGAGTACCTAGCCCTAACAATGTTCTAGGGAGTGTTCGAAGCAGATTTCCCAATTTCTCACTGGTTTCTTTTATTGCAACTGTTTTGCAAATGCTAGCATCGTATACCTCAAGAAAAGTGCTGTATCTCGAAAACCAGTAAAAAAATGGGAAATCTGCTTCGAACACTCCCTAGAACATTGTTAGGGCTAAGTACAGGCAAAATTTTGTGTCTTTCCAACCAAGGGTAAACCTTGAAAATGAATCGCCGCTCGCAATGTTAATCTTATGGGCGGCAATAAATGGACCGTCAGGTATAGCGGACCCTTAATGGAATGGAATTTCCCACAGAGATCAGCCTTGCACGCTACCAGTTCACACATAAAGATAAATAGGTAGTCACGGAGGTAAAAAAACTCCTGATGTAACGTATAGGTAGGTATGTAGATTACAAAAATTTCCACGTCGTCAGTATTTCTTTCTCCCACTTACGGACATAAACACAAAATGAATGTAGGTACAGGTAGCAATAATGTTTTCTACGTTGATGTGTTCACTTGGGCGCGCCCCATCAGGAACCGCCCCTGGTATACGTCAAGAATCAAAGTCCAGTCAAGTGTGGACTGTGCGCAAATCACTTTACTATCAAAGATAATAGATACACAGCGATGTGTACCTGACCCCGGGTAAAGATAATTGCGCTTTAATCACTATTTTAATGAGCAACTGCTCTCGGGCTGATCATCATGATTCAGCTATCACTGATTGCCCAAGTTCAAGGATCCTTCCTGTGAAATAGGCCGCCCCTGTATTATTTCAGTTCCTTATATGTAGGTATGTGTCAGAGCGTTGACGTCGTATATGTATGTATACCCATGTCCAAATACACAAACGCATGTAACTAGGTGTAATACAAGTAGGTATAGGAATAGTAAACTACAAGAAATCAGTGTCGAGACTTCATAGATCAGAAGAAAAAAAGGTAAGGCAAGGAGCAAGGGGAGCATACCTAGTGGCAATAATCCTAGTAGGTATACCTACCCATAATGTAGGGTGAGAGTGCGCAATGTTGATGGAACGCTTTTGCAATGTCTCAAAAAGCTTTCTAAACCGCAGCTTGTGTTCTAATACCGTCTTAAGGCTGCGTTCCGCCATACTCTGTTAAGGGAAAATCGTCGACTTTCTCTCACGTTTACCATGTTTCCAAGAAATGGCAGAATGCAGTCTAAGTCAAGTTTCAGGAAAAATACTGTAGAACATCAGTCAATTGTTTTTTGTTGCGAGATACTACAATATTTTCAAACGTTTCCATTGCTTCCCATAAAAACTGCACATTGTTTCATTGTTCTTCGTTATTTTCTAGCAAGATGTTGGAATTGGAACTTATTTTGTGTCTTGTATGGATCAATCTATCTATATTTACCCACACACTTGGGTATTGGTGCGTTAAACAGAAAGCGCTATAAATCCAGCTTCAGAGACACACCGCTGAAGCTGGCCATGCCACAATGGTTGCGGTAGGACTAGGTATAGGTACAGCATCGGAATGACGTCACGTTTCTGGGATTTCCCGGGCTCTGGCCCAGTGACGCTGACTACCTAAACACCTGGAGGCTTCCAGTGACGGTGAGCACCTACAGGCACATATAGCATCTTCCTACCTCCAGGCACGCCGTCACAGAAGCTACGTCACTCACGCTTCAGTCCCCCCTCCGTCGACTATAGCAGAAGAATGTCAGGTCACCACTTCATTTGTTGTAATTATCGAATCCCATCAATCGGACATAATATTTTTTTCAGAAAAGGGCAGCAACAGCATTCAGCAAAATGTACCACGGTAAATAAACTTGACTAATTTTCCAAGACCTGGCTCATAAGAATAGAAGTAGCAATGGTATCGAAGCAGGTAGGAGAAAATTTGCATTATGCATTTCACCTATAGCTGTGAATAAATTAGTAAAAATAGAGGTATTCTTAAATAAGTGCAGGGTTTCTGACTTAGTGAGCTGATTGGTGGTTGGTACGCCAGAATAATAATAATTATTAGTGGTGGGTAAGGCGCCGAGGTACCTGAAGAGGTAGTAGCACCACGACTCACAAGATGTGACGCAGGTATGGCTACTTTGTTGAAGTAGGAACCTATATAGAAGACATGCACTAAGCTGCTGATCGAGGTATAGGTAGTGATGCTACGTTAACGCTACCTATGGGGTAGAAAATTAAAGTTAATTAGTTGAGGGGTAGTGAGGTCAACTGACTCAGCAACTATATCTCCCCAGCCAATGTGCAGAACTCGATGAAGACCTACAGGTGGTTCCAATCAGAAAAAGTTCAATAGGATCGGGACCGAACCTGTGTAGCCTGGCTCAGTGCTCAGCTGCTAAAGAGCTAGATAATACAGAAACAATTACTACAGAGGTCATTCAGTACTTGAGTGCCCACATAAATATGAATATATGAGTGTATAGACGCTATTTTGGGTAAAAGTGTGCACGCTAGCTGACTCAGTGCGACGCCAGGATCATAGTGCCCGACAGCCGCCTGTCGCTGTCGCCAGACTACAATTTATACTCTGAGTAATGATGGCAGAAATACGCCACTCTATTGACTCAGCTATAGGTACTCTGGCCATCAAGTCGCCAGTAATCATCGAGTGGCTATTATACGAGCGAAGGCTGATCGAGCCGTCGAATTCGGGGCCCGAATAGGATAGCTAAGAAGTGCTCGGAAGTGTGTATACATTGTGTATACCCCAGTAGGCACTAATAACGATACTGTAAATACTGGAAAATAATTAAGTAGATATTTACGTAAGTATTAAAAGTAATAAAATAGAAATTTGGAAAATAAGTATAGATACAGGCAAGTATGTTTACTCAAGCTGGAGGAAGGTATCTACTGAATATATCCTTCAAACCTGGTATAGGCAGCTCCAAATAACATCGGAAATTTAAAAAAAATCTTTTTCCCTTCAAACACTGACGCAACAAATTAGATCGCAGTCTTGGAATGAACAGACTTTATGGGGAGTAAAAATACGTAGAGTAATCGGATGAATTAAAAGATAACTGAACGCTTCCAAAAAAGGTCAAAGGGAAAGAAGTTAGATGGGATAGTCACCCCTATGCCTGAGTCAGCTAAACAAGCGTAGGAGGCGCATTAGTAGGAGCTTGCGCGGTACCGTAAGGGATGAATCAGAAAGGGGTTACGGAGCCTGACCTATAAGCTGCCAGGTCATTCGACTTATTTCGAACTTGAGGCCAGGGCGTGTCCCAGATAGTAAATACATAGGTACTAGCACAGGTACTGCTAGGTTCGTTATGTATGCTATGTGCTATGCATGATGGGAATAAGGGGTTCAAATCCAAATTATAGCACAGTTTTCTGCCAGATACCTAAGGGTTCCTGAGCCCCACAGATCCAGCGGACGAAAGCCGCAGCATAGCCGCGGAGAAGTGCGAGAAGTAGCAAAATTTTGGAATGGCAAGAAATTAACTGTACAGGTATTTCAGCACTCTTCAGTTCGGAAACATCCAGGCACAGAGGTGCATCCTGAGGAGGAAACGAATCCTGACGACAGGTTTAGCTACGTGTCCAAACACACGCCGCCCAAAGTGGCTGAGTACCAAACCATGTAGTAGAGAGGTGTGCCCAAGACAGGGCCAGAGCCAACGGCGCCCCTGGGCTATGTGCAATCAATAGCAACTAGGTACCGTGCCTACCAACCATAACGCACTCTCGTACTCTTCTACGAAAAGGTGCGTCACCTATGGAGATTAGCTGAGCAGACCTGGGTACTCATTAGGTAGGTAGGTAACGGAGCACGGATCAAAAGTTAACTGGAAGTTTCCAGAATTTGTTCTGGCGGGACTTCTCAGAACAATTCTAAGTAGTAATATACCTAACAGTACGCGTTTCCATAAATTTGCAGGTCTCTAGTCTAGAGACATAGGTTTTCTAGAAGGTTCTAGTATCTGCCTAAGCCTAAGCAGAGTTTCAGTAAGTTGTACGCAGCCGATAGAAAGTAGTGAGATGAACTTTTCACGAGATCAATGCGAGATTCTAGAACATTTCAAACGTTCCATGGGTTCACATAAAAAATTACAACATCGTAGCAGTACAGATTTGGTTTCTCCGGAAAAAACGCTCTCAGTATTATCTTTCATAAGAACCAAAAGATAGACGATAGCTATAAAAAGAATAGCATGTGACGTACGGGAATCCAGAGGCTTGGAGCAGTAGGACGCATCAGAGTGCGTCACACTTTATCTATAACTTCCACATGGAAAGTGAAGCTCCCAGGGGAAGCCCCTACTATCCATTCCTACATAGTAAATCGGGCTTTCCAATTTTCATTGATAAACAACTCATGCTCTGGACAATCCGACTACAATGAACGTAAGGAAATCCAGAGGGTGATATTAATAAACTAGTGCTACCTTTTAATAGTTTTGCCTCCGCGTGCTTTCCGAGAGCTATTCATGTAATGCTCATGCACTAACACGCCCACCTCACCCAAATAAATAATGTAACTAATATACAATAACTACCTATAAAACAAACGTGATACGTGTATGGAGTTTCTGCATGGTTACATACGATGAGAGTTGGCAACCCCAGACATAATATCATTAGATGGGATAGGGATGGCGGGTAGTTGGCACCCCCAGACATATCATTAGTTGGGATAGGCATGGCAGTTTTTTCGTGGGTACCCGCCATTCCTGAGCAGTCATTGTAAGCCCCGATTTCAGCCCTTCCTTCCATTCCAGCATTTCCAGCGTACGTGGCCAGGAAAATCATAAAGTTACACATAGTTTCATCACAGATTTGACCCGGTACCTCTGGAGTCTTGACATAATTAACAAACCAGAACACAGAAGCTATAGTGTCTAGGTGCGTGAGTCACAGTACAGGGTGTGACATAATCTTCTTGGAATCGCTTTCCCCCTGTGTGCGTCACAAGGTCGAGCAAGGCCGTCCAAGTCCGGGTCAGTGGTCGGCTGCTCGCACTCGCAGTGTGGGTGCTGCGGTCACACATAGGTACACACACACGCACGCGGCTATCAATGAACCCCGGAAATGCCACCGCGTGGTCGCCTGTTTCCGGTCAAGGCTTTCGTTTGGCAATATTGACACATTTGAGGAGGTGCCAGCACTGGAAAGGTACTTGGCTCAACTTCAAAGTTTGGGATGGTAGTGAATCTGCGGTATTGAGGCATATAGAGGGAACCGAGCTCTGAAGCAAGAGAACCAAGGATCTAGTCCTGACTGGTCGAGATTTTTTTCCTGATGGATTTCTCCCTGCCCTGGGCCCACCTAGCCCTGATGGGTACCTGGCCTTCACCGGCTGCGGGAAAACTCGACTGTGATTATGACAGAATCACCATCTTGTGACCAGAGGCCCTGGTCATTCTAGGGCTACACAGCCAAGGAATTTTGAGTTATCGACAGCACAGCTTCTGGACCGGAAGTTCAAAAATACTGACAAGGGTGAATCGCAAGCTTAAAATTGGTACGGTACATACCTAGTAAGAAATGTGGAAACTCATTGGTTGCGGTCAGGTGCTAGTGGTTGGATCTGCTCTAACCGATGTGAATGGATGTCTCGGTCAGTGCCCTGGGTCTTCCCCAGACCCCTTAGTTTCACCCGTCCTCCCGTCGAGACTCACCTATACCTGAGCCTCGAAAACCACCAAAAAGCGCTGACCACTCAATGACAGCTCCTCCCAGTACGGCTCTAGTATAGACCACTACTCACTAACGCGGTCGGAAATAAGGCACAGATATAGGGCAGCTTCTCCTTCGCTGTCTAAACTGATTTCCCTCCTACTTGTGCGGGAAAAGTCCGTGAACAATAATAATTCGGCACTCAGACGTACCCGAAGTCCCAGTCATAGATAGTTTCCACACCCCTTCGCTGAAAAATAGTCACGAACCAAGAGCACGAACCCCAGTTCAAACTGTACAAACCAAAATAATTATCTCCGGTGGTACCTACCATACCTGGATAGGCCACGCCGGTTCTTGATGAGATGTAAGATAGAGCCAGGTCGTTGTTCTTGTAGGTCTGGGTTTTCCCGGGCCCAGTGACCAGACGCCCTTGCGTGCCGACCACTGTGACGGCCGACGGCCATCCAAGTCGCCGGCTTGCACACTTTTGGTGTAGAAAGTGACGTGGTGACTCACCGCTGCTTCAATAGCCCAAGTGACGACACGAGGATTTCCCAGTTCTGCACGAACGTAAGAAGAAGCCAAAAACCGTGTTCAGCTTGTGAGGAGTGGTCTCAACTGAGAGTGTTTGAGATTTTCGTCTTCGGGGACTATAGTGGTAAGGTCACGAATGTAGTCAAGAGTCAGGAAGGAGGATGAAAGTATTTCACCATTCATTCATTTTTGGGCTCAGGGTTTTATTAAGCTAACTTATTTTGTAACTGGATCACCTCAGGCTCAGGGTGACTCGTCGCTCACACTAAAATATATTCAAAAATCCTCATTGTAGGTACGCAAGAACTTTTCTTTGTCAGAGCGAATAATATAACGTTTTCATTGCAGGGAAAGTTGAGGGACGAGGGAAAAAATAATTTCAACTTTTATACTAGTTGAACAGAACAATACAGACTACCTACAGACCAAGGTTGCGATGGTCCAAGGCCAAGGCTTCCCCATCATCACAATCATTGAGTGGTGGTGTTGGTGTGGAACTGAGGCTATTACCTACTCAGATGGTGCGATAGAATGCAGACTGTATTTTTTTAAAAGACTATGAAGAGTTAGACATTTCTAATCTCTATAGGACTGATAACAAGGGACAAGGTCAAGTTTGAGATAGATTTCATTTTCTATTCAATGCACCGGTTACACTGGAGTACTGGAGCACTTGAGAACTACACTAAAATTATTTTTCTGAGAGAAGGTACCTATACGGAATGAGATACAGACAGAGGGAGGGTTCGAAATGACAACCACGTTCCTTTCACTCCCAGCCTCTTCAGCGTCATTGCGATCCCATTACCATTACCAGACGAGGAAACCTTTTGAAATGTAGGCAGTGATACCTGGCTATACTGCCTTAGAATGGAACGAGAGATGAAGGTGTGGCGTGGGAGAGTGACCGCTGAAAATCAATCTATGGAATGGCCAAATAAAAAAAAAACTAGGAAACCGAAAAAAAGAAGAAGCCTCATTCCTAATCAAAACCGAAGCTATCGGATTCGCCACGCAAGCCAATGCACTCTTCCTCCATCGGGAACTGCACCCAAGTGCAACAATGATGCAGTTACACTGTGGCCACAGAGGTTCGCCTCGCTGCACCGAGAGCCCCGTTCGAGCGTCTCTTTTTTTGTGCTAATACGTACTAGGAAGAATTCGCTGTCTGAAGAGCTATTGTTGGATCCGAGTCGAAAGAACTATTGTGTACTTCTACTGTATAGTTAGAAGAGCAGTAAACTGTCTAGTCAGGGAACACGATGTTTAGTCCAGCTGTGTGGGTGTCTTTTCTTTCGTCCACAACGGTTGGAAAGCCTAGATGATCATAGAAGCCGATTGAAGGTTTGCCGAAGTCACCAGAAGTCCAATTAAGTCTCCAGAGACGGAGGAAGTTTTACAGTTCGAAAGAGCAACACACGAGCACGAGCACGAGTCACAGGAGACTCGAATATGTACCCTGAAATTTTTCGAAGTACTAATTTCATCGGAAAAAGTGAGACCTTAGTACCAGCACATCTGGTTCCTTCGGGACTTAGTAAACAAAGGAAAAGTCACCAAGGAACAAATAGCTCATCTTCAACAAATTTTCAGCAAAAACTCCGAGATTTGCGCGGCAATGGCGGGCACAAGCCCAAAGCTGAGGGGTAATTAGAGCGAAGAAAGCTCGCGTGGGGTTAATTGTCGGCCATCTGCAGGCTCGACTAGTCACCAGTCAGCACATTCCAAGCCCCCACACCACTGGTTAATGGCCCGTAAGATATTTTATCGCCCTCTCAGTATCCATTATCTTTTTTAAATATTGTCGTCGATCCTTTTAAAAACGTTTTCCCTTATTTTTCCTTCCCTTTCTTTCTTTAACAGCCAAGATTTATTTAACGGAAATCGGTGGTCTGTGCAAGAAGCTTTACTTTCCTTTATCTTTATTCCCCGCACTGCTGATCTCTCCGCATCTGCTGCTGACTTGAAAAAGGGGAACAGTGCGATACTTTTCATTTGCTTCTTATTTATTTTCTGCATGCGTTTGATTGATCTGGAGTTGGATCCTTCGAGTCTAGAACAGGCTAGGGAAATGAATTTGGGCAGCTCCTCGATCTAGCCAGATGTATAGGTACGCGTTTTTAAAACTCCTTTGAGATCCGACATACCTTTTTCTACTCTCAAGCAGCATTTTTCCCTGTTAACCAGTCGAACTCAAAACATGGGCGCTTGCGGGACTATGGGGCTCTTGCCTCCCAAAGCCTGCAACTCATCTAGTAAACTGATGAAATAGTGTACAGGACATAGGAGAAGCTGGTTTACACTGAAGATAAAAGTTCTCAAATTCTACGGTAGGTAAAAAAATCGTTAAGAAGTTAGACCTTAGGACCTACGTAATTGTTCACCAATGAAACCAAAATATATAATTTAGGGACAAAGTTTATTGCTGCCAAATTAAAATACTGAACACACAATCAATAATACAGTCTACACGAAAAAAAAGACTCAGACAATAAATACCTACCTACTCTTACAATCCTATCTCTATCCCTATCATCGTCTTTAAAATTACACCTATCTAATATCGCTATAGTTACCAAACAAATCAACATTTAAATGAGGATTTTACAGGGCTTAAAATTAAAATGGCCTTATCCAAATGACACAGAAAGTTATGGCATCATTATGGTTATTGGAGTGGGAAGGTCGAAATAATTTACTTCAATAATATTCGGTAAATTTCTTGGTCATGTAGTTCCTACATATTACATTTTTTTAAAAGGAAATTTCTAAGAATTTTCCGACTCCAGCCTAGTTTAGGTTCAACAAGCCATTTACTAAAAGTCTACCAACTAAATCAACTCAGAGCTAAGGTGAGTACTTACTTGTAAGTACCTATACCAAATTGTGTAAACTTCCAAACCTATATAGAGATAGGTTTTGTCTTTGTACCTAGTGTACTTGGCCTTCTTTTGAAAGGAAAATGACTAGCTACAAGTGGGGAAAAAATAGAGGAACCCGATTAAACTAGTTTAAAATAACCCACTAGTACATTCACAGAATGTTGTTAGTTTTAAAAACGGAGTAAAATAATTCTCCTTTTAAAAGACAAACATGAAACGAAATTCATACACTAGGGGTTCCTCACAAAGTGAAAATTTTGAAATATTTTATGAATTACAAGTTCCCTTGTGAGATTTCCCTTCGTCAAAAAATATCGCACAAATTTCGCACTAATCTATCGCATCAACGTTACTAGAGTAGTATTGTCGTCTACCGCTAAGGGGCAATTCCATCATACATGGTTTTGGTTTTAAACCAAAGGAAAACTCGAATGTAGTTGCTGCAGATTCAAAATGAATTTATTTATTTTGTTATTTTTCATATAAGGACTCACACTGTTATAGCAGAGCTTTAGTAAAGGCAACGTCTTTTTAAATTAACAAAAAATAATTATTGCAAAATTTTTTGGCAACTGAGAAGGCCAAATTTAGAATCTCAAAAAACTGAATTTTGAACCTGGCAGCAACTAGGTAATGTTAAGAAATAAAGGCTTTATTGCAAAATATCCAAAACTCGGTTCAGAGAAAGTTAACAAGTACCTAAGGGGTTAGATTAGTTATCAACGCGCTGCGAGATCAGCATGTAGAGAACTAATCGGAGAACCAGAATATCCCCCCTATACTGGCAACTTGTTCAACTTCCACTGTTTTTGGATCTCCTGCAATAATAAGACCTTAAAAGTTCGAACCTGGCAAACAGGTTCACATCAATCTAAAAAGGCTTGAAACACTACAAGCAAATGAACGAATAAATGGTCACCCTGTATGATAATATCAATACTTCTAAAGAAAGAAGTGGTCACAACAAATAAATGAAACAGCCCTACTCCGTAGTTAAGGTGAATAGAAGCTAGATGAAGCATGAACGCCGCGCTATCACAGACCTCATATTGTATTGAAAAAGCCCATGGTAGGCTTCGTAGAAAAGATTTTAGAAGTGGTAGCGAAAAAGGTTTGTTCCATCAGATCAGACCGAACCCTTCGGTGCCTTCCGTTATTGCCAAAAGAAGAGCCTTCTCAAACTGCTCGTACGAGTCGTAGTCCGGTAGGCAGAGTTGGTTGAAACTAAAAAAGGACAGAACAATTAGGTACTACAAACAATGGGTCACCTCACAATCGTGTGTGTGTTTTTTTTTCGATCGCTTTTTGAGGGAACTGTTGGAGATTTATAGGAAATATAGCAACTGGCTATGCAATTTTTATTAACAAAAATCACTCGATCGTAAAATTACAACATATTTATTTCTGACGTTAAAAACACATATTATATTTCAGAACGTTTAAATATACAACAGTGTCCTCAAAATGGTCGATAGCAAATGTACCTACATTCCGTTTAAATGGCGAGTTCAAAAATACCTGCCCCAAACGTATAAAATACTTACCAATATTTTTTGCTTCGTCGATGAAATATCTTCGGTCTCAGTGAGGAGGATGCAGTTCATGATTATGGCGATCAACAAATACGAAAGTACACACAAATAATAATCAAATAAAGCAAGAAACAGAAAAATACGAAAACAAAATGACAGACAAAAAGAAAAACTGCTCAGTGCAAAATCAAAAACGACATCGAAATCCTTATCAATACTGACTTTTATCAATACCGGTATTGTCGCAATTATCGATCGATACTATCGATAAATACAGTGGTGTTTCTCTATGATATCGTCGAATTATGTTCGTTTACTGAACAAGTGCGTGTTGAGGACGAGCTCCTACCCAGCACGTGGCCTCTGTTATTCTTGTGACACTTCCCAACACGGCTCTTCTGGCCGTGAATATACTAGTATTATTGAGAGTCCGTAAAAAAGACAAAAACATACCAGGTATGCGCAGTGGGCAGTTTACCGACAGTAGGGGCGGCGGTGATGGTGAATTTCGGTGTGAGTTCACAGAAGCCCCCTGGCGGCAATTGCGAGCAACCTGTGGTGAACTGAAGCAGTCGGGCCATCTCCTCCTGTGTGAAGTTAGCCACCGCAGTCCAGAACCACTCCAGCACGCGCCGGAACTCCACCGAAGCGCCATTAATCATGTGATGCGACCGGAAGTCTGCGATGCTGTATTCGCCAGTCCCACATAATAACAACTGAAAATACATCGTCGAAATTGGCTTTGGTGCAAGTGGAGCAGAATACGTGAGGACAACGCGAATCAGTGCTATGAGCCATGGTGTAAATTATAGATATTTGATTGAAACCGATATTTGCACGTTCATTTCCATCGTTCAATAGTATTTGTTCTCCCTTAAGGTCGACTACACGTACTTGGTTCACAATGCTACGTACTTCAAGCCCTACTCCGAAGTTACAGGGCGAGTGAAAAGTGTTTATAGGGGGATGTAAACCTGAGACTCTTTGTCGTGGGGTAGTGTTGTATTTTTGCATGAAATGGAGTAATAAGCCCACAGGAGCAATTTTAAACAGTCAACTACCAGTCCACATGTTTTTTTGACAGATCGCGAAAACACAACACTAAGTACCTCACGCGAAATATTTTTTTGTAACGTTTCGGACTACAAAATGTATGATTTTATCGTCACATTTAGTAGAAAAGCTTGATAAATGTTCGTAATATTTACCGCCGCCATGTTACATGTTGACAATTTTTATTTCACTTACGGAAGTGGGTAATTGCAACAGCATTTCTCTACTTTTTCTGTTGTAAAAGCTAAACATAGTGTCCTACTTTCACTCGTTCGTTTCGCGTTCAAATAGCACACTATGTTTAGCTTTTACAGTAGACACAACCAATACGATATTGCAATTACCAGTCTCCGTCGGCACTAATATGTAAACATTAGTTTTGTCGAATATTTACTTTCGCACAGTGGTTTTGGTGGAGTTTGTCGAGAATGTATGGTGGCCGTTAAAAGCTAAATACAGCGTGCTATTCGCTGTCATATTTTTTCACTTTCCTACTACATTTGACGTGGATTTTCGGAAGAATGATAACCCTTCTAGAACCTACCTCTAGTTCATTTTCATCAAAAATACTGAGCAGTGAGTCGGGAATGAGATCATTGAGGCCCTTGAGGAAATGGTCGACCTCGTCTTTGACCGTGTAGGCCAGTCTATACTGGGCGAGGCTATCCAGGTACTGCTCCTTGGTAACATTCGTTACACGAGTCTGCAACAAATTGAGATAGGCATTACTCCGGAGAAGGATATTTTTGTATTGCTCACAGTTTAAAGGTCAAAAAAGGGTTACCTGCTGATTACAAAAATCACCCGAATTTTCTAGCGTTAAAAATACAGGTACACTAGGTATGAGTATATTACAGAATATAGGTATGTACAATTTCCTAAAGTATATGTAATGTAATGTAACGACTTCGTAGCAGGTATTCGTACCTTGGAACCATTAGGTATGAGATCAATAGTTTTGACAAGCTGCCCTTTAGGACAGTACTCCTCTTCCACAAAGTAGAGATCCATCGCATCAACATCGTGATCCTCAATGTACTTGATTTTGTTGAGGTAGAGATCGGGATCATCTTGCTCCAGGTAGCGGTAATGCACCCGAAGCCCGATGACCTGTGCCAGAAAGCTGCGAGTGAACCGTGCACGCACTAGCTGCCTAAACGAGAGAGAAAACACATCGTTAGAATTAAAATAAAATACATAAAATGACAGCAGAATGGTTTCCTTCCTACTTTTTGGGGAAACTATTCGATAATTAAATGCTGTGAAATATAACATATCTGGCTATGTTGTGACTTTACAATCGATTAATACCATAAAAGGCCAGTCAATTTCTGACGTTTAAAATATATATGTAATCAGGACTTTGTGGTGACCCTAAAAATGGCAAACTCGTTCTAGCATTTGCACAATAATTTAGAAAAAAATCTATACCTGAAAATGCCGCCAAGGGCAGACTCGAAAAGGCATTTGCCGACAATTTTTCCGGCAAACTCAAAATGCTTGAGCTTGAGGTGGGGTGGGCGGCGAGGGTTGGGGTGCACGAGCGCCTGCTGACTATCAGAAAAGGACGTGAAGAGGCCGTTCCTCGCGTCAAACAAGGACGAACAAACCAGGCTGAACCACTCACGTCGAACGCCTCCCCAGTCCAAGCCTAAGAGAGAAACCGAAATATTATGGTTAATATTAATTGCCTTAAAGTTAATGCCACAGCCATGGACAAATCAAATTATCAAAGTTCTGAAGTAAGTAAGCCATAGGAATTTGTGCCCTTCTGTATTTAGTAAGCACTGTATTTATATGGAAATTGCAACACCATATTGTCGCCACAACATTATTGTCGCAACCGCCGTAACAGAAAAAATAGGTTGGCGTCCTGAAATTGAAAATTGTTTATGTTTATTGAAATTGAAAAGTAAACAAGTGAGTGCTTTCAAGGTTTTCCATTTTCCTTTTGCCTTTTTTGGCTGGTTTTCGAAATGAGTTAGGATGTGCTGTTGTGTTTCAAAAGTAGTTCATTGCGAAGTGTATTTATTTAGAACTAAGCAGGGCAATGCCTTGTTGAAGTCGTGCCAGTGTTTGTGTTTACAAGCAAGAAACAAGAATATAGAAGGCGGTTGAGGTCGACGTTGCGTCGACTTTGTGAAACTGCGCCATATATTGAAGGCGGTGAATATGGTGTCGATAGTACCTGTTAATCTAGCTCCATAGTATTTAGTAGAGACAGAAACAACTGTAACGGGTGTTTACAAACAAACTCCCCATTAGCATGCCACACTTTAATGTGAAGTTTAAAAATTTACGCCTGATGTAACCGTAACAGGGAATAAGACCGAAACCTGACGCACCTTGTTCCCCATGAAAGGTAATCTCAAAATTGCGACACCAGTCAGAGGTCGAGAAATGCCTGGTAGCCTTGATAGACGACTCGAGCAGTCGGTCCCTGTGAATCCTCAGAGGCAGTTTCTCGTGGTGATGCTTCTGATGGAACTTCCGAACCTAAAAAGACAAATACAAAATACATTCGATGCCTTCTTTCTATTTGAGAGGTAACTTAGGTTTTTTTTTTTTTTTTTTTTTTTTTAAAAATTCATGTAGCCAGTACCTACCTCGTGGTAGAAGAAGTCTTGCTTGTCCTTAAACGTCTCGGAGCCGCCGATATTCTTGAGCAGGAAATGCGTGAACGTGGCAGCAATGACGTTGCGGTCACGTGACGCTAGTTCCACGGGCGGTTGGCAACCGTCGTCCACCACAAATGTTGGCCACTCGTGTTGATTGTTGTCTTTTTGGAAATGAAACTGAAAATAACCGTAAGTATAAAATAAAATGTAGGTCCACTTAACTTTTTTTTTCAAGTGATTTTTTAATTCCTCCTAACTTGAGGCGTCCAGTTTGGTACCAACCCCAGTGGATAGAATATTTCCCCCTGTATACTGCTCTCTATCTATTGGGTAAGAAGTATAACCAGAGGGAGGTGTCCCCTAAAAGTTCACTATAGCGTTATCCTACGGAAAAAAAAGCCGATAGCGCTGTCATCATAACTCTAGCTAGTGGACTTTCAACGGCAAGCCACCCTTAGTCTTTGTAACAGCAGTAATACCTTTGTGGAGGGACACAAGCGAAAGGTAACCAGTCTTATGGGAATGAACTTGAGAAGGAACTCCTTGATGGTGAGCTGCTTGGGTGACACGTAGCAGTAGACGCGCTTGGGCTTGTGCGCTGGCTCTCCCACAATCCCCAACAGTCGCGCCTCGTAGCAGATCTCGTGATTCTTGCTCTCCACATTCTTATGGACTAGAGTGGCGTCAGCACCTACGAAAGGTATCAGCTCAAAATCGTTGGATACACAGTAAACAATACACTACTCCACATCTACAGTCTCTTTAAAGCTGGGAGGTGATTAATGTACCTACCTGTCCTATATTACATTCGAATAATGACAGTGCTTTCAATGAGTTTTCAAATATGTCAGCCACTTCTCGGAGAAACATGAATCACCATGAATCACCCTGTATTTTCTATACAACGCTATTTGTTTATGTATCTTATGGCATGTCCCCGAGAAAAAAATTGGATTAAAAAATCGAGTAAAGTGATTTTTGTCATTTTCTTTTTGGTACTAAAACCACAACACAGTATCTAAATAGCCTAGTGACACCGGAACCGGTCACATAATTCTGACTTACTGCTGAGGACGATAATATCAAAGTCGCCGTAGTGCAGTTCGGTGCCGTTAAGAGATATTGTAGCGTGGTAGCAACCTTCCGCTGAGAACTTGACCGTCATATTAATCCGTCGAGTGAACTCGTCGTACTCAAATGTACAGTTACAAGTCCTCGTCTCATTACTCCCAATCTGAAAATAAACATTTCTTTTCATCTGGAGCCGTAAAAACGCCTTTTTAACTGGCTACGTTGTGATTTTGAATCGAGTGATTTTTGTCAGTAAAAAATTAGTAAGACACATTATACTTCAGAACATTTAAATACCCAGCCGTTTCCTCTTAAAATGGGAAGAAAAATCATTTTGCAGCCACTTGTGAAAAAGTTCTGTCCGTCTTAAGGTGAAAATAATTTTTTGGCCTGTCTCGTTTACTTACATCACGGACTACAATGGCATATCCCTGGACAGGGTCGTCGTTTGTCCGGAACTGGCAGACGTTATTGAACTCATCGCGAGGCTCTATGGTGAGAGTGTGTGTCAGCCCCGCCGTGCAGACGACAATGGAGCTGTGCTTCAGGAACAATGTCTTGTTGGCGTCTGGTGGTCCCGGCAGAAACGTCCGCGTGAAGGGCGAGCCCTGGACATGCTCACCGCCCACCTGAAAAATGTACACTCTATTTAGGAAACAGATAACTAAATTTGACCATAACAGTAGGTGTTATCTCACACAACAGGAGCAGTCTCACTGAGAAATATCAACATCGCAGAATGTCCCTCAGAGCACCTCTCATGCGAAAGAGAAAAATGAAGCTGGGAGGAACGGTGCTAGCGGTAGAGCACTTGACCGACCGTTAAATTAATTAATCTAATTTATTCCAAGTCGTAAAACCTACTTTAACACCGACGTAGTACTGTCCAGCATGGCGGACAGTAAACTTGACAACAGCGACGTTAGCGTTGTTTGGATCAGTGCCACCGAGCTGCGCCACGGTCGCGACACACCTCATACCTTCCATCACCTCCACCGTCAGGTTGTCGGAGTCACAAATGGGATAAGCTTGCCCATTCCGCTGATAGAACTGAAAACATCGGAAAATCATCAATAATAAGATCAAACGAGATATCTAAACGACTCATCGACTTAACGACTTCGATATGTTTCAACACACAATACCACTATCTCGTAAATCAAACATGGCACACGAATTTAGAGCAATACACAATTCACTTCCCGACAATTTAAGATATGAACGTCGGAATGCGGTAGTGACTGAGCTGTAACTTCAGGGCACACTCGAATCGGCCATATTATTCTTAACTGGTATTTTTAGTGCAGTATCACTTTATCGTCAAGAAAGTTTTACCTTAACTGTAAAGGAGACGGTGTCGCCCACAACATGGGGGTCCTCCCAGTCAAAGGACACCTTACAATTGGATGGCAGGAGGTACTTCCCCGTTACATACTGCAGCAGGGAGTGTTTGGCCTCTGGAGCCAGCGCAGGCTGTGTCATGGCTGCCAACGTAACGAGTCCGGCTACAGACACGGACACCACCAGCATCCCGCCTAAACATGAAAAACAACATGTTTAACAGTTATTCAATAAATGTAGGGTTACTACCACCTGATTCTTATTTCATGGTTCTGCGACTCTGTAAGAAATTTAACAGGCAGACCAGTAGAACCGGAATAGAGCTGCTGGTGTAAGCAATTCTGCTCTTGCCGCTCTCAAGACCAAACTCAAGCGAAGTTGGCCATGGTTACTTCTTCGATGGGAGACCTTCCATGAAAACATTCTTTCTTGGATTTTCTGCTCTCCCTCTCTGTCAAAAATAAAACATAGCTCGTCCATGCAGTAACCATTTCCGGCTAGGCAATTTTCCATGACATCTTTTCAACCACAGTGCATTTTTTTTTGTCACGAAGAGCTGAGCTCTATGGCTGATACTGTCCGCTGCGTCTAAGCACCCAACCTCGAAGTTACTATACCCCATGTCCAAGCGTCCTCGTGCTGCGAGCTCTTGACGACAGCACTCCAGAGGTCGGCCTTGAGGCTCTCCAGATCGTCTTTGGAGGTGGGGAGCGCCTGCCGGGCTGCTGTCCATGACGAAAAGTCTTTACCTACAATACTGCGGGCGCGAGCGTCTTCCAACCAGTAAACGTCTTCTAATGACGCCACGTCCACTTGTAGAAGTCTATAAAAATACGAAACAGACTAAGGGGAAAGCTCAGAAGCATTCACCAGTGTCACGATTAATTCAATTGGTAATAACTGCTTCAATTTAAGATGAAGTTAGGAAGTTGGTCTTGAGAGCCATATTGCGGAAGTCGGCCTTAAATTCTGCAACAGGGTACTGCCCTGTCGGTGGAAAAATGCAGGATGGCACCTATGAAACTGTCAAGAATAAAATAGGTTCCAAACACATCAGTAACTTCGTAACTCCCGTCGAAAAGGTACAAACTAACCGTTGAATGCAAGGTCTCTACTTTGCCGGTTATCGCATTTGCATACATTTTCGCATTTCAGCACACTGTACGTTCCTTCTTCCCACGACCTTCAAAGCGCTCATAAACAGACTGCTGGATAATTCACCTTCACCTTTCAGGAGATTAAAGGAACCGACTGAACCTACAGGTGGCTGCTCCAAGAGTGCCATATTCGTCTGAACATTATATATACTTGAGGCAATGGTGGTCCAAGCACGGAACTGCACCAGGGATCCAAACTCAAATTTGCACTAGTACCATAGACATTGGTGATTCAACTCCTGATCTGCACCATGAATAGTTGTGACCTAAGGTGTGACCCGTAATTCGGATATTGATGATCCAAGTCATGATCTGTACCTGGATATTGCTGATCCAAGTTTTATTCCGTACCTGGGATAGTGGTGATCTAAGGTGTGGTCTGTGAGCCACTGCCTGAGAATAAGGCGTTGTTGCAGCAGTCTCGCGGCACGCTGCAGCCTCTCTTCATCATGGGCCGGGAGTTCTGGTAGTCGGTCGAGCTGCCCACAGCTGGCCAGGCTTGAGATACCTAAAAAAAATAAAAAAAATAACAGTAAGTAATCGGGACTGCTCGCTTTGCTTGCTGTTAGGTGTTATCCGAACAGTTTTTTATTTATAAAATTATGTAACCGCGAAAAGAGATTATGTAAGTACGCCTGCAAAAATCACGATCATGTAATTCCAAAGTCGGTGTACACGGATTTCACTAGGCCTAAACATGGGGTACGACAATGGTCGCACATAAGTACTTTCCCATCCTATGGGCTGAGCTATGACTTTCGAGCCCCTCCCCCCGAAAATTTTAATGGTCACCACTGCCCCTTGGATGAGAAAGCATGCCTAACGAAGCCTCCCCGAGCATTTCGATACCCCACATGACATATATTTCGCAAACCTCTCAAAACACAACCGGGGGGGGGGGGGGGGGGGGAACTCGGAGGAACTGTTAGGCAAGATAAATAGCATGAAGAAGTCTCCCCGAATATTTTGAGTACCCACATGACATATTTCGCAAACCTTCAAAAACTCAACCCGGTGGGGGAGGGAGGGGGGGGGGGGGGGGGAAGGGGTCAGAAATGCTTTGAGAATTTTTAGACCACATAACTCGATTGAGAAAGTCTCCCCGAGTATTTTGAATACCAACATGGCATATTACAAGAACTTCAAAAAACTGACCCTTTGGGGGGTCGTATCTCCCAAATTCGAGTTTTCCCAGATATGCCGTTAATGGGGTATTTTTACCAATAATATGCAGTATTACTCCTGAGAAAATGAACGAAATCGTATGCGCCGATTTTGAGAAAGAAATTAAAAACCTGTTTTTTTTTTGTTTTTGGAAGGCTGCGTCCCTCAATTTTCACCAATGGAAAATCGGAAAAAAGGAGTCTGCGCATTATTTTTTTACACCCGTGCACCAAATTTAAACAAAATAGGCCGAACGGTTTGGCCCCTTACTCTTCGTAAATACACACACACCTATAGAAATATACACATACAACGCGTAAAAAATACTTTTTTGGGGTCTGGGACCTCCGATCGGCGCTTTGCAATGAAAAACTCCAAATCGATTTTCTGCACGATCACAAGACTTCCTATAAGTATGTATACTTAGACCAATGGTAAAGTAAAAAAATTGAATCAATGTTAACAAGCCTTCAAGGACCCCGATAAAGGTCGCTGCGGACCCCTGCCTTATGGGGAACAGCTGAGCGCTCCTATTCCAAAGAAAGAAGAAAACTCTTCCAAGACTAAATCCCCCATTCGCATGCAGAGCAGGCATGTATAGTTATTTATGGAGTCGGGTGGCCCAAGTCACAATCGTTAGAGTTGCCACGCAACACTTGGTGCAACACAAACCTCACGGGCTGAGAATGAGATACCACAGTAAGGCCCTAGGATGACAGCACACGAATCCTGCTGGAAATCAAATAGTTTTAGATTTAGGAAGTGAAAGGGACCATTTGCAGAGCGAAATCCTTTCAAACTTGTAAGCTTCGTGAGTCAATCTCTACCATTTGAATGAGACGAAGGTGTCAAAAGCTTGGCAGATATGTATCTATAGACACAATAGATTGAAGTCTCGGTAATTTTTACTTTCTGACTAGCCTATTTGGCCGAAAAGTACGTGTTGATTAATGTATCACTATAAATCCCCTCCGCCAGCCATTACAAATATAAACTCACTCTCTATATTTTTAGGACTGGATGGATGGATATTCTGATATCTATAGGTATGTGGTGTTCCTATGCAATCCGTTACAACCAACATCTATTTTTAAAAATGAGAAACCCAGTGACCTCAAAGATTCTGAAATATTTCTTTCTAAAATGAGGAATGTCTATGTGTAGGTACAACCGATAGATAAATTAAATTCTAGCTAATTAGTTAGGTTTGGAACTGCGGTGATTTTGGGTGAAAGTTGAAATTCGCCTGCAGCCAAAGCTGACTAGCGACAACCTCAGTGACTTCCTCGGCATCTCGGTGCTTAGCCGCTCTCCTTTATCTTTATCACCTCCGTGACGGCAATTCCTTTGATAATAAAGGTGTGGCACAATATGCGCGTGTTCGGAAAACTTTCTAGTCTTGTCCCCATAAAAATAAGACGTTATGCTGTAATAAGAAAATTTACGTAGCTGTTCCATAAGGCTGCCGACGTTTTTTGTGGCCTTATTTTGACGGAACAGTTTTAATCTGTTCTGAAATATCATGGTATTTTTAACGTCAGAAACTAGGCACTACTATACAAATAATATCCAACAGTTCTTCAGAAAATGGACGTTAAAAACCACTCTGGTGCCACTTCTGTGTTTACCTTATTAAATACCCAAATCACTCATGAATATTTTCCGTTCAATTCACACAAAACTGCGGCATCAACACTTTTTGTTAAAAAGGAGACGATCTCATACATTCATCAATCATTTATCCTCTCTCGATTTTCCGGGTAGCATTCTTTCGGGTCGAGGAGTGAACTTGAGTAAATATCACTCAGTAGAAAAATCTAGATCTGCGAGAAGACTACCTCTGACCTCTCTTCAAGGGAAATGAGTTAGGAATGGTCTTTATCATAGGCGTAGCAAGGGGGGTGCCCCCCCCCCCCCACCAGAAACCGTTTAGCCACCCCCAGGATTTTTCTGACCTACACAATACCGAGCACAATACATAACGTCACATGAAGTCATGCCCTGCCCCCAGGTGAGGATAGCCCCCCCCCCCCAGGTTTTTGGTCCTGCTACGCCCATGGTCTTTATATAAACAATGACCAGCAACTAACTAGCTTCTATTTTTAAGTTATAAAACAGCCAATAGGCAAGAAGTACAGCCCGGAAAAATTGAAAGAAGCCGAGCCGATGCGACCTTTTGACCGCTGGACCCGCAGGTTCCTTCTCATTTTATTAAACTCGAGACTTAATCGATTCTATTTTAGCTTAATGACTAAGTTAAACTGAAATTAAGAGAAGACGTTCATAAACACCGCCTTGCCTAGATCTGCTTCAGCAAACGTGATCCAGTAAATAGCATCTTATCTATTTCATCTCCGCGCCCCTCGCAGTTCAACGGAACTTTCATTTCCTTTTAGATACGCTTCCCCACGCCCCCACTCATCACCGTGTTTACGAGTTGAAAAAACTGATGAATGTGAACCAACCATAAGTTTAATGCTTTCCTTTCCCCACTGGAATTTTACCTTTTAATATCAGGTCTAGCATATTTTCTCCAAACTAAACAGTTATGTATGTATATAAACTACTACTTTCTCCCAACTAAAGCAGTGAAAACAGATTTCAGAAATATTTTATTGTTCAGCTTTGGTTCTCAACTGGGGTCAGCAAAGACTTGGTAACTTTATTAAATCTTTTCCATGCAATCCGTGTACACCGACTTTGTAATAACATAATCATGTTCTGCAGGCGTAGTCCAATCCATCCATGCAACCGTAAGTTTAATGCTTTCCTTCACCCACTGGAATTTTACCTTTTAATACCAGGTCCTGCATATTTTCTCCAAACTAAACAGTTATGTAAACTACTCCTTTCACCCACCAATAGCAGTGAAAATAGATTTCATAAAAATTTTATCGTTCAGCTTTGGTTCTCAACTGGGGTCCGCAAAGACTTAGTAACGTTTATTAAATATTTCCGAGGGGGTAACCACTCCAGAGCTTCCTTGAGATTCCCTGAGATTCCACAAAGATTTCCAAAGATTCCCAACGATATTCATATAGAAAGATGAACCTCGAAAGGGTAACCACTCCAAAAAATTCCAAGATTCCCTGAGATTTCATAAAGATTTTCACTGATTCCCAACGAGTGGTTAACCCCTCGAATCTTTCCTATAATATTTAGTATAGTAGCGCAACCCGTGTACACCGACTTTGTAATTACATAATCATGGTTCTGCAGGCGTTGTCCAATTCATATACCAAATGTTTCCAACCTTCAGCTTCACAAGCTCTATTGCGGATCTTTTCATCACGCGTGGTAACCTCGAATCACTACACTTGCAATGCTATTTTCCCTATATTTTGGTGATAACTTCCTGATCACAGTGATCACACATGATACATGGTATAAAGATCCGCAATAGAGTATAGTCCAAGTCAGGCTGGGAGCGTACAGATTACTCATAATTTCTTGCAAATCTAGGGCTGATCAAAACTTCTTCTTGATCAGGGAAATATCTGCTCAGGGTCGGATTGGCATTTTTAGCGTATGGTAGGATATGGAACCCAAAACCGGAACGGCGTCAACTGAAAATCTTCAAGAAATTATGAGTAATCGGTACGCTCCCAGCCTGACTTGGACTATAGCTGGTGTCCTTGAACCCCCAGGGATTCGGTTCACGAAGACCTTATCTTCAATTAAAAATGACAAAAGAAACAACGGCATCCCTAGCAGAACAGGGGCGACACTTGATGTATTTATAGTTGTTGAGGCGAGAGGCAGAGCTACACTTTTCTTGCATGCAGTGCAGGGAAGTGCTCAGCGGGGGTGCTCTCGTAACACGCCATTGTTCCGTCAGGATTGATGAACGGCGGCAGTTTTTCTTCCAGAAGGGGTAATCAATATGAGCTCAAGTGGCCGAACAACCCCGAACTTCCCCAGATTCCCCCCTCCCGCACCCCCTGCGAGGAATCTTTAGATTCCTGACCTCGTCTATAGTAAGTACCTATATCGATTTCGCATTATGCGGTCCCATAAACGGCTCTACAACAGCCCCGACACGCTATTTAGATTAGTTTAATGTCTCGTTTCATGTTTTTTTAATCCAAAAAGCACACTCACAAATCACGATATATATATTACGTTGCGTGACGTATACGGCAAGGCAAGGAACCGGATAAAAGGGGTATAGTCTGGGTTCCAGCACAAAAAATGGGGTGATTACTACAGGTACCACCTTAGGAAATCGTGGATTTCGCCAGTCCCTAAAGTCTACTTTAGTGTCGCCTAAAGTACATTTTAGCGTTATGCTCCCAAAAAGAAAAGCTGCTGCCTTTCATTATCCTGCCGACAGCGCCTTTATCATAACTTTAGCTAGTGGCCTATTAAAGGCCACCATACATTCGCAATTTTTTAAGTTCCTATTTCAAACTTTGTTAGAAACCCATTGGATATTAAAATATCCTGAAATTAATATGTTTTTCAACGTCATTTTACACATGAGGCTATGTTGTGATTTTACGATCGAGTGATTTTTGCCACACAAAAAAATGTCAAAAATTCACCGATCGTGAAATCACAACATAGCCTCATGAGTAATGACGTAAAAAATACATATTATATTTCAGAATATTTAAATTTCCAGTAGTTTTTTAACAAAGTTTGAAATCGGAACGTAAAAAAATAGCAAATGTATATTCAGCCTTAACGGCAAGACAAACATTTCGGGTACTTTTTCGGGGATTGCCGCCCGTAAGCCAATTAAACTTAAAGTCAGTGTTTCTAGAGTATCAATGTCTATTTCTTTCGTAAACAATGAATATAAAAATGTTTCCGGCTTGAATGGGTCAGACACAAATCCGGTATCCACTTAGCGTTGTCACGAGCAGCTGTGTTTACCATATAATCTCAAGCGCTGACAACAGGATACGAATAACTGCGACAGCTAATGAAATATCCTTGGGTTGCCAACGTAATACAGAATGCTTTGGTGGATAACTTTTTAATTAACGAACACACAATATTGAATTACTACAAATTTAGTCAGCGATCCAAGTGCAATATCTGACGATCATCGCCAATCGTTTCATTTCAGGAGTCATGTGCACGGCTAGGTTTTTTGTGAAAACTGCACAAAAACATTATGGGTGAAGAGTTGCATTAGGTATAGTAAGACTATACTGTCGTGCAAAATACTGACGTTGGGATATTCTCGGCAAACCGGCGATCAGAGGCCCAAGGCCCCAAAAAAAGAGTTTTCAGTTTTCACAAGTTGTGTGTGTGTCTATGTGTACTTTCGGAGAGCAAGAGGTTAAACCATTGAGCCAACTTCGTTCAAATTTGGTATTTAGGTGAAAACTTATTGTACGCAGAGTATGTTTGAATGCAGTCATCATCGGTTATATTTAAATTAACGGTTAAAATTGTTTTATGAAATTTCCTCGGAAATTTCGCTCCAACAACAATTTGGTTCATTTCCTCATGGGAACTCTGGTCTGGAAGATGGAGCACTCTGCTTCTATTTTATACAATGGAACACGAAACAACAGAAAATAAAGGTAAAGAGACCCGCGTATCAACAAGCTCAACATCTGCATACTGGCAACACAGCAATACAAATCTGCGCAGTGTACGCTTAATTAGAATTACACGAAGACTTGAGTGTAATAAAAACCCATGATATATCAGGTGAAGATTCTCCATGAAACTTATAGGGAGGTGGGTAAATATTAAACAAGAACAGCTCGGGTAAGCGAAATCTCCAGAGATTGCTACGGAAGTTGCGGAGTTCCTGCTGCCCCCCTCCCCCTATGGCCCCCACTGGATTGGCTACATCGCAGGTCAGCGGAGCGGATGGATTTTCGAAATGTTCGCAAGAGAAAACAATGGATTCACTCAGCAGTTAAATAAAAATAAATAAAAATGACCTACTTCAAGAAAAAACTTCGCAAAGAATTCAAAACAAAACACGATATAAGCCGAGAAACCTTTTAGAATTTTAAATGGTTTTGGTTCCAGAAAAATTAAAAACAATACTTCTAAAAAATCCTCGAACTCAGCGAAACCTGAAACGCGGTGCCGCGTTGTTGGTTCGAAACGGAAAAGGTCAGTAAATAATCCCAGAAAAAAAGGGAACAAACACGACCAGTGAAAACCGCAAAACGCTAAAATGCTAATGAAATATGAGAATTATGGGTAGGACGAGCGACCCATATGTAGCACAGGTAGCGAGGCGAGGATATGAGTCAAGGACTCTGCAAAATTTGATTCTGGCCCAGTAACGCGACAAAGACTAATGGCCGAAGCAATTTTTTGTTGGGATTGGGAACACTTCTATCGTAACGTGTACCACCGAAGACGCAGCTGACTTTTTGTTCTTTAAGGCTGTATATACATTCTCGACGAACTCCACCAAAACCACTGTGCGAAAGTAAATATTCGACAAAATTAATGTTTACATATTAGTACAGCCGGAGACTGGTAATTGCAATATCGTATTGGTTGTGTCTACTCTAAAAGCTAAACATAGTGTGCTATTTGAACGCGAAACGAACGAGTGAAAGTAGGACACTATGTTTAGCATTTACAGGAGTAAAAGTAGAGAAATACTGTTGAAATTACCCACTTCCGTAAGTGAAATAAAAATTGCCAAAATGTAACATGGCTACGGTAAATAGTACGAACATTTATCAAGCTTTTCTACTAAATGTGACGATAAAATCATACATATTTTAGTCCGAAAATTTTCAAAAAAATATTCCGCATGAGGTAGTGTTGTGTTTTCGCGATCTGTCAAAAAAACATGTGGACTGGTAGTTGACTGTTTAAAACCGCTCCTGTGGGCTTATTACTCCATTTCATGCAAAAATACAACACTATTTCACGACAAAGAGTCTCAGGTTTACATCCCCCTATAAACACTTTTCACTCGCCCTGTAACTTCGGAGTAGGGCTTGAAGTACGTAGCATTGCGAACCAAGTACGTGTAGTCGACCTTAACTTCCTTATACCTTTAGTCTATACACCAAATAGACCGTTTGATTTTACATTTTTCATATGAATCAGGACTTCAGGACAACTGCAAGACTGCAAGGAAAACAATTCGTCACTCGTAATGTCGACCTTATAGATGGCAGAATTGCATCACTACTAAATCCGGACCTTAAGAGCGACTACACAGTCGTGTTTGTTAACGTTTTATATGCACACTTTATGAGGATACTATTATTGGATATTTAAATGTTCTGAAATGTGTCTTTTTAAAGTCATAAATTATGAGGCTATGTTGTAATTTTACGATCGAGTGATTTTTGCCAACAAAATAACTGTCCAAAATTAACCGAACGTGAAATCACAACATAGCTTCATAATTTATAACGTAAAAAAGACATAATATTATATTTCAGAACATTTAAATATCCAATAGTTTCCTCATAAAAAAACGAAAACAAACAAGATTGTGTAGAATTTTCCATTACAAGACAAACCGATTCAAAACCACGATGAACTCTGGGTTGATATTCAAAGGCAATATGAGTCATATGGATTCACACTTAAAGTTCGATGGAAGAAAGAGGGTGGCCACGAATTGGAAATGTAAAACAAAACCAGAGGTGAAGGCCAGGCGAATAAAAGGAAATAAGCGGGAATTGAGAGAATTGAGGGGGTTCGTGGGAAAGGGCGGGCACTCGGCAGGCCTGAGGCCACAGGCTGCCAACTTTACCGCAGACGACCCAGAACCCTCTGAAAAGTTCACTTTACATTCAGCTACCGTCCACTGCGCGCTCAAAACCTAGGATAGCTTTCAGAGTTGCTGAATTCGACTATGTAGTGTTTCAAGGTGTCCGTACATATTATGGGTATTGGCTGGCATCCTGGCGTCCTGGATTTGAGGACAGTATATAGCTCAAGGATGGTTGGTCCCTGTAATTTGCCTTTTGTTTGGCGAAAGTATGAGACCAACAGAAAATTTATTTTATTCGCAAATTTTTTATTCAAAAAGAGTGAGAAGAGTTGGCAGAGGAAAATATTCGAACTTTTCCATGTAAATTTGTTGGCAAAAAAGTCACTTTCTTGATTTTATTTGAGTATGATAATCATGGTGCTTCGTTCTCCAATAACAGTCTGTTTCTTATAGTCAAGACGGAATGCCAAGACCGGGGATCGCATCCCCTCAAAACTGTCCATCCCACGTCACTAACGATACGTTTGGGCACGGAGGTTTGGGGATGCCACCTCGCCAGGACGCCGTCCAAAACGCAGTGTGTGGGCACCATAACGTGTAATATTTCAACTGCTTAGAGAATTCATTTCGAGGGGGTAACCACTCCAGAGATTCCTTGAGATTCCATAAAGATTTCCAAAGATTCCCAACGATATTCATAGAAAGATGAACCTCGAAGGGGTAACCACTCCAAAAAAAATTCCAAGATTCCCTGAGATTTCATAAAGATTAAACCCATGATTCCAATGATTGCAATGATTCCCAACGAGATTCCCAACGAGTGGTTAACCCCTCGATTCATTTCCACTATAACGTGGCAGTATAAGTTTAGCTTTCGCAGTCAATACTGGGAAGACAATTTCACCCCAAACGACCAACTGAAAATCAGAAAGGTTCAATTCTAAATTCGAAAACGCGGCGCCAAATGAGAACCGGATATGCAAGATAGACCAAAGGTCTGAAAAACGGAAGTATAGATGCGGAAAACGAGAGCGGCGCCAGATGAAAGTCAGCAGTAGCACGTTTGCAACGATCGTAAATATAAAAGCCGTTTTAGAACAAATAAAATTTCCGACTACGGTGTAGAAACTTATTTGCAGTCAGAAGGCAAAGCTCTTTCAATAAGGGGGGATAATGAAATGATTACATCAACAGTGCTCACGTGTTAGCGAATTACATAATCACTTTCCATAAGGGAAATAGGGTATTTCCCACGTTAAATGTACACTATATCGGGAGCGTGGTTGTCCAGTGCCCAACTTTTAACAGTAGGCCCCCAGAGTGTCCAACATAATGTCTCGGGGAGTCTTTGGTAGTATAGCCAGCATAACTTTTCAATGTTTTGTTTGTATGTAGGCAGATTGACACCCGAGTCCAAACCGAAACTATATTGGCAGTTCTGCAAATTATGACATCAAGGAACCCAACCTCAACACATCTGATAACGTTTTTTTCTAGTGACGCTAACCCCCCAGGAACTGACTGATAGTGATAACTCATTTCACATTCTGCACGGTTAAACGCGAGGGGGTAACCACTCCAGAGATTCCTCGAGATTCCACTGAGATTCCATAAAGATTTCCAAAGATTCCAAACGATATTCATAGAAAGATGAACCTAACCTAACCACTCCAAAAAATTCCAAGATTCCCTGAGATTGCACAAAGATTTCCAATGATTCCCAACGAAGTTTAAAGGTGCGTCCAACCATGCCCAGTTAAAATTAAACTGGAGATTTTGTCCTATGTTTACCATGTTAAATTTAACTTAAAGGTTAATTTTAACATGGTAAATCTCCAGTTTAATTTTAACTGGGCATGGTGGGACGCACCCTTTGTATTCCAAACCACAACTCACCCGAAGAGGCGCTGCTGGACGGATGAAGTGACATTCCAATGGAGCAGATTTCCTCGTCAGTACAGTTACACATACTGCCAAGTGGTAACTAGGCACCAGCCTAATCCGCTTCAAAATATAAAAATATATTCGCAAAGGGCACTTGTTATTAAAGCACCATACTCAGTCCTACATAGGACCCTCAGCTAGGAGTGCCAAAATTTGGAACACGCTGGTTACGGGGTGCAAAGGGGCCATGGGGGCGGGGGGCTGTGGGGGGGCCTCGGCCGCGTGGCTTCGGACCGGCTCGGGACAGGGAGTCGGGATGGGTGGGGGGCCGACGATGTTTGCAGCTCCGTCTGCCGGGAGGTACTGGCACTATACGCTAGCCCCTGCAGCCCGTGCAGAAAAGGTCCAACCCCCACCTCCCCTAGCCACAGCGGAAGCTTTTCGTGCCAGAGATCACAAATTGTTTTATAAGGGTATCATCGCGAGTTTTGCACTGGATTCCAACACGGAAGGGTGTTCTTTTAGGTCTTGAAGAAAATTAGATTTGCTTTTTCGAAGTTTACAGGTGGTCCTTTAATTTAAAGTTTGGTTATAGCTGATGATGATGGATATCAGGGTTCACTTCCAAATTATTTTGGTAGCTTTACCCCCCCCCCCCCCCCACCAATCAAAGAGTACCGAGGTTAGCCCCCTGCCTCACTCATTTTGGAAGCTTACGCTTACGACCCTGCACAACTGGACGAAGCAATGTTATTTTGGAATGTCACTAAAAGAAACCGTGACAAATGTTTTAAGAAACGCAGCCACCCTTAACCCTTTGTAGGATCAGGAAAGTTTCTGGCTTTGGTGCCACCTATACAGCCGGCTAACTAGTGGCCTCAAAACCCAATAGACCGAACCGAAGCATTTAGGGAAAGAAAGTGGCTGTCTAAAGAAAAATTCGCATAGTTTCATCATGATATTTTGGAACTAGCCAGAACAGGTTCACACAATTTTACCCAATGCAAACAGGCAGACTGCAACATATGATCCAAAACTTTCAAGAAAACTATTTGCCTAAAAAGACCATCAATTCAATGGTGCGTTGGCAAACATCCAAACATATGATTAAAACTTGATCCGCGGGATAAGTCGTTGCTGCAGTGAGGGCTGGGGGCGCCGGCGCGGTTCCCAACACCCCCCCCCCCCCCCCTCCACACAAACCCCCAAATTATCATGGGATATTGTGCCTCCATTACCATGACACGGACCGCACACTACTTCGCGTCAGCTGTTGCCGGCTGCCCGAACGTCAGTTGATAGCCAAAACAGTTCCTCATTTCATCAGGAATTTATCAAACGTCCCACGAGCTTATCTCGCGAGGGTTTCGAGCGGAAAGTGTAGCTTAACTAAAACACTGCTAAATTATCTGCGGGACGATTTTCAAAATCCTACGTTAGGTCACCGTAAAGATTTTCCGTTTCGTAAAATAACCTTCGATATTCATCTAGGTAATCGCTATTAATCTCTGACCCCAGCGAGCGACAAATCTCATATTCAAAAGAAAACGAAAAAGTGCCATATAGCATAGTGTTATAAATAAAGTGGGAAACACAGTGAGGAAAGACTTAATAAAAGAGTAAAGAAAAGATGATATCATCGGGGAAGGCTCGGGGAAAACTAGAAAAAACATAATGTGCTAGAATCTAATTCTAGATCAGTAAAATGGTTGAAAAGGCTGAGAAGGAGAAAACAGAAGAAAGCTCGCAGTTCTGGATGTTAGCCAGACTCAGGGGTTGCGGAGGCAGTTAATCTTCCGCAGTACGCCTTCTCCAGAGCTCGACAATTCATTACCGAAATCAATGATCCGTCCATTACTCACTTACAAATGTCACCATTCACCATTGCTGTATTGACAAACAGTCAACATTCTAACGCCCATCTCCTAGCCTTCTCATTATAACGGTTCTGTTGTAAACAAATTAAATCGTGAGTGAAACTTTCCTCACAAATGTAAATCAAATATTCAGCTTACGAGTTTGAAGGTTTTTCTGCCTTTTGACTGAAAAAGCAAATTTTCTGCCACTAACACGGTAACGATCCACATTATATCGGGTTTTGGGTCGCAGAGGAGGCTGTATTTTCCATTAGGGACCGTAGCCTAGCAAAACTTGGGTTCTCATAGACGTTAATGGAATATTTGATTCGCCCTTTCCCGGGATTACCTAGATCTGCAGTTAAAGCTGGCTAACGAAATGAAAGAGGGTTCCATGACTGCCCTATGTTACAGCCACAGTAGCTGCTAGGTCTTGGGCTTGGTGAAACCTATACTCACCAAATTTGTCACTTTCAACGAGGTCGACGAAACGAAGGTAAGAAGGTACAGGTACCGTTAGGTATAGAATCAAATATTTTACTGACTTCTCTGAAAACGTTTTTCTTCCTTCCAATCTTAGCTCAGTCAGCATTATACTTGGGCAACCAAGTATAGAGGAAATGTCCAGCGTGTTAAAATAAAATCCTATACAAACAGCGGGTGGTCGGACGGGGGCAGCCCCGGGCTGTTTTGGAAGCATTTTCAGCTCATGAAATTTTCACCATTCCGCTATATCGCAGCTCCCCCGAGGCGAATGAATTCACTTGATTTGCATACAATAGCCCGACAGCCCATGCACAGGATAATCATTTATTATTGGCTATTGCTGCCCATAATCAATAGCCAATGGGGGATGCCTGGAATAGGCCGACCGAGAAATGCTGAATATTCCGATGGGACCCTTTGATGTGTGACATCTATATATTAGCGCTGCCCATGGCTTTCCATGCAACTGATTAATACGCCTAGGGACCGAAGCCCTTGTGGCCGAATTAGCACTGTGGCGGGGCAAGAGGCAAGGAGCAAGAGGACTGAGTTTCAAGTCCCTTGCTTCACCGGCCCGGGGGTAACTCGTCGGACGTGCATCTAACGAAATTGCCCCTCGTGTTCTGTGCCTCACTAGTCCCTGGCCCTTCGACGGCTGCTGCAACAGCATTTCTCTACCTGTTTTTACTTTCTCGCCCGTATGAAATTCATGGGCTGAGAAAGTTATGTCTTCGTGCAAAATTTCGATTTTGAGATTTTGGGTTTCCCATGATCCTAGAGGTCCCCCGAGTCCAAAAAAGTGGTTTTTAAAAAATGTCCGTCCGACGTACGTACGTACGTACGTACGTACGTACGTACGTACGTCACTCTGTCGCGCAACTGGACGTCACACCGTTCGTCCGATTTTGCTCAAATTCGGTATGTAGGTACCTAATGTAAATATCTGGACCCGTTTTTTGATAAATTTTGATAACTCAAAAATTGCGCCTGCTATGGTCAAAAAAAGGCAAAAAATCGTGTTTTTTGACAGTTAAGAAGGGCTGGAAGCTACGTATATCAAGTTGGAACCTTGAAAATTTGCGAAAGTGTTTTTGAATAGATGCTTTAAGGTCATTTACAATCATTTGGAGGTGGGCCAATAACTTGGCCCAGTTTTGGCCCCAAACGCGTTGGTCATCTCTCCGGTAGCACTATTCGATCGATTTCAGTAAAAATTGGTAGGTAGGTGTACTTTAACCAAGTTTGATGTTTTACCGAACGAAATTTATCCAACATAATAATTATGGCCAATATTGGCATTATCGTAGGAAAATTTTCCAAAAATGGAAATCACGTTTTTCATTGGTTCAGACGGATTTGCAACAACCCTAATCGACAGATTTCCTTGAAAATTGGTGAAAATGGTCTCAGATAGATGCTTCAAGGTCATTTTCAATAGATTTTCAATTACTTGAAAATTAAGGCCGTGACATGGAAAATAGAAAACACGTACTTTGCGCGTCAAACGACGCTTCACCATTTGACGGATATGTTTGAAATCCGGTGAGTAGGGGCCTAAAATTATTGTCCAGTGTATGGCAAAATTGTTTTTAGAAAAAGTTAAAATTTTGGTCCAAAAAAAATAAATTACGTAAAAAAAAAAATCAAAATTTTCGATACCGCTGGCGTAAAAATTGCGAGAAAGTCAAGTGCGACCATTGTCGGACCCTTTATTTGAAATCACTTCATGGATTGTTTACTTTGGGATATCTTATAAATTTCTCACAATTTTATAACCTTACACAGCTTTGGGAGGAAAATAATGCAACTGCACCTTACAAAGCAGGAGAAAGATACAAAGCTAAAGACGTTTGTATCCAAGAATCTGAAATTCAGAAGGTAAAAGAAGAGTAAGGAGAGATGGCAAGCAGATGTGCGAAATGGGTTCAATCTCGTGCGAGGAAGGAAATTTATAAGGGGGATGTGGTCCCCCAAATACAGCCCCCCACTTCCCGCATATCGCCTTGAAAAGGGCTCAAAGGATTTGCCGTTTGAAAATCTTTTCAAAATCCTCAAGGATTTTTTTAAACTCTTGGATATTTTTTAGAAGAAAATACGAGGTATGTTGATGGTATTTTCTCCTTAGGGGCGCGAAGCTTCCATGGGGTGGTAAAATAGGAGATCTCAACAGGAATTTCATCCTCAAGATTTTCCCAATACTCCCTTTTATCGCTACCATGCTTTTTCCCCACAGCTTGCCTTCATCCAATCAAATGAAGACGATTTGGAATTCTCAGACATTTTCTGCATTTTTCCAAGCCGCAAGTACCTGAATGGACTTGGGAGAGGAGAAACTTATAATGACACAGAAACAAAGCGAAATAATTACAATGTGCAGGAAATTCAAAATAACAATATGAGATCGCTACACAACGTTCCGAGTAACCAGACCTTTGCACATGTTTTCAACCGTCATTAGTTCCGAAGAAACTGGTTAAAAAAGCCAAACCAGAGCGCGGAAAGCTTTCCTCTAATATCAATTACTACTGCGCTTCTCTACGTCCCGTTAAAAGTTTCAAGACGTTGGAAATTCGAGAAGAAAAACAACTGTAAAGAAAATTAATGACCGGCGAGCAAACACTTACTAGATATAAGTCAAATTAGCACGGGAAATGTTTGGGCGAGCAGTCATAAGGAAAATACATAATGAAAGACCGAGAGAGGGAAGCGAGCCTGGCGGAATGTAAATGAATAATCGAGGTCCAGCCTTCCACCCTCTTACTCACTCGTTATTTTTAATGTCTCCCTGTGGGCCCCCCGCACACAAATATTCATTACCGACGTGGGTAGGTATTTATGGATAACCTATATCTGCGGGACTGTGGAACATTTTTATCAATGGTCTCCATTTTCTTTATAGGTATGAGCGCGCCCGGTTGGTCATCACACCACAGGGGTTTAAGAGGACGCTATACCTGACGATGCATTTTTTGCCGCCCATAACATTAATATTGCGAGCGGCGATTCATTTTCAAGGTTTACCCTTGGTTGGAAAGACACAAAATTTTGCCTGTACCTAGCCCTAACAATGTTCTAGTGCGTGTTCGAAGAAGATTTCCCAATTTCTCACTGGTTTCTTTTATTGCAACTGTTTTGCAAATGCTAGCATCGCATACCTCAAGAAAAGTGCTGTATCTCGAAAACCAGTAAAAAAAATGGGAAACCTGCTTCGAACACGCACTAGAACATTGTTAGGGCTAGGTACAGGCAAAATTTTGTGTCTTTCCAACCAAGGGTAAACCTTGAAAATGAATCGCCGCTCGCAATGTTAATCTTATGGGCGGCAAAAAATGCATCGTCAGGTATAGCGGACCCTTAACCGAAACCCAATAGCAGAAAGCAGCAGAGGGGTCAAATCCATTACATCCATACAGTAAGCGAAAAATAATTCTTACGCTGGGACTCGAACCACTACTGAAGTAAATATAAAATAATGTAGATTAATACCAATAGCAAAAGGTACCATGGATATTACTATTGAGTATCATAATCACGGTTGTCGTGGAAGCCCGGTGGAACTCATGTACACCCACTTTCAAATTACATAATCACGGTTTCGCAGGCGTAGTGAAATACGTGTACACCCACTTTTGGATTACATAATCACAGTTTTCGCAGGCGCACTGAACTACGTAATTTTCTACTGGTCCAAAATTCCTTCAAAATTGGCACTCTAGGATTTTACTATTCATATCAAATTTCACAAAAAAATAGTTGGTAGGTGTAGGCACTAGGGCAACCAGTGCATGGATGGTTTGGTCAGACATTTTCCAGAAACCATATTTATTGATTCAGGACCAGGAGAAACGAAAATTAAGTATCCACTCATATACTTTCTCACCACGTGAAATATAAATTAAAATACCAGCTAAGTAATTGAAAATTCATTAACTGGAAAGAAAAATGGGGAATTTTCCCAGAAATTAATTTCCTTGGCGTGGAAAATTTCCCGCTGCAAACAGTGGAGAAATTACCCCGAAGTTTACATCTCACTTTAATTTTACGCACTAGCATGCGGGCTTTCGGTTAACTGACTGGCATAAAAGTAGCGACAGCATCGGAATTTCTATGGAACATAGTCAAAAGCAGTGTTGGAGAGCCACACTGATACTCGTTACTGAATCTGTGTTTTATTACCATTGGCACCCATTGGATAGCAAAGCAAATCCCCGATGTGTTTATTCAGGGCGCCGAGTGATCGAAGGAAAACAGATCAGAATGTTTGCAGTCAACACTCACTGATTACATGTGCAATAAAAGACACATTGTGGAAACACTGGCACTTTTCCAAAAATATCTTCCACATCTGTCCAAGTTCTAATTTCCCAACGAGAAAGAACATTTCAGGGGGTTAAGAGCCGCCTAAAGGCAAATAAAGAAATCGGGGGTGCCCATTTCCTGAGGTAATAAAACCGTGAGAATGCAATTTTGCTCGGAAAGAGGGGAAGGGATTCGCAGGTTGAATAGATGAGCAACCTTGGCTGATTCAGCATAAATGGGTGCGGAACGAGTCTGCCTCTAGCCTCTAGCGAGCCATTAGCCGCATCGGAAGGGAGGTGCCCCCCGAGGCCGACCCTCTTAACTAACCAGGCCAGCCAAACCTATTCTCTTTTATTCTTCTCACACTTTTCCCATTGTTTCAAGAACTTAAAAGAAAATTGTATGGCGCAATGAAGGGAGTATAATGATCTCTAAACCTCATTTCTGGAGTCATACTTGAGAAGGTCCTCCGAGTTATTATATGGGTTATTCTCCCATAGGCGCAACTGACTCTAATGACGCTGCTAGCATCCGAGGAGTTAGCCGAGAGCTTCGAAGAAGGGAATAAGTCCAGCCCACACGCTTTCGATGGGCTTACGAAGTTTGAACTGATTACTGCGCAGTATGTAGGTTGTATAGTAGGTCCTATACCTATCGCACATAGCTTTCCAGTAATTGGCCAGCATTTACGTAGGTACTTGCAAACGTTTTCTAAGGTTGGAAAAGTCAACGAAAAGGCATACACATAATCACCAATGGAAATAAAAGCCGTTTTCTTTGCTGTTTTATTCCAAAAAGGGATTCATGTAGGCGCGTCGCCGCCCTGCCTAACAGGTATTTTGGACTGACCTTTCTCCCGAAAGTACGTCTGGAACTCCGTCAGATTTTGCTCTTCCAGCCAAGTCTCAGCTTCAGATGATTCGTCACCATTTGGACGTCCAAGAACAGCCCGCAGAAGCTTCGTCAGGGACAGTAAAAATGCCAGACAGAAAAACGCCGCGACCAAAACCTTCGAACCCAAAACCATGGTTAACGCCCAGCCCCTACAGTTTAGTTATCACCACAGTAACCGTCACCATTTCCGGGTTTTATTTTCGACTTCAAATTTATTAAACCTGCAGAAATAACATAATTTATTGACTTAATTTGGCAAAACGTAATGAACACAAGACATTTCGATTTGTTGACCGAAGTTTTGTTTTGAGGCGAGCAAGGTGACAACATAACAAATAAATGTTGCGGCGTTGTCATGGCAACATCAAGTTGTTACGTTGGTAGCACTGCTGTTTTGTTTACAAACCGTTTCATTTTAAAAATTTCAAGATTTTCTTAGATTTATTACCGAAATTTTATTTGTAATGTCGATTCAGCCCGTAAATTTAGATCCAGATGAGGTCTTAGCTCATTTAAAACATATTCTTGGCCAAGATATTGTAATTACAAAAGAGGAACTTTCAAATTTTATGCACGACTTGCGGAAACTTATTAGAAGGGATCAGAAAAAGCTGCTGGAGAATAAAGAAAATGGACAAAGCACCCAAAGCTGCTCTCAAAACTGTACGTGTAGCTGCCACTGGTTACCTAGCATATCAAAGAGCGATTCCAGCCACACTAGTTCTGGTTGCCAGCTCTCAAGTGATGAAGCAGAAAGTGTCACTTCTGATGAAACAAATTCTAGTGGGAAACCGAAACCTAAAATAACCGCACGGCAGCCCGCATCTTCTTGTAAGTATTCGTAGGTAGGTACGCTTTAAAAAAGTGACTGACATTCGAAAGTACAACCTCATTGGTTTCGATTCACTAGTCCCACCCCAATAGGTACATGAAAATTCATAATACAAATTAATCTGTAGTCTTACTCTGTTAATATCATTTCTAGTTATTCGCCCTTGGCGGATCCACCCAACTCCCTCTACGGGACCCGGCCGAACAGGACCATCGAAGAATTGGAAGGAAGACCCTGTAAAGCTGTATCAGCATTACCGGGACGTGTGGAAGCAGCACAGGTTTCCTGGAGAGTCGGGACACGCTGGACTGAGGTGGAACATTCGAGAGAAAATGATGGGGCAAGACCCCCAGCCCCGGGTAGGCATATTATCTATGAATATGGTGGGGATGTCTAGTTACTACAGTGCAGGGGTGTCATATTATGCCACGTTATTACAGTGTGTAGATACCAAGTGTAGTTCACTACGTTACCAAGGCAAAATACAATTTCATCGGCCATACAAGGACTTTATGGCTATGCTTATCTTCAGTAGCTGCATTTACTATAGTGTACCTAGAAGTAGAAAAGAAAGTATTCACTAAATATTTAGTATTCTGGTTTCTAGGATGGGACCAAGGAGGAACATACCTGTGATTGTGAATGCTGTAATAACGTATACAATATCCCTGTGAGCTCCCAGTGTGAATGTCCCTGTTGTAAAGAATTGTGCCCTTGTCAACGTCATCGTGTGTTTGGTAACGAAGAGACTTGTAAAGATCAGAGTGCAAAATGGCAGGTCACTGTCACCGTTTCAAAATTACACTGAGTAGAAAGAACATCGTTGTTCCTTCGGGTTGTGGATTTTTATTTTATTATCAGTATATGAGTAGATGTATAAGTAGATAAGTAACTATTCTTACTTTTTATTTCAGCCAGTTTCAAGGACGTCCGCTACATACATGCACTGGCTCTGATGTCTCGGCTTCACCTTGGCTAGCTTTTAATAATTCTAGAATACCTAAGCACCAGGTATTTAGCCAGTACTCCCTGACATGCTGTAAATAGAAGCAGTGCCTATTAAACATTGTGAATATTTTTTACCAGACCTAACGGCTACTGTATTACCAGTTTCATGTGGCACGAAAGAACCTGTAGCCGGAGCGGAAATTCACCAGATACAATGTTGGATACGATCATAAGACCTATCGAATTCCTCTTGGTTGGAGCCACTCCTCTCAACTTCGTTATTAGTAGTAGAAAATTTAAAAAAAAAGTAGATTATATCAGATAAAAGCTGAATACCTCTACTGCCTTATGAATTGTTTAAATATAGGCGGGAATAAAAATTGTCAATGGAAATAATTTTTAAGTTTAGTTTTAAAATATTAAAAATCTAATACACAACACACTTTTCACACCACCGTTCACGGCCATTTTAAAATTTTTATTTCTGTCAAAACAAACAAGCCAGAAGAGATTATCAGTGTCAGTTTCGTTCTTTGTGCTTTTGGTGAAATTCATAGCTTTTTTGCATAACTTCATTATTTCAAGATGGGGAGCTTGGTCTGCCTGCCAGGTACGTAGTTCCTTATATAGCTATCTGGTATTGTGTTGAAATTTCATACCTATTTAGTGCATCCTAAACCAATGATTCATTATACGGAAGTATAAATAAATAACTTACTATATTTGCAGCTCAACTGGCGTGCTGCTTCTCGAGTGCAGCTTGCACTCTCTGCAGCTGCTGCCCAAGCTGTGGAAACTCCGTAACTACCAGGATTATGTATGGAATTATGCTGCTGTTTGGTGCTGTCGTCGCTGCCATAATGCTCGCTCCTGGTTTGCAAGATGCATTACTCAAGGTGTGTACTCCTGACTAGTGGCATAATACCGTTACTTGGGGTTTAACAAAAAGCTTCTCAATTGGGTTAATTTTCAAAGGACAATTGTTAGCCAGTCAGGTTTTCTTTGATTTGGGTTATCTTGAGTCCTAAAAATTTACAAGTCTTGGTTAGTACAAGCTTTGATAGTACCAATTGGAATCAAATCTGGAACCACCGTCGTCACGATGTCACTCTTAGTAATTTCGATTGTTCCAGGTCCCATTCTGTAGCGATGCTGCGTCAAATGCCCTGGTTCCCAATTCAACAACGCTGAACTGCAAAGAGATAGTCGGCTACTTATCGGTTTACCGGGTCTGCTTTGCGATGACGTTATTCTTCCTCCTGATGTCTGTGATTATGATTGGTGTGAAGAGCACACGGGATGGCAGGGCAGGTATCCAGAACGGGTTCTGGGGTATCAAGTACCTCATCGTGATCGCGGGCTGCATAGGAGCTTTCTTCATTCCCGAAGGCCAGTTTGGACCCACCTGGATGGTGTTTGGAATGATTGGCGGCTTTCTGTTCATTCTGGTTCAAGTTTATTTGATTATTGATTTTGCCTATGGTTGGGCCGAACGTTGGTTGGCCAACTATGAAGAAACCGAGTCGAAGGCCTGGTTCGCAGCTATGTTAATCTCTTCGTTTGTCATGTACGCCCTTACTGTGACTGGGGTGGTTCTCCTGTTCATGTACTACACCCTGTCCGAAGGTTGCGCCCTCAACAAGTTTTTTATATCCATCAATTTTATTTTCTGCTTCATTTCAAGCGTAGTAAGCATTTTACCGCAGGTGCAAGAACACAGACCTACGTCCGGTCTCCTTCAGAGCTCCCTCATCTCGCTCTACGTCACCTATCTCACGTGGTCCGCCGTGTCCAACTCTCCCGACCATGAGTGCAACCCGGGCTTCTTGGGTCTCATCGATCAGGGTGAGAAATCCGACATGACCTTGCACCGTGACAGTGTTGTTGGGCTGATTATCTGGATCTTGGTAGTTATCTACTCTTCTATTCGCACCGCGTCTAGTTCGGAAAAGTTGATGGGCTCGGATGCGGAGGCTGCGCTGACGGAGGGGCAGGAAGGGGAGGCGGGAGGAGATGAAACAGATGGAGTCCGCTACAACTGGGCCTTCTTTCACTTCATCTTCGCCATTGCCACTCTGTACATCATGATGACCCTCACCAACTGGTTCTCCCCCAACTCCTCCCTCGTCACCTTCTCTGCCAACTCCGCCTCTATGTGGGTCAAGATGGTGTCCAGCTGGCTATGTGTTGTTATTTACAACTGGTGGAACATTGCTCCCATGGTTTGCACCAACAGGGATTTCTCCTCTTAAACTGTCTCTTTCAATCATGTATTTAGTTAACGAGCATTCGGGGAGTATTGTTGATGACTCGAAATTTGCAGTTAAGTTTAATTTAAATGGGATCATCATTTTGTCTTTTTTCTTTTTGGATAACACTGACCACTGACTTGTCACTTTGTAATTTCTTCTAAGTAACTTTCACATGGCACAGTGATTGTATCCTATGTGTTTACTACCAAAGAAAAGATTTGAGAGGGTAAAATACATTAGTTTTTCCAAATCACAATGCTTTTCTCTTCAGAAGAACCTCCAAACCACCTTACCCTTGCTATGTTTCTGGATAGTAACAGTTGCGACACCTCAAACCTATTCATAACTGACTAGGCCGTACCCAGGGGGGGGTTAGGGGGGATCAACTCCCCCCCCCCCCCCCCCCCCGAAACTACACGGCTTTACACTAGATATAATTAAGTTTTGAAGGAGAAAATATAGATTCGTGCTACCTAGGTACCAACCCCCCCCCCCCCCCCCCCTCCCCCCCGAAATATTTTCCTAGATACGGTCGTGGAAGTAAGGTGCCCATCTTGGGATACTTCATGAACAAAAAAATTCAAGCTTCCTTGAAAATGTTCCAGAAAAAACATTGTGGTGCCACTTGTGTTTTTACCCCTAGTTGTACAAATACTGCAGTTTGGAAATGACGCTAACAACAGAGCAGCCGCCTTCTTGCTGTCACTGCTATAAGTCATCTACAAACGAGAAAACCTCTGGAATTAAATAATTTCGTGTCTGAAACACAATAACACAAGAATAAATTAATTTAATTCAGGCACTTGGTAACAACAAAAACACTTAAGCTTATAGTTTGGCAAGCGCATGCTGTTTGGCGTACTCCCACACAAATAAGGCACCTGTCACGTGGACATTGAGGGACCGCACCACCCCTAGCTGTGGTACTTCCACACACACGTCCAGTAGGGGTAGCAGCTGTGGCGGCAGACCTTCCTTCTCGCTGCCCAGCAGTAGGAGGGACCGGCGCGGAAACTGGACGTGGTGCAAGGGCTGACTCCGGGAGGTTTGCTCTGCCCCCACCACTGTGTAGCCTTCACTCTTCATCCGTAGCAAGTAGTCGGATAAGTAGTGAACTTTTATCTGCAACAGAAGGTGGCAGTTCGAGTCAAGTGGCCATAGTGGTACAATTTTGGGTCCCGCCACTAGTCCTTGCAAAGTTATACTACTACGGTACGGTAGGCTAATTCGCATTGAGTTAAGTCTCAAACTCACCCTTATTGTTTTATAATTAGCCTACCCCTAGCCTGGTTACTGTGGTCTCACAAGGGACCTGTTGTTTTAAATTTGGGTGAAAAGTCCTACCCTCTCTGGTCCTACTATGCATATTACGTTTGCAGTAGGTAGAGAATTTTCGGGGAGTAATTTTGCCGGATCATTCCCCACGACCCTAATTTCTATTAATTGGCCCGCTAAACATCAATAACAAGACCTTAATGGATTTTCAATGGTTCTGTTGTTGCGTTATGCCTAAACGACACTTGAAAGCAATTAATATTAATTCGATAACATCAGACATTATCGAGGCAAGCCGTTTTCCCGTAGTGAAAGACTACCACTCCAAAACCACGGTCCCAGATCATGACTAATTTATCTGCTAACTGGGGGCCGTCATACGAAACAGTTCCCAGTATTCTACTTCTGCACACACTTTTTGTTAATATTCACGACAAATTGTAACAAGTCTTTAGTCTGCCTGCCTATGACAGACATAGAGACGAGAAAAGAATCTCAAGGCTCTCCCCGGTTGGAAAAATAATGAGAAACTTACGAGGTGGCCGGCTAAGCTCACACATAAGACTTTACTCTCTTGGGGTCAGGTTTCATGAATGCCCTGGAGACTCTTGTGATTATCTGGACTATAGGAGAGGATGGCCCACCAATTTCCAAGTTACGAATAGCTTGGAAGTTGCTGGGGTGAGTAAAATAAATGATGATAAATATCTAACAATACAAGAGGGTATATTAATTAGGCACCCAGTGTGCAGATTCGAACCAAATACGAGATAAATTGCTCTAGTAGCTAGGCACGATAAATAATAGTTAATCGAAAGACCATGGTCAAGAACTCTTCCACAAAGTAAACTAGTAAGAATCCTAAATTATGGCTATACGGTACATTTTTATATAATTTAAGATACAAGTTTCCAAATTGACGGTTCATACGGGGTGATGAGGTTTAGGGCGCCACTTACTTTGATACCCGCAAACAATTACGTAAAGGTATCCAAATGGCCAAAGAAAGAAACTCCATTTTCATACCATGCTAATTAGGTAAGACGAGAATGCTACAGGCAGTAACATAATATTGACAGTGGAGTACGTAATTGTTCGTATTTCAAATCATGTCGACATGGTGACCAACTCTGGGGATAACGGGTTACCTTACACGAACTGTAGAGGTCTCGTGACTACGTCATCATGGGTTCACAGCCGCCGATTGCCTTCGCTTACTCAGCCATCCCACCTGGATTGGCTGCCGAGGAATTCATCACAGCACCACAAGCTGCCCTCGCCATGGATCTATTCACCAGCTGGTCGGCACGGTCTTAACGACAGTCGTCTCACCCATCCGGAAGTTCCGCTAATTGCCCCCACGCCGGGACCCTGATAAAGACAAATGACCAACACTAAGTCCCTATTCTTTCAACCATACTCGTCTCACGCTATCGATCAGCTGCTTACAAAGAAAATAGCCCAATGGAAAGTCGGACTTACCAAGACTCTAACTTGGGAAAGAGTGGAGAAGCTCCTTAAGACGTCACAGCCCCGTAGGTAACAGCCTTGCCACCAGCCTCGAAGTGCACCGTCTGAAGATTCCCAATCGAATAAAAATCTAACTCTCTTTGACACGCCGAAAAGCCGCCTAGTTCCCACGGTCGACACGCGCCAATCAGTCATAAGCTAAGCATACACTCCACTAACTTAGCCTCTTCTAACGCTCAACGGCTTGCAAGAACAAAGCGCCAGCATGTAGGGATCGGCCACTGCCTAATCTAAGCCAAATAAAGTTTTTCTCCTTGTAATACGTAACACGGCGATTTCTTATCCCGTGGGGACTTTACTTAAACAACGACTAGCTCGTTACAACGAACCCACACTCTGAAGTCTCATGCGCAAAACATAGATCGGATTCGAACCTACACCCTTATGCAATGAAGGCCAGTACTCAACCAACTGAGCTATCCGGACTTCAACTTATATACAATTATATACAGACTATTTACATCTTATTTACACTCTACGTTTCCATCATTTTTAGGTGACTGGCATGCCACCTACCTATACTTTTCCCTCCCAAATTCGCCAGTTCGTACTGATCTTTATGACCTGCGATTATCTGGAATGGCCCGATGTACCTCTCTGACAATGCGGCCATCTGTTTATCCACAGCTGAAGACTGAGGAAAATTCCTCTTCCATACTAAACTGCCTACGGGGAAAGCTACATCCCTATGTCGCAGATTATACTGGTGACGTTGGCGATTCATGGCTCGTTTTGCGCAATATTTAACATGCTCAAGAATTCTTCCCAAGTGACCTTTCAACATCTTGTCATACGTCACGGGATCGAAATTTTGCACTCCGCCATAGATCGCCTCGGCACTTACTTCGAATGGAGATCGAAGTTCCCTACCGAATAATATCCTAGCAGGGCTTAACCCAGTAGTGACACTCCGCGCGGTCCTAAGTGCAAAAAGGACATAAGGAAGGTCCTGAGACCAATTAGTGTGATCTCGTTTGGCATACATGGACAGACATAACTTAACCTCCTTGTTATACCTCTCGCAAAAGTTGGCTGAAGGGAAATGTTTCGGGACGTGGTGTACCTTAGTACCTAGGGAGGTACAGTAATCAATAAACGCTTTGGACACATACTGACTCCCATGATCGACAATGACCAGCTGTTGTGCTCCAAATTGCAAAACTACATGGTACTTATACGCCTCAATTACGGACTTGGCAGTTGCATCCCTCATCGGAACTGCCACCACCCACTTACTGCAGGAATCTACGGTAACCATAATATACTTCTTTCCGTCCTTAGAACGGGGAAGAGGGCCTACTATGTCCAAACTTGCCACATTCCATGGAGTTAGCATTGGTTCCCTTATCGTCATCTGTCCTGCCGTAGCTTGACTCGGCACCTTATACATGGCGCAGGTCGTGCATTTTCGCACGTACGCTCTCACATGCGCCCGCATTTTCGGCCACACAAACCTATCGGCCAATCGACAATATGTTGCAAGCCAACCTCGGTGACCACTCGTCTTGTCATCGTGGAAATGTTCTAACATGTCTTGCCTGAACTCACTCGGGACTAAAATTCTATCTTCCTCCTCGCCTGTCACGGGGTGAGTTACCCTTTTCAAAATATGAGGCCACCGCACTCTAAATTTGAAATACGCCGCAGGGGAATCGATAATATTTTGTCTCAACTGTAGGTACCACGGATCCTTCGTTTTTTCAAAATCCGGTACCCCTGGGATATCGATCGGATCTATTGCCTTAACGGAAATGCGCGACATAGCGTCCGCCAACAAATGTTCCTTCCCCTTAATGTGCATCAATTTAAGATCAAAAGTACTCAGCATCATTTGCCACCGGGCTAATCTACCTGTAGTATTCTTTAGATTGGCCAACCAGAGCAGCGAAGCGTGATCGCTTAAAACCGTCGTCTTATGCCCATTCCTAATCAAGTGCCTATACTTTTGACACGCCCACAGGACTGCGTAGCACTCCTTTTCCGTGGTCGTCCACTTTACTGCAGCTTTATGCAGTTTTTGGGAACCATATGCACATGGGTACAGCTGGCCTTCCCTCTCAGTCAGTAACACACATCCTACAGCAAAATTTGACGCATCTACATGCAAGGTAAATGGGGCCTCAATATTGGGTATTGCGAGAACTGGCGAACTGATCAAAGCTTGTTTCAGTTCATTAAATGCCTGAGTATGCGCCTCCGTCCAATCCCATTTTACGTCCTTTTGCAGTAAATTGGTTAAGATTGCCGCCCTTTCTGACATCTTAGGGATGTACTGCTTTAGCCATTGTAGCATCCCAAGAAAACTACGCAAGGCCTTGGTTCCCGAGGGTGTCGAGAACTGCTCGACTGCTAAAACCTTATCCGGGTCCGCTCTAACCCTGCCTGCGGAATAAATATTTCCCAAGAATTTTATAGCACCATACATTATCTGCGACTTTTTCCAGTTTATTTTTAGACCATGATCTAACAACAGTTGGAACACCTTACCTAAATCCTGGACATGTTCCTCATAGGTATCTGAAGCAATCACTATATCGTCCTGGTATGCAAACGCACTCTTAAATAGCACAGGTCTTAACACTTTCTCTAAGTAACTTTGAAAAATAGCGGCCGAATTCGCAAATCCCATCGCCATTCTACGGAATTTCCAGCTTCCGAGACCTTGAATCCCAAAGCTAAAGTACTCCTGACTATTCTTTTCAACAGGTAATTGCCAATAACCACTAACTAAATCTAAGGTGGAAAAGTAGCGGGCCTTGTTCAGAACTCCGACCACGTCATCCATCAGCGGTAGGGGAGCTGAGTTTCTTTTAACTATAGCATTCAAAGACTTAAGATTGACCACAAGCCTTTTCCCTCCCTGACGTTTTCCCACGAAAAAGGCTGGAGCTCGCCATTCCGACTCACTAGGTTCCACGATACCTTGCTCCACTAACGCCTGAATTTCCTCTTGTGCCGCTAGCCTTTCCTCATGCGTCATTCTAATACACCTTTCCTTGATAGGAGGTTGACTGGGGTCAACATACACTTTGACCTCGATACCTTTGGCCACCCCTGGCGAATGAGAAAATTTCTCTTTCCATTCAGCCATCACTGCATTAAAACTTTGGTTCTGTTCCGCGGTTAACTCCGGGTGATCATACTGTTCAAAAGTATGCTTTTCGTCCAGTTCAGAAGGGTAGACAGGGACCTCTACCTCGTCCTCATCATAACCGGACCCCGGATTCACCTCGGAACCTTCCTCAGAATCACCACCACCAGGGTAGACCAAAGTACCGTCCTCCAACTCTAACGGAATTAACTCGGTAAATGGCACTGCCATGCAACAGACTTGAGCCTCGCTATCAAGTTCAGGCATGTCCAATGACAAGCTCTCAACTATGACCGGTTCCTTTCCACCTACACCTCCCATGATGATCCTCTTGTTCGCGAAATCTAACCTAGCCTGCATAGCTGCCATGAAAGGATAGCCTAGAACTAAGGCATAAGGGAGACCCTTCATAAGAAAACCCTCGGTTTTCAGACATCTTCCCCCCAAGGTTACTGAAAATTCACCCTTTCCGGAAATTTCAGCTAGACCACCATCTGCAACCTTTGCCTTAATATCCACAGAACTTATGGAGAACCCCTGGTCCCTTAATTCATTTTCAAGTGACGACCTCACTATCAAGCCCGTATTGCACCCCGAATCCACCAGTGCAACATACGGTATTTTACCTAGTGATACAGAAATGAAAAACCTATTATCCTCTTTGCAGAATTTGTCACTCAAAGAAGAAATGCGAATATAATTCCCCAGATTTTTATCTGCGTCCTCAAGAACTGGAGATGTTTCTTGAGCCGCCCCTAGTTTTCCTTCGTTTCTACTAACTGTTCTAACAGAGAAATAATTTTATCGGACTGTGATACTTCCTTGCTGGGACAATTTCGGGCAAAGTGACTCACTTTCCCACACTTAAAGCATCGAACAGTATCATTCGTGTTCAAAGCATCCACTGTCACGTCCTGCGGCTCTTCTATCGAGTGTATGGCTTGTTGCGACCTGGTAGCCTTCTGCCTACGCCTGTCCAATACACTTTCCGCTACCTTAGCCGCTTCGTTAAGTTGCACCAACGTAGCCGGCTGCTGTTCACGCATGCCCAACAAATCACAATACACAGAACCCATATTGCACATAGCTAGGCTTACTAACTCTGCCTCACTGATAGGCCTCGCAAGCTCCTCATTCATCAATACTAGACGTGCGACATAGTCTAATAAAGTCTCATCATTTCTCTGCATGGTACCCATCATTTCCCTTTTGTGAATAAACTCAAAGTCCTTAGGCAAATATCTCTCTCTAAATCCCGCCTTGACCTCTAACCAATTTTTAAATTTATTGCGGGTCGCCAGAAACCACTGATTCGCTTGTTTTTGACACAGGGGCCCTATCGCCTTAACCACCTGCTCATCACTAAGTCTGAAACACCCTAGTAACTCTTCCACCCGCTGTAAGAACTGATTCGGATTCCCTTTTTCAAAACTCAACTTTTGAGCATCACACATCCGCACAAAATTGACAAAATCATTAGCTGACCCTCTGCCCTCACCTCTATGCAAAGAGCCCCTAATAGCCTCGGTCTGGGCCACGAGAATATCCAGCAGCTGATCCTGCCTCTTTAGAGTAGGGTCCATAAGACTCTCAAGTGCCTTAATGGTGTCTAAAGGCACCGTTCCTCCAACGGGACTAGTGGCCCTGGTATGTGTTTTCGTTTTGGGAGGGGGTTTGAGCTTTACCTTGGCTCCCCCAAATCCCATCTCCCTCTCTAATACAGGAGTGGTGACTTGCGTCGCCACTGCACTGAAAACAGCGTCTAAATACTCTCCAGCCTTCTTTTTAATAGGACTTTTAGGGTACACTAAAACAGGCCCCATTCCTAAATCATCCTGAACTGTAGGCGATCTAAGGTCGTCTACCACCTGCCCTGGGAATAGTGCTGCAGCTCCCTCCTCCTCAACATTATCTACTAAATCATCCATCCTACACTACAAATAAAAAAAAATAAAAAAAAACAAAAAAACCTAAGCCCAAAAATAAAATGTATAACCCAAAATTTTTCCTCACTTTGAAAGGTAGAAATACCGTCTCTACTCTCCTGTCAAGAATTTCCTAAGTCTCACAACATAATCTGTCCTTAATCTATGCAAAATCCATCATCAAAAATATCCAATCAAAAGCTATTAAATCATTAACTCTCAACAAGGAACTCCAAATTCCTTAATCACTCAGACGGCTTGGCGGCTATATGCTAACCCACGATAACATAATGCAAGCTGAGACCTCCACTTTTACAAATAATAGAAACTACCTAATGCGACCGCCGTGACATAAGGTAAACATGACACGACTCGGAACCTACTGAAATCAAGCGCCACCAGATGAACAGGCTGTCGCAGGACAAAAATCGGACACCTGCTCTAACTGCTACACGCTGGTACCGGAACATCAGCTGATCTGACGCACGAACGGAAAATTAACTAATTGGATGCAAATCTATACCTGCAGACGAAATGACCCAACAAACAACGGGCACCCACCGACAAGACAAACTTACACTTGGTTAAACAAATGAAGGAGAATACGAACTTCTTCCGACTAGCACAAAGAAACGCATCATCAGAAGCTCACTCGTATCACACCGCTGAAATGGGGGTTAAAAAGGGGGGTTTGGTCACCACTGTACTGAGCTGGGCTCAGCAACAATCGACATTTATATATGAATATGCAATGCTAAAATAAAATAAACCTATAACGATAAAATTAAATACGAAGACCTGGGTGTGAAATATGCTGATAACGATAAAAGTGGTTATTTCACTCCCTTTCCTAAGTCCAGACACACAAGAAGCCCCCAATGTTGGTGCGCCAGTTGTAACAAGTCTTTAGTCTGCCTGCCTATGACAGACATAGAGACGAGAAAAGAATCTCAAGGCTCTCCCCGGTTGGAAAAATAATGAGAAACTTACGAGGTGGCCGGCTAAGCTCACACATAAGACTTTACTCTCTTGGGGTCAGGTTTCATGAATGCCCTGGAGACTCTTGTGATTATCTGGACTATAGGAGAGGATGGCCCACCAATTTCCAAGTTACGAATAGCTTGGAAGTTGCTGGGGTGAGTAAAATAAATGATGATAAATATCTAACAATACAAGAGGGTATATTAATTAGGCACCCAGTGTGCAGATTCGAACCAAATACGAGATAAATTGCTCTAGTAGCTAGGCACGATAAATAATAGTTAATCGAAAGACCATGGTCAAGAACTCTTCCACAAAGTAAACTAGTAAGAATCCTAAATTATGGCTATACGGTACATTTTTATATAATTTAAGATACAAGTTTCCAAATTGACGGTTCATACGGGGTGATGAGGTTTAGGGCGCCACTTACTTTGATACCCGCAAACAATTACGTAAAGGTATCCAAATGGCCAAAGAAAGAAACTCCATTTTCATACCATGCTAATTAGGTAAGACGAGAATGCTACAGGCAGTAACATAATATTGACAGTGGAGTACGTAATTGTTCGTATTTCAAATCATGTCGACATGGTGACCAACTCTGGGGATAACGGGTTACCTTACACGAACTGTAGAGGTCTCGTGACTACGTCATCATGGGTTCACAGCCGCCGATTGCCTTCGCTTACTCAGCCATCCCACCTGGATTGGCTGCCGAGGAATTCATCACAGCACCACAAGCTGCCCTCGCCATGGATCTATTCACCAGCTGGTCGGCACGGTCTTAACGACAGTCGTCTCACCCATCCGGAAGTTCCGCTAATTGCCCCCACGCCGGGACCCTGATAAAGACAAATGACCAACACTAAGTCCCTATTCTTTCAACCATACTCGTCTCACGCTATCGATCAGCTGCTTACAAAGAAAATAGCCCAATGGAAAGTCGGACTTACCAAGACTCTAACTTGGGAAAGAGTGGAGAAGCTCCTTAAGACGTCACAGCCCCGTAGGTAACAGCCTTGCCACCAGCCTCGAAGTGCACCGTCTGAAGATTCCCAATCGAATAAAAATCTAACTCTCTTTGACACGCCGAAAAGCCGCCTAGTTCCCACGGTCGACACGCGCCAATCAGTCATAAGCTAAGCATACACTCCACTAACTTAGCCTCTTCTAACGCTCAACGGCTTGCAAGAACAAAGCGCCAGCATGTAGGGATCGGCCACTGCCTAATCTAAGCCAAATAAAGTTTTTCTCCTTGTAATACGTAACACGGCGATTTCTTATCCCGTGGGGACTTTACTTAAACAACGACTAGCTCGTTACAAAATATTTTGGCGGCGGAGCCGTATCGGTAGTGCAAAGGGGTGAGAAGCCTCTACTTCTGGATGAGATCCTGAAAGCTGTGGCACCAGTTGTGCTGAGTCAACATGAAACCCCAACGTCCCCAACAAACACCGCGGGGATGATAGTTTTGGGAGATGTGCCATGGGTTCCCCTCCAGCGCCCTCAAGCTCCCGTCCTTATCATAACAGAAAACGACAAACCTGCTGTTATTAAGACCTGGCTACAATTATTCTGGAGCCGTCATAGGTTCCCTGATGCTACAATTCTGGTAATCAATTCTGAAATAACCTTTTTTACGTTTTTTCCCTTTGCAATCCAATGCGGTGCTGACATCGAACCAGTTGAAATAGATATAAAACACTTGCATTCCAAAAAATTTGACGGAAATTTGAACAAGTGTCCAATTCGCGTCATGTCGGACTGGCTAATGCCCTACGTAAGCAGACAGGGCGAATCGCCGGAGCCAGGCGTAGAAGATCTGATTTTCAGCGAGATTGCGCGGAAACTGAATGGGACGGTACAAGAGGTGAAGCTGCCGGAAGGTGAAAATCCGCAGCTGACGCGAAACGCTAGCGGCCACCTCACAGGCGGGGCACATCTGCTACACATACAACAGGTGAGTAAAAAATTTACTAGCTAGAAAACTTCGTTGAAAACTTAAGGGTGTCAGCGCCACGATGGGGCATAACACCATAGGTGACTATTATGGGGCCTTTCATTAGCATTTTCTAGCATGAGTAACGCTTGAACATTCGCAGATGGACATCATGTACTCAGGCTTCTCGTACCGTGCTGACCTCCTGGGCGAGATCGAAATGCTAGCAGCTCACACCATAGACAGCCTGGCGTGGTTCGTCCCATCCCCACAGCCCATTCCAGGCCCAGCATACCTCTACCTGGCCTTCTCCCCACAAGTCTGGCTCCAGGCAGCTCTCGCCCTACTGCTGACTACCGGGTGCCTACTACTGCACACGCCTACTCTACTAACAGACGTCACAGCGCTCACACTAAACCTGGCAACTTCACGCCAAGTACCACGTTTATTGCGCGCCTTCGGCTACACCTATAGCCTTCATATCACAGCCATATACCAGGCGTCACTCTTCATGCTCTTCGCTAGAAACGTCATGGAAAAGCCTATTGAGACCATCGAGGAAGCGGCCGATGCCGAGTTGGTGGGCTACTTTTTCAACTACCACAGACCGCTCATCAATCAGTCTGACTTCGGACTCTGGAAGAAACTGCTAGCAAAGACCAATTTTCGAGACAGACAAAATCCGGAAAGATTCGCTGGCGATAGAAATTTCTTCCTTCTCGTTCAATTCTTTCCCGTACTTTATTACATAGAAAAGAGGCGCATTTACGACGCCTACGGACCAGCTTTACTTCCCCTAAAAGAGAGGTTTATCATGAACCCCGTTACGATGTATGGTTCTCGCGGGAATCCACTGCTGCCGTATGTTGAGTCGATCACTCAACACTTGGTGGACTCGGGGCTGGTGCGCTACTGGCTGGAGAACGTCGTCGCACCATCGGCTTCAAGCCAGAATATTTTCATTGACGGACAAATCACACTAACGTGGTTCCATCTAAGCGGCGCGTTTGGACTGCTCATCGCTGGGTTAATTGTAGCAGTTTTATGCTTTGGGATGGAGCTATTATTTTTTAAATGCCGAGTCGTAAAGAAGAAACTACAAGGAAAAGAAGCGAATCATAATCTGCACTGCAGAGTTACATATAACCGATCTAGGATCTTCATAGATTAAGCTCTTATTAAGTATCCACCGCGTAAAGCTAGAAGCTATTCCGTATAATAGCTCTCCAACATAATTAGTATTTAACGTTCAAAAGTTATCATTTATCATATTTCAAAACAAACTAGATCGAACAGTTTCCACGGAAAAACGTCATTAAGCAACGTCAATGAACAGCAGTGCATTTTCAACCTTGATCGTAGACAAACAAAATTATATGGCCCTGATGACCTTTCAATGGTTTTGTTTATGTCAGAATTTTCTAAATGACACTTGCACGGAATTAACAATAATTTGATAGTATCAGACATTCAGACATAATCGAGGCAATGCATTTTCCTACAGAGAGATGCTACCCCGACACCTCAGTCACATTTAAGTTCTTCTACAGGCGCGCAAGTTTCGCACCATGACTAATTTATCTGCTAATTGGGGGCCGTCATACGAAACAGTTCCAAGTATTCTACTACTGCACACACTTTTTGTTAATATTCACGATAAATATTTTGGCGGGGGAGCCGTCTCGGTAGTGCAAAGCGGTGACAAGCCTCTACTTCTGGATGCGATCCTGAAAGCTGTGGCACCAGTTGTGCTGAGTCAACATGAAACCCCTACGTCTATGTCTACCGCAGGGATGATAGTTTTGGGAGATGTGCCACGGGTTCCCCTCCAGCGCCCTCAGGCTCCCGTCCTAATCATGACAGAAAACGACAAACCTGCTGATATTAAGACCTGGCTACAATTATTCTGGAGCCGCCACAGGATCCCCGATGCTACAATAATGATAATCAATTCTGAAATAACCTTTTTTACGTTCTTTCCCTTTGCAACAAAATGTGGTGCTGAAATCGAACCAATTGAAGTAGATTTTGAAGACATGTACCCCAAAAAGTTTGACGGCAATTTGAACCTGTGCCCCATTCGCGTCTTGTCGGATTGGGTTATGCCCTACGTAAGCAGCCAGGGCGAATCATCGGAGCGAGGTGTAGAGGATCTGATTTTCAGCGAGATTGTGCGGAAACTGAATGGAACGGTGCAGGAGGTGAAGCTGCCGGAAGGTGAAAATTCACTGCAGACGCGAAACGCTAGCGGCCACCTCACTGGTGGCGCACATCTGCTACACTTACAACAGGTGAGTAAAACCTCGGTGGAAACTTCACTTTGTTTAAGGGCGTGAGAGGCCACGATGGGGAAGAGGAGTCGGATGAAACCGGATAGGAGTGCAACATCCATATCGTCACAAGCGAGGAACTTGCTTATACCGGGATCTTAACCCAGGCCCCTCAGGACAGGGTTGGCCTGTCCGACAGCTTGGATACTGTGAGGCAGCAAAACTAAAACGAAACTTTTCTAACATCGAAAATTGAACCTACAACACCGTATCCACAAAACTCCCGACTCCCAGTGTTCGAGAGGAAGAAACCATATGGGAAAAAAGCACCTTGTGCGAGAAAGTCACGTGTGACCATTATTGGACCGACCATTATTGGACCTTTCATTAGCAGTACCTCTCATTAGTAACTCTTAAACATTCGCAGATGGACCTCATGTACTCAGGCCTCTCGTACCGTGCAGACCTCCTGGGCGAGATCGAAATGCTAGCACCTCACACCATAGACAGCCTGGCGTGGTTCGTCCCATCCCCACAGCCCATTCCAGGCCCAGCATACCTCTACCTGGCCTTCTCCCCACAAGTCTGGCTCCAGGCAGCTCTCGTCCTACTGCTGACTACCGGGTGCCTACTTCTGAGCACGCCTACTCTACTCACAGACGTCACAGCGCTCTCACTAAACTTGGCAACATCTCACCACGTGCCAAGCCAGCTGCGCACCTTCGGCCACATCTACAGCCTTCATATCACAGCCATGTACCAGACGTCACTCTTCATGCTCTTCGCTAGAAACGTCATGGAAAAGCCTATTGAGACCATCGAGGAAGCGGCTGATGCCGACTTGGTGAGCTACTTTTTCAACTTCCATAGACCGCTCATCAACCAGTCCGACTTCGGACTCTGGAAGAAACTGCTAGCAAAGACCAATTTTCAAGACAGACAAATGCCTCAAACATTCGCTGGCGACAGAAATTTCCTCTTTCTCGTTCAGTTTTTTCCCGTGATTTACTACATTGAAAAAAGACGTACTTACGATGCCTACGGACCAGCGTTACTTCCCCTAAAAAAGAGGTTTATGATGAGCCCCACGATGATGTACGTATCTCGCGGGAATCCACTGCTGCCGTATGTTGAGTCGATCACTCAACACTTGGTGGACTCGGGGCTGGTGCGCTACTGGCTGGAGAACATCGTCGCACCATCGGCTTCACGCCAAAAAATTTTCATTGAAGGGCAAATCACACTAACGTGGTTCCATCTCAGCGGCGCGTTTGGACTTCTCATCGCTGGGTTAATTGCAGCAATTTTATGTTTTGGTATGGAGCTATTATTTTTTAAATGCCGAGTCGTAAAAAAGAAACCACAAGGAAAAGACGTGAAACATAATCTGCACCGCAGAGCTACATATAACCGATCTAGGATCTTCATAGATCAAGCTCTCAGTCGTTGATTTATAAAAGACATGCCTACACACCTATCCGCTCTTTGTTATTCTATGAAATAAACCCACAAAAGCAGCTGAGGACTTCATTCCAAATACCTTTCACACCTTTCATAATATTCATTTAACATGGAGTGATTGAAGGGCTTTTGTTCCCTTACCTCAGTAATGGCGACCCATTTCTCAGCTGTTACGGAGAGGCTCTGAAACTGTTTATCTTCCAGCATTTGTAGCGAGTCGATGACTAATTCCGAAACCCCGAACGCTTCACACGTGCGACTCAAACCACCCAGGTTAGCAGGACGATCTATAAGGGATGCAACCACCACGAGGCCATCTGTAAATCACAAATCGATCGATTTTTCTTTCCATCACAAAAGTTACGACATACAAACCTTTCACCTGCATAAGCGGATATCTTATGTTTCAAAATGTAGACGTCGATATTTCTTTCTACAGGTCTATTTTGGATCTGGTCGTTAAAATCGTATTAAGCTCCTAACGGTTAGCTTGCCCACTTTGATTGTTATCTCATCGTTATCTTGGCATTAGATCCGCTTTAGGAGAACGGAAATACGTCTCCTGGTGTCACAAATGAACGGGCACTAATACGTACGTATACCCAGCTATGTAGCCCATTGAAGATATCGAATATTACCACTAACCAGTGTCATTTTGCTTCTTCCGCGAGAATGATGAGCTCGAATCGGAGAGCATTTCGTCGTAGTTGGGCAATAAAGACTTAACGGGGATCAGCTTCTTCTGGAAGTTGTCAACGGGCACTTCCATCGAGCTCTCCTCGTTGCGGACTGTCCAGCTGGCTACCGGGTGAAGCCACAACTCGTCCCCGCAGCTCCACGGTATCGTCCCAACTCCAGAAGGGACCTTTTACACCAACAAAATATGGGGACTATTTAGCATTCCGGTGGGAAAATCCTCAAGGGAGCAGTACCTTGTGTGTTTTGCTCATCTCTGTAATATCTACTTACCTAGATAATAAAAACTTGTCTGTAAGAGTAAAATTTCATTTCTCAAACAGAGAGTCTATCTTCTTTGACACAGGAGAGACATTTGAACAAGTTATCGTGGTTCTACTGTAGTACATATTACTTCGTGCATACTATTTTGTTATTCCGCCAACAGTTTAGTAAAACGTCAAAAAAACTCACCCCAACTTTGGAGAGGAGCTCCGGCGTGATCCATTCGTCCGTCTTGAGGTGCGCCAGACGAGGCAAATCACGGAAGATGGTGAGTAGGGAGTAATGCCTCAGGGGATGGAAGACGGTCCAGTAGAAGTCTTGCCGGAGTTTTTCCGCGTTGCGCAGAGCGTTTCCGTTTCCAATGGAGCGGAGCTGACATTCCCGAATAATGCGATATTTGTCCAGCAGAGCTCGGAACCCGCGACCTTCTGCCAGCAGCCACATTTTCTCTATTGCCACCTACCATAAATGGGTAACATTAGTCATTTAATTACTGTTCACCATTTAAGGCAATTTTTCGATTTTTCTTCCCTTCTTATAAATAAACCCCATGCAGCAGTTTACTAGCCTTCGACCATTCACTGTGGAAATTAACTAGGTCAGTTTTGTGCTAACAATATAAAACCATCAGAAACATCAGGCATCAGACAAAAATATCCAACTGTTTTCAAAAAAGACGTTAAAAAATGACTAACTGTAATGAATAGATACTCTTATCTTTGACGAAACCTAATGAGACTAGTACAACGGCTCATGGCCATAAATAACCGCAGCATACCTACACTGGGTTAGAAGACATTACATCTCAGCATACCTACACTGGGTTAGAAGACATTACATCTCAGAACACCATCGCTGTCTAATAAGTTTCACTCTTTTTCTAATATAATCACCTGTGCATAGAGACGTAAACTGAAGTGCTGTGCTAAGCAGTACGGTAAGAACTGGACAATGGCCCTATCGAGCCAGGCCTCCAGCGCAGAGTCTGGTAGCACGGACATGGTGTGATAGACCACAGAGATGAAGGAACATAAACTGCCGACACGTTGCTCCAAAGCCTCCGTGAAGTTGAGCCATAGAGCGGACTGTAGTTCCTCGTTTCGCCATAAGAGACGGACAATGAGCCATTCTGCCATGTAGCGAACGCTGGGCTGCTGACTTTCCCGGAGAAGTAGAGAGCAGAGCCAATTGTACAGGGTGATACATCGCTCCTATAACATACGAAAATGTTTTAAAGAACGCCTCACACTAGTAGGGAACTAGGTTAGGTTATGGAAGACCACAACATCGTGTTTGTTTATGCTTTTTTGGACAATTATTTTGAGGAAACTGTTGGAGCTTTATATGTGTTCTAAAATATAAAATGTCTTTTTAACGACCGAAATAAACTTGTGCACAAATTTTCAACTGACACTGACAAAGTTAATTTTGGACGTTAAATAGACGCATTATATTCCAGAAGGTCTAAGCAAAACATCATAATAAGGCGAGATACAGATGCCTACCTTTGAGAGCAGGGGCTCGAGAACTAGAAGTGCCTGCAGAACCCTCGTTCTGACAAGATGAATAGCTGACCCAGCAAATGAGCGGGACTTGCTGCCGGTGAGCTCCAGTTCTTTGTTGAGTAATGCTTCGGCGATACCGTCAGCAAAAGCTGTGTGGGTGTCGGGGTTCAAAGTCAGCAAAATGTGCAGCGCACGCGCACGAACCTCGCTACTCCCATTCCAGTCACTAGACGAAGTGCAAAAAATAGTTTTACAAAATCAGATAAGAAATTTGGCGTGATACCGTGGTCGTACGAGGCTGGGCTGTCCCAAAGCCATTCCTAAAATACCTAGACAAGAAATGGTGGTATCAGATTTTGACTGCACAGACCTACTTACTTGGTAACTAGCTGATTAGCTGGGCACGGGAGGGATGCAATAAGGCAGGTCACATCGTGCGTGAGTCGGTCCTCGCGCCGCCCCGAGCTGCCGAAGATGACCGCCGACGCCAGCACTTGCTCCCATAGCGGACAAACAGCGTACTTTATCCCAATGCTTTGTGCGTGAGTGAGGAACGCGTTCGCCAGCCCGTTCACTGACTCTGACAGCAGCAACGAAGCATACTGCAATAACAATAATAATTAAAGAGGTGGTTTAATTCTCTGTGGCCCAGACAGGGGCTTCTTTCGGACCTAAGTTTTCAAGTTGAATAGAGTGGATAGCTAAAATTACGGTTGACACTTGACCAAGGAAGTTCTATGTATGAAATTTTGAGTTGGCCACTTATCCCAGATTACGATTTCAGGTTCATCTTTTAGTGACAAACCAAAATGGGATTGATCTCGAACTACTACATTCAAAAAAGATACTCAAGCCTACCTACCCAAGTATAAAAAAATGTTTTGGTTTAAAAATCGAGCATTTTCTTTAAAATTGTTTGGTCAAAAAACACTCAATTTGTTGAAAAACATCTAACATTTTCCATTTTTGAACTTCAAAACCGCTTAACGAGAATAGTGAGGGCAATTACTCAGGATTATTAAGTGACGAAGGATGGTAGGAGGCGGAAAGATCCCGAGGATACAGCCAGTTGAGCCAGTAAAAATACATGTTTAACAGAGACGTGGGGAATGGGTGCCAATGGGCCAGGGTAATCATTAAAAAATGTAGAATTCAATTAAAAATAAGAGAATACACGAAATGAATTAATAGGACATTTCAAGGTGTTTGGGAATGCATGAGGGACGGCATAGCGGTTACGGTGCTCGGAATGCGGCAGCTGTCAGCTCTTGTTAATACTCAAGCTGACTGCTGACTGCTCAGACAGAGGTGCTTCGTCTCTCACAATCACACAGCCAGCCACACTCAATCATCAGTGCTCTCACTAAGAATCCTCAAAATCGTTTCTACAATCACTCAGCCTGGCTGTCTGCTATCCTTTCTACTGCCAGAGACTGGCCAGACTCACGACTACTGCCATAAAAAATTATCACTGTTACAACACAGTCTAGGCACAGGCTATCATTTAGCAGTTTTTCACACTCATAGTCATCAAGCTCAAGTCCTCCAATTTCTGCATCCTATCTGATCAGTGATTATCTTCAGCTTCGGCCAACGTCTACATCGTCTTCATTCCCATGAGGGCTATAGTCGGCCATTGCCAGTCTTTACGGGTCGGAATCCAACAGCTGTCACGAATCAGTCACGTCTAATTTAGCTGACAACAGCTCTTGCACTTAGCGAGAGATCGGATCACCACTCATTTTAACATTTACTTGAAATATCCAGCCCCTACTCCTTCTTCAAAGAAAATCAGATCACAACTGATTCCTAAATCTCTACATCCCTAGTCAACTATAGTTTCCTTGGAAAGAGAACCTCATTCTAACACTGCTTGTGTTTTTATTCTTTTCTTAGTCTCTGAATTCTAAATGGAAAAGCGCCTTACCATTATCAAAAGGCGCTGGCACGACGGTTTTTGCAGGAGCTCAGGTTGGAAGAGTACGGTGATGAACCGGCGAGCGGCAGGTGCGAAGGCGTCACTTCGCCGAGCGTCCCAAACTGTGGTCCAGCAAGCCGCCGCCAGCCTCTCCATCGCTTCGTCCTGCAGCTCTGGCAGGAAATCTTCAGCCGCTGTTAAGACGGCAAGTAGGACGCCTGACCCGCCAATAGTCAGGGCGGCGAGGCTCTCCTCACACAGCTCATCGGACGTCAGAAACTGCTCCACTCGCACTTTCTGCCCCACAGTCAGGATATTTTCACCCTTCAGTCGCCCAATAATCCGCCACTGCGCTTCCAAGTACTCCCCGTTGATGCGACCCCACATCGACCGCAGTTCTGATTCGGACTCTGGCTTGGGCAGAGGGACGTTGACGCTTTTCTTAAAAAATGCTTGAAGAAGTTTCAGTCGCGGGACCGTTGTTTCTTGGTAAACATATTCGATGATTAATTTCAAGTAGTGCATGCAGACGTAGTTGACTAGAGGAGGGGCCGAAGCTGGTCCTAGAATACCAAGGGATTGGAGCGAAAACATCAGGATACTGTTCGTGTAAAGTTCCGAGTTGACACGGAACATTTTTTGCGCTTTTAAAATAAGCTCGACAGTCTCAACGAACATTTGAGCCGTTTCATAGTCTTCCAGTCCGATACTACGGCTAACAACAAAGGCGAGAATGTCCCCCAAATGTGGGACCATAATTTCAACCAATCTGGATCGTTCGGGATTAGCTCCAGAGAGATTTTCCGACAGAATCCCCCGCAGCATATTCAGATTGGCGTTGAGCGCAGCAGGGGCTGCGTAGAGTCTCTTGTCGGCACCTTTGAAGGATAGAACGAAGTCCATGAGAACTGAGATGACTTTACACGATGGGACCTCTCCACAGCATTTCATTATACCAAATAAGTGGGCGTCGTACAGTAAGCAGACCATTCTGGATACCTTCGACGCTTCTCCAGGAACATTGGCAAGAATAAAATCTTCAGCATTGCGTTTGGAAAAGCAGTATTCAATCCAGGTAGCCAGGGCTTTCCACATCCCACTACCTCGAGTTAGGCATTCTGGCCCACGAAACGCGCTCAGTACGCTGGCTAGCGTGTCGAGACTTATCGCAGCCACGTCTGTAAGGTTGATAATGGTCTGCAAGAGATGGCACTGAACAGCCGCCCGAAGAAATGTATACTGGGTGGCAATGGAGGTGGTTACAAAGCTTTTGATCAAGAGAAGGTGCTCTGTCTCCCATGACAGCACTTGGACTTGTTGTAGCGCATCAAGAACAATAAATAGGGGCTCGGGGCTCCACGTGACTGAGCAAATTTCTTCTAACAGTACCTGGAAGAATGGTTTAGCAACCACAGCGGAAGCGACTGCTTCAAAATACCTCCTCAACTCCTCTCGTGTCGTTTCCAGGTCAGTAGCAAAGACACTGGGATTGTTTATATGGCTGACGAACAGGTGTAGGATTTTCTTTAGCAAAATAGGCGTCGAATACAGGGAAATATCAACCTCCATTAAATTCAGTATCCCCCATCTCACTACAGCAGCGTTGTCGTGCTCAAGGATCCGCTGAAAGAGGACTAGCATCCACGAAATGTGCAGGCATTTTCCGTTCCTAAAAGGGCAAACCGTTGGGCCCAGAAGGCGAATCATGGTTTGAAATATTGGCTTTACAATGTGAGCTTGCTTTTCCTCCAAAGTTTCTAGGACTAGAAAAATATCGTTGAACAGATTTGAAAGCTCTTCCTTGAGCGTGACGTGCCACCACATCACGCTCTCGCTTTCACTCGATACGAGAAACATTTTACTGTTGCAAATTGTAAAATTCTTCATTCCATTTGACAGCTTGATGAGTCCCCCGTCCAATTTCTCTACAAAATGCGATCCACTAATTTCATTTAGCTCGTGTGACACGAGCGTCAGATCTCTCTCAAACATTTCCTGAATGCTTCGTTTTAGCAAATATAGCGCCTGCCGCCGTGCCACATTCTCTGAATGGGTGAGACCACACTGCACGGCTTTCCAATATTTTTCATTTTGCAGCAATCGTGTAAAACTGTCCGTGCCTTCGGTTGTTGTTTTGGCTGCAAAAACGTCAAAGAGATGGCACAATGCAGAAAAGTGTTTCAAATCATCGTCTACACCGAGTTGTAAAGCTTCGTTCCAGACCGTCAAAAGCGGGGCAGTTGTCTCAAAGAGCTCTACAAAATGAGGCAATACTGTGAGTAAGGCTTGGACGGATATCGATTCATGGGACTGCAAAATTAATTTTGAAAATAATCTTGACTCGTCAACACATTCCTTCTGTTTCTCGACTTGTTCCCTGAATTTAACAACGCACTCCTTGTTGCCAAATCTTGAGAGCGTTGCCAGAATTACGCAGAGAGCACGTAACCTCAACCGTACATCTTCTTCATTGGACCCGTGTTGGACAAGGTGGAGATGGTACAGATAAAACTTTGCTATATTTTCCGTTTCCTCCACACGGAGGGCACACACTTTGGATACGGCCAGCAAAAGGTCCATTGCATCCCTTGTAACTGCACCGCATGGCTTTGAATCGAAAATGTCCCGTAAACTTTGAAGGACTTCTCCGACTCCAATCTTACTATAGTAACTACAGTCTTTCCGTAAGCTCCATTCAAGCAATTCTAAAATTAGTTTTACCGATTTTAAAACATTACAAAAAGACACAATACTTTTGGCGTCGTCACACTTCCTCTCAAGAACGTCCGATACTGATACCGTTGTGAGGAGACGGTTGATTTTTTCATCGACATCATAAAGAAAAGACTCGCCCACAGTATTTTTTACAATATTTAGCAGAACTTGCTCATTATCTTCACTAATAAAATTATTTTTCTGAGACATGTTTACTAGATTTTCACGTGTGTATGTTTCATTTGGAATTTTGTTTTCATTGGTCAGAACGACAACTGTCTAAAAATAATGTCAAAGGAAACAAAGGAATTTTTTGCGCTCATTTTCAAATTTTCATTTGATGATAATTTTATCTCCATCACTAAACGGTTCGTTCTAATCAGTTTCGTTGAAATTGGACATTGATCCACGAAATAATCGCAAATTTAAAAGAGAGCATTTAAAAAAACTTATCTACAACTTCTTGACCCTCCTTCATCTTTGACCATTTGACCTATTTTGCAATGAACTACAAACATAGAGAAACAGACTACGAACAAACTTCCGGATAAACTTTTTTTTATTAAAGGTCTATTGAGTACAAAGATAACGAAATTATCAACTACAAAATATAAAAGTATGAAATGGAATGACGAGTAGGTATATTGCCTTGGAAAAGGAAACAGGAATTCCTGTTTTGCTCAGCTCTGACAAGTCGAACGTCTTTCAAGTTTTCGCCTTCACCTTACGTTGACATAAGGGGTTTAGCTGCGGAAGTGATAGGCAGGTCGGTACTATGTGCAAATTTGCCCCATAAAGTAAAAATAGACGAAATTACTGTGACTGAGACAGAACTTATGCAAAGGGGAAATGATGTGGACAAGCCTTCGCAGGCGCAAAAAGGAAGTCCTTAGCAACACACTGAGATTTTTAGACAACAGCTGAAGATGCCATCTGGTTGATACCACAGCTTCCATCTCCACGATACAGGCGATAGTATCCCAACTCGCCCCAGCCCTTGCCCCAGCTGTTCTTCACGATCCAGTACGGCAGAGTGCGCTTCAGGATTGAGGAGGTATGAACACCGTACCCAACAATAAGCACGCCGTGGTCCAACTCTTCAGGGTTGCACAGGAATTTGAAAGGATGAGAAACGCCTCCCAAGTAGAACTGCATGACATTAGCATTAAGAGCCACCGAGATAGGCCCGTTTTTGACCAGCCACTTGGCCATCCCATCTTCATCCTTAGTAATGTTCAAACCACCTTCAATGCGAACTTCAATTTCCGACTGATCCAAATTACATTTTTCGTCTTCTCCTTCATAGGGGTAGGCCTTCTCCTCTTCCAGTCCTCCTAGACGGACAATTGATTCATACGCAGTTGTCATGTACCCACCGTTGCAACCCTGGTCCGAAGTATCACAGTCGACTATCTCTTGCTCAGAAAGGGACAGCAACTGCCCCTTTTTGATGGCCCATTGACCTTCAATATTGCCAGTGACGGAGAAAGCCCAGCAAGATCCACATGAGCCTTGGTTTTTGACGGGGGTAACGGCATTGTAGTTGCGCCAGTCGTACTCCTCAGGTAGTTGAATATCGGGAATCTGGGCTTGAGGCCAGACTGGTGCCTTTGACGGTTTCTTCAGACCCAGATGGCGCTTGAACTCTTTTTCGGTCATGTCTGAAAACTGGGTGACACCATACTTCGCAGTCCCCTGATCATTGTCCTGGTACAGCTTTATCTTCTTCAAGTTGGCTTTAAAAACATGGTATCGCTTCTTGTACTCTTCTTTGGACTTGTATTGTCTGCCATGCTTCAGCATAAAGTCATGGAACATTTCCAGATGGTCATCAGACTTCTTCGTTGATCTCTTTGTGACATCATGACCGCAGGTGGACTTGGTAATGACGCGTCGCTGGAGCCAAGGTTGCTCCCACACAGCCACCGTGCACTTTTCTCCATCTTCAGTCTTGAAAGTCATATTGGTCAACGTACCCGACACTATTTGGACCGTCGCAGACACCATCTCTCCCAGCTCCTTCTTCGGGTTACCATTGCTGCTCTTCAGTTCACACACCACAAACTCAGCAAGTTTTTGAACACGAGGATCTTTCACACTGACTGTTTTCGCTCCCCCAGGAACTCCCATCCCGTAACAAGAGATGGCAGCGACAGCAAAAGACAGCACTGCTAACCACTGCATCTTGTACGATCTATCAAGCACGAATAATCAGAAATAATAAGCAGCTTACGTTTTCATAATAATCTCCGCAGCAGATGACAAATTAAATCAACAAAGGATTGCATCGTCTGCTGCACACTTGTTCCGAGATAGTTTGCATTTTTTCCAACAGATGGCATGGGCTGTCTAATTTCAATGGAGGAAACTGTCAACGGAACTTCAAAAATTTTCAGTTTTATTTTCTTTTCTTGAAATGCACAGAAAAGGGGGACCGCTATCCATTTGACTTAAAACCTTTATGAGTAATCTGATAACCATCCACCTATATATTTAGCCCTTATATCCACCAACTATGACTATGTCTAATTATGGATGGAGTTGAGAGATGACCGAAGAATCATTAGCGGTTGAACGTAACGATGAAAGATCTAAAGAAGCTGGGGTATGCCCTGGTCTACGTGGTTATACGCACGCACACTGGAGTTATTTAGATATTAAGGTTTAGGTCGTCAACGCCATCGATTTGGGAAAACCTAAGCGTGAGACTAGATACCTATCTCAACTTGGCATGTTTCACTGCTATCTATACGTAGTTACCACGGTAGGTAGCCTGCCTACTACTATCCCACTTCGAAACCCAGTTTCCTACATGTAAATTAAAAAGAGCCGGAGCCAAGCCTTCGCGAGTCTATGACTTCATCGGCTGAGAAGGGGACCTGCTCCGGGAGGTGATAACATATTCAGACTTTCGACAAAAACCATTCAACTTTCATTTTTTTTTTCATAAAAATTCTTTTAAGCAGGTAGGTACCTACCTACCTATTTCATTGTCTCCTTGGTAAAGGTGTGGGTATCTTAGATCGGATACCCCAGAATAAGAGACAAGGCGGACAAGTACCTACCTAATTAATTCGTCCTAGGTTCCTAAGGTACCTACGCAATTAAGAAAAACTACCTACTTACCTACCTAAGTTACTATACTAGAAGTGTGTCCTCCTTGACGTTGGGAAAGATGAAAACGTTTAGGTACTTAGACACTATTTCACGGGACACTGATGCCGCAGCCTATGTCGACACATCAACTCCAGATGTTACCGCCTACAAAAGGGAAAGGTACAGCTGAAGGTGCGTCAGCATTACTCCCAGGTCACAAGCGACAACTCTGGAGGATCCACCTCTGAAGTAAACTGCTGTTGAACAAGAGTGAGCTTGTGACGAAGTTGTAATATGGACACGTCCTAAGAAAATAAAAGACAGCGTTCACAACTTTACAAAGTACATTTTAAAATAATCTACATTATTTACACAATTTAAAAATAATTAAAATTAAATACAATCCTTGCTTTAACAACAACTGTTGTATTTTTAAAATGACGCCATTGCGTAGGTACTTTACTACTGCTATTGTCCAGCGTGAATGTCTTGCCCAATTATTCTGATTGTAGTCAGTTAAAGACCGACTTTAAAATGATAAAAATTAATATTTACATCATTGCTCCCCAGTGGGTGCCACCATTTACAATAAAATATGTGATGAATTTACAGTATTATTATAGACATCCATACCTACCTATTAAAGCACCTCCACATATAAGTCGCATCTCTAGACGAACGTGAGCCCACATGAGTAAACAGTGTTTACTGGAACTTCGGCTTATACGTGGAAGCGCGTTAACAACATGTAACATATTCTTATACTAAAGTTATGTTACTGGCGCGAACTTAAATTGTCTAGGTGTAAAAAGAGAACTACTATTTAAGGAGACACAATCGCCCAAATCAAGTAGGTACAACATAATAAGTCGTTTAAGTATTAATAGACGGCAAGTGACGTGAATGATATCCGCCTGAGGGGACTCGATAAACTCATCAACCTTACCACGAGAAAGTGAAGACAGCTTCAAAACGCTGATGGCAAAATCTGGCAGTGATATAAACTTCGCTATCAACTCATCTCATAAGTAGGCCAATATAGGTAGGAAAGAACCAACCGTACTCGCATATCTGCGTAAGTTACCTTAATACCATTTAAGTATGCGCCATGCTCACTCTCCCAGACATACAGATGTTCCAACTCAAATTGCAATAATTTCACTCACGTAAAACTTATGAATATGGAATAAGGAATCCCAATTATTCAGTAAAACATTCCTGAATAAGCCCAACAACCATTTCCGCTGCGATCAAGATGACTAACACTCAATTTAAAATTACAAAATAAATAATAACCATGCCGGTACTGAATGAGACTGGTAATTGCAATACCGCCATTGGCCGGGTCTGCTCTAAAAGCTAAACATAGTGTGCTATTAGAACGCAAAACAAATTACTGACAGTAGGACACTATGTTTAGCTTTCACGGGAGAAAAAATACTATCGAACGAGAGAAATGGTGTAGCAATTACCGGTCTCTATCGAGTATGGTTAGCCGGTACAAGCTTAATCATGTGCAGCACAATACGCAGACAGAATTAAAGGTATAGGTACATGTCGCATGACTCGTTTTACTATTTTAAGAGGCATACAAGTTATTCTATAAATGCAGAAAAATTATCCATAGCCTAATCGAAACTGCATTTTTCGCATATTCTTAAACAAAATGATATTTTTGTTCTCACCAGCGTCTATACTATAAGAACTGGGGTATAATTCGCGTTCTCTTAACACTGAAAAAGCACCGTGAATCACAAACATTCACTGCTATTTTCCATACCCCTTGATGTTGACTATAGTGCTCCACTAGTCTTAAAAGAAAGGGAATAGCCCCCAGGCGAAAATGAAAATATGCAATGGAATTTTTTTACTCAATGGCCTACTAAAATGGAAACAAGAATTATTGCCCTACCCATACTCACTCAAGGGGTTTCTCTTTACATTCAAATACCAGCAAGCAACTGGGCTGTGCAAACTTGGAGCTCTAAAAAATTTTAAAACAGACGTGGAAGTTTTGAATCCGTAAATAGGTGGCGAATAGAGATCGCGACTCACAGCACGGGGACTTGGTTTCGAGCGTACCCTCCCAACCCCGAACGAACGCCGTCCACAGTGGCCATCTGGGGGAAATAAAAAAAACGGCCGTTACAAGAGAAAATGAATTAGACTTTGAAAAAAGTTTTGAGAAATTGCCCAGCAGCCACAACAGATCATTACTTTTTACCTGTAACCACATTAACTACTATAAATCCCCCAAACTGGCTGTGTCGTCAAGACAAACAGCGTAAAAGCAGAAAAAAATACAACTTAAATCAAATTTTTTGAGAGAAAAACTTTGTCTACGGTTTACGGAAGGAGGAAAAGGGGAAAAGGAAAACGAAGAAAAATAGAAACGTCTTATTTGAGTCATCAATTTTTGAACTATTGCCAAATTGCAAGAGCATTTTCTACTCGCTGGAAAATGACTATGTAGTCAAGTTTTCCAGCCCGTATCCAACTGATGCCATGTAACATAAAGTGGAAATGGCCAGAATGTACGAAGCACGTTATCCTCAATGGTCAACATTTAACGTTATGTCCTAATAAAAATAATGTGCAAGTGCTACGGAGTGAAGGGAGTTTATAAGTGTGTCTTTGTTCAGACAAGGGGATGCAACTTTCAGGGCAGCTTTTCGAAACGCTCTTCTACAATCCTATGCAAAAACACTCCCTAATGAACTATTCTGGACAAAAATTGTTTAAATATCCTTACTGTAGTCCCTTCTCAGCAATAACAATAATTCAGAAAGACTTGTTCACACTTTCTTATGTCTATTTTGGTAAAGTGCTGTAGGGGTTGGGTTGCAAAATACGATCCATGAATAGGTATTTTTTCAAACAAGCCACTACAAGTGGGTTACCTGATGCTCAGTCAGTTATCTGTTCCTCTTTGCTATTTCGATTATTTCAGGTTTGAGTAAAGAACGTCTCTGCAAACGGCCCTTACGCCCCAATAACACTAATGTGCAAAGTGTCGGGAAATAAAGGGAGTCGAGTTAACTATTTGTCTCTGTATCTTTATCCAGACGAAGGGGGGAGAAGAGGTTGTATTCTTGGCGACAACACAAAATATGAGTAATGAGTTTACGAGTTAATCTCTTCAACACATTCGCCCCCTCGCATACGATTACATTACTACAAATTGATATTTTTTTATCAAGTCGAATAACGTATTCGTACATAATCTGAATAAAGAGGGGTCAAGCTGTCTGCTAGCCAGATTATCTAGTGGTAGGGTAGGAAAAGAACCCAAGTTTTAATTCTGGCATCTCGAAAACTTTTCCGTTGAGTAATACAACGATTTCTCAATCGACGCTCTGGTCCTCTTTTTAAAGGGGATATGTAGCGACGAATATCTGACAACGGCATGGATAGAGGCTTAGGGATTTTAGCTGGAGTTGATCGAGAAGAAAGTATGTTCTATTGACACAAGGATCTTGAAAAGAAACTTCTTTAGCTTGGGTTTCAATATTAAGCTGTCTGTGTGTCAGTGTACATGACAATATCCATATCTATCCATAAGGACAAAGAATTGTAACCTTTGGCTCCAGGCTCAAAATCACTGTAAAGGCTGACTTGAATTTGAGAGAACTGTCGGGGATGTTCGAGCTGAAGACAAATAGGTTGCATTTAGGACGGGGCGGTCAGGGAGAGGGAGGGAACAGCAATACATCAACAACCCTACATCCGCATCATTTGGAGGTTTCTCAAGCCAACCAAACAAAATCGAGAAGGAATGTCGTCAAATAAAACTCTTGGCATTTTAACAAAAAAATATTTTCCATGAAATTCCCGAAAACGACATTTTGATGTTATTATTAATGGTCCTATGTAGGGGTGGAAAAAACACAAGCCCGTTGCCAAATTCTTCCTTGCGAAGGACAAACGATCGGACTTAATGAATTTCGTCCTCCCTTCGCCCCTTCCCCACATTAAATAGGCTCTGCCCATAGGAACTTTTACGCCTCAACAAAATGACCTAAAACAGCGCTACCAGGACGGTTAACTTTTTACCTCAAGAATTCGTAGAACTCCATAGTTTTTGCGCAGTTAATTTGTTTAAGAACAATAATTATCTTTCTAATGTTCTAATGTTCAAATACTGCTGCACTTTCGTATCAATAATGGTAGTCAAAGTCAACAAGTTCCAGTCTGGGATAAAATTGGGAAATGTAGCCATTTTAAATTGCATGAAGGATATCAATCACTAAGTCTTAGGTATAATATGACTTCACAGGTTCCAGGGCATAGGTAACTTAATTACGAACTTGTATAGAATGAACTGCCCGCTGAAGAAGGTCGTCATTTGGCGAGCAGAAACACAAAAACAGACACTTGATATGCATATTACGACCGACAGACCGGTACAAAAATTTATAAAAAGGAACTAAAACCTACAGGAGGGTGGTGTCGGTCGTCCACTACAAGCAATTAATTTATTCTTATTTACAATTCTTAATTACTTTAACCCTAGGTCAGACTTTTCATTTGTCGGCAGGTATTACTGCCCACAGGGTAATTTACAGAAAAATAAATGACAGTTTACAGCCGTATGCAGAGAATTTTTAAGATTTTCACTTTAAAAATATAGAAGATGATTGAAAAAATATGAAGTAAAATCACAGCAGCTATAGAATGCGTACTCCGAGTACTCCCACTAAACTCTATTGAGATGAGTTGGAACCGAGGGGTTAACCACTCGTTGGGAATCACTGGAAATCTTAATGAAATCTCAGGGAATCTTGGAATTTTTTTGGAGTGGTTGCCACTTCGGAGTTCATCTTTCTATGAATATCGTTGGGAATCTTTAGAAAACTTTATGGAATCTCTGGAGTAGTTACCCCCTCGGTTGGAACTAAAGTATAGCGCTTTCTTTCACAGCACTCAGTGCAACTAAATAAAACCGCTTTAACCTTAGCTGGGTAGATTCTTTTCAGTAAAACATGGAAAACGATTAGACCTGCATACGGCTTGAACTCTTGAGTTTCCCGTGGGCGCTAAGGATGTTATGACGCGCCTACCTCATCATCGTCGTCATCCTCAGCGTTATGATTTGGGTGATCATCATCATCCATCTCCATGGCAGAGGCCCCGCGCGCTAGAAGTGCGGGCGCGGCCGCAGAGTTGAGTGCGGCGGCTAGCTGGTACGCAGAGTGTCCCGCGTAGGTAGGCATGTCCACAACCAGACCCGCCCCCGTCTGTTCCAGCAGGAAATTCAGAAGCTCTTCATCCAGGTTTTCTACTGCATAGTGAAGCACTGTTCGACCGCTTTTGTACTCCTGGAAATAAGGAATAAAACAGGTTATGTATATATCCTCTGCCTCTATTCTCTACAAGATTATACTTACCTATATTTCAGAAAAAAAAAATTTCAGGGGCTTATGGTCATAAATGTTAGGCCCAGGAGCAATACATTTGAAACTGCTAGGAACTTTATTTAAAACGCGAATACTAATAGAAGTGGTCGGGTGGAGGGAAAATAGAGAAGAAGTAGAGGCGTAAGGAGCACTGAGGAGCATTAAGGTGATTTGTGGGCGGTAAGGCGATAAGAGGTTCACTTCATCTATCAGACCAAAGATGGCGGGCAACCGGAAGCGGAAGTAAGAGCTGCGAAAGGCTTCATAGTTCATAGTTCTGGGTCCAAACAACTCAGTCGAGATATTTCAAAAGATAAATCCGAGGTTTCTTTATTTGATAAAATGAAATAGGAGTCTCCCTTAGAATTGTTAACTACTGCAAAAATGCAACAAAGTTTTATGTACTTAAATTATCGGACATTCGTAGGATGCAAGTTACTATTTGTAATTTCCCCAGCGTATGAATTGTGGGATTTTTTGGCAACCACCAAGTTTGGAGAGCATCTGTACGCTAGAATTTAACACACCCAGAAGAAAGAATATATATTTTCCAGTATATAGCGTATGAACCGACAGTGGTTGGTTTAAGCACCCCAAGTCCCAACTTTCCCTCCACCAATAGCACAAATATATAAGCGAGGATATGCTCGGTTTGGAGCAGCACCAAGAATTCCAGTATTCATAGCCAATTTCCATTTGGCTTTTGTACAAAATCAAATTAGACCGATGAATATTTTGAGACTCCTTCATAACGTTTTTACTGCTTTGCCGAATGGGTCTAAGACGAATAAAAAGGCGTTATTTCCCCCCGAATTTGAGTCGCGCCCTATAAAAAGGGAAACGGTTTTTATTGTTTTTATAGCCATATCCTCGGGCTCAGCGTCATTACCTTGCGGATTATTATTTACTCCGACAGTCGTTTCATCCAGGTCGACGGCAGTGACTCTCTGGCGTCTGACGTCTCACCTTCGCCCTCCACCCTCCCTACTTTCTTGTTAAGTTTAAAACCCTTGTTTTATCGTCTTTATATTTTAAAGGAAGGATTAAAATGGAATATTGACTCTGTTCAAGGTTCAGAATATTTTTCAGAACCTCCAACTATTCTGAAAATTTACTAAGGAAGCGTGATGGAAACGATTTAAATTCCCAAGGGGTTGCGGTCGCTCCCAACTCAAGATGTTTGAAAAGCTAACGGCAAAGTTCGCAGTTATGGAAACCGGGACAATCTCCATAAAGCAAGATGATAATTTTCTGATAACACGACTAAAAGGCAATCTCCATATACTCCAAGGAGAGGGTAGAAGGAAAAGTTAGCGACTGCAGACAGAAGAGATTTAGCCGGCGTTTAGATTCAAGTCACAAAGCAGGCATTTTTCATCCACTCCCAAGGCAGTTCCCAACTCATCTGCATTCTTTCTTTCTCGCAAGCCATGCAACGAGAAAGTATTGTAATCGAGTTTCCCGGGTTCTTGGGGGTCCCCCCTGACGGTAATTTTATCATGACGGGGGACCCTAAAAGCTAAAGGGCTACACGGGGCAGCATGTATACCTGGTCTACATACCGGCAAGCTCTGTAAAAAGTGGAACACCTAAATGCCACTAGCATTTTACTCCGTGATGCAGATGGACTCATTTTCATACTAGGACAAGGACAATGGACAAGATGGCTGAAAAGAGCACTGGAGGAATCGTACGCTGAAAACAAAGAAGCAGAGGGGGCCGAAGTATACAATGGTATAGGGAAGCCATTTTGTGAGGAGCTTGTTACAACACGGGTTTTTGCCGCTTTGTTTCTCCAGCTGAAGAGGAGAAGAGGTCTGCCAGTGACAGAGACTAATGGTTGTCCATTTCCACCCCCAGCCCCCGCAAACAGCGCCTTCATCACCATTTATCTAACGTATTATATCCTATCACTCTTATTCGTTTTTCTCCCCAAGGTTTTTCATTTTTTGATTACATTCTTTTTGTTCCGTCTGTTTGAAAAATGATTCTTTTCGATTTGGCATTTTTCTCAGTTCCGAGTTCGGAGGGTTGATTGCCGCTGTTTAATCGAGCGCGTTTATCTGCGCCGACAAGACTAATTATGAGAGCGCACTGACGCGAACGCTTTCAGGCGCGACTGCGTTTCGTCTGCCGGAGTTCGTCCTCCCCCCAATGCAATCACAGAGGCGCCCGCTTCCATCCACTCCAGACGCGGCCTGATGGGGTGGAAGCGAATTTAATTCATCCTACCCGTTTCGCTCCGCTCACTGCCAAGTCGTTCACAAGGTTTCCAGTTTCCACTAGCTCCCCAACAATCAAACTGACCACTTATCTAACTTCAGACCCAGACTCATACGTTGAGGCAACAACCTCTGTAGCACCCACTGGATGGGAAAACATTTTTTGGTAGAGTCAATACAGCTTATCATTTGTTTTCATATTTTTAGCAAGCTTGTAGCAGTTTTTCTACAGTTACAATGGAGATAGAGACTGATAAGAAAGCATACTAACCCTGGCATTCATATCAGCACCGAACCACGCGAGGTGCCTTAGTACGTCTATGTGACCCTCCTTTGCCGCAAGATGGACGCACATTTCACCTAAAACAAAACACAGAAATAGGTCACAAACTTAAAAATAAGAACCACGTTTGGGGTTTGGAGGAACAGAAAGAAAAAAGACAGGAGAAGAATTGCATAACACCGCGAAGGGGCGACCACCTCTCTATAAATTTGAATTTGGCGGGAAAATTGGAAAAGTGCCACTCCCGAATCCGTGAGGGCAAACATGGTGCAAGTTTATTTATAGTATAGAAAAAGTAATTTAGTAGAGAACGCGGGAACACGCGGGTTCGCCCCCGTCAAGTTGGCATCAATAGCTTTCCAAATTTCTTCGCTCCCCACTCCTCCGTCCATCTCTTTCTCTTCCCTACTCTCTGTCGTTCTTGGCAATCGGTTTGGAAGCTTACTTGTTGAAGCGAGCCAAAATTTTAACGTAAATATCCCCAGAGTGTTCTGGGATCGAACTTTCGTCGGCCGAACAAACACCCTTCAATTTCCACCTCGGAATTCTTCACGCCCGAATTAGAGGCTTCTTTTTTTGGTGTAATTTCATCTTCGAAAAATCTTCAAAATGTGAGGTCATAAAACAAGCTACTGAAAAAATTCAGAAGTAATCAGGTGGTAATAATTTCTACAGGTAAGCCAGAAGTAGAATCAAAGAACAATATATTGGCAGGATATTAGGGCATAATCAAGGCAGTTTTCTGGCAGCAGCACCGCGCCTTTTTACGAACGGGCAGGCCGAAAACTTGGAAAGAACCCAGTACTCTGCTGGGCCAAGTCTCCGCGCGCTTTGGCTCGGTTGTAGGTGCGTTTTGGCATGACGCTGGAGCGGATTTATATAGCCGTTGCTTTACGACCCTATGGGCCCCTGTTTATGTCCCCCCTATATGCCTTTTACTGCCCACCCCCTGCCACCCCATTTATAGCTCATCCGGTGAGCGTGGCCAACGCGTGATGGCTCGTTGTCTGAACGGTTTCGTCTTCATTGGTTTTCGAATCGACTTAGAACCAATTCTCATCTTCGTTACATCAGCAGTCACACGAAACAGCTTTCTGACTTTTATCCTGGTTTTGTGTGTTTGTTGTGGTAGAAGCAAGCAAAGGAGGACCTCCAAGCGGGTTCAAATATTTAGTTAAACCCACGTTATAGTAGCGCCACCCTGACCTGCCTGGCCCGAGGGCATTCTGTGAACAGTGCAGAATGCCCTCGGGCCAGGCAGGTCAGGGTGGCGCTACTATACTAGTATTCCAACCTAAAAGACAATAGCAGACAGCAGTAGTTTTTTCTTCCAATAAGGCGGACGTATAGGAACCGATTCCATATTTCGCCCGAAATTTAGTTCGATACCCTTTCAATAGGTTATGTATTAAATTGTCGCTCTACTAGTTCCAGAAATTGATGTAATAATTTACAGAAATTTAAAAGTAACCGTGGGATCTCACAATAAGCAGTCTCTCAAGGTCACCTGATAAGAAAACTAAACATCCTGTTTTTGGGGTTTCGTGGCTGTGGTTATCTGGAGGCTCTATGTAACAGAGCGTTCTCAGCCTTGGCCGCAGAGTTAGTGTTTCAGACGCCCCTCAATTACGGGGCAACCACCTGAACCCAAAGGTAATTAGATGTCAATTTAGTGATGTCTATGGGACATCACTCAAGGTCCCCCTTCATTCCCTCTGCATTCTCTGCTGAGCACAAGACGCTGGTTAACACTTTGTGTACCAGTGTACTACAACAGAATGCCCAGCAGTACTAATTTCTCGCTAAGACATTGTAGCAACAGAGAGGCACCAGTTGATGACGCTGCCGACCTCGCCCAATAACTGTCACATTGACCTGACTAAACGCTATCTAAATTTATAATCGCACAGCGCTAAATTTACCCACGTGCATCGGCTCTGGAATTTCTGAACGAGATATTTGTGGCACGAAACAGAGCCAGACAAAAAACGGTTAATTATATTTTTGGACAGGGAATGTGGGTTTTCCCGCATCGGTGTTTATATTAGGATGTTGTGTACGGGGTGCCAGCCAGCAGCGCAGCCAGGCTTGGCAAATCTCCAAATATGGGGAGAAGGTTCAAGTGGAGATGTACCGTTTTGGCCGTGAGCAGTCCCCCTTTATTGCGAGTTGTCTTGGCCCCTACTTCCCCATTATTTGCGTAAACGTGAAAAGGAGTAAGGTTACTGACATCACGATCATTCCAAAGATGACTAGCTCCGTTTGTTATTCCATAGCCACACCAGCGCTAAACCGAAGGGTTCGAGAGACAACGTACCTATATGTATTTCTCACTACTCATAATGACGAGGGGTTAACCACTCGTTGGGAATCTTTGGAAATCTTTACGAAATCTCAGGGAATCTTGGAATTTTTTGGATTGGTTACCCCTTTGGGTTCATCTTTCTACGATGGGAATCTTTGGAAATCTTTATGGAATCTCAAGGAATCTCTGGAGTGGTTACCCCCCCGCATAATGCAGAGACGAGGTCCAATTATGAATTTCACTGAAAACTTGATATTACTGAACAGCGTTCAGAGACTGCCTATCCTGTTGCAATTTTCGATTTTCAAGTGAAGAACCCAATCTAACCGGAAATTTCTGATATAGAGCCAGTCCAGCAGGCTTCTTTCACGCAAAACGCAATCCAGAAATATCTGGATTTATTATTCCCTGCTAAATTTAGAAAATACCAAGATCAAGAATCACACCCGCAAATAAACAAGTTTAAAAATAAAGATGAGGATTTAAGAAATACCCTAATAATGATGAAGAAAAGTAAGAACGAGGCCTTGGAACCAGACCAATAGCAATGGCAAAGTTATATCAGGTTATTTTTTCCCCCAGAAGGGGATTCCCAGAGCAAGCAGGGGGGCGCCCCACTAAGCAATCAAATGCCACTCCGTGCAGGCCGTTCAATGTGCTACCGCCATTCTTTTCCTTCTCTCTGCTATGTTTAGTCACGTGCCTCTCGCTCACAAGAATAAAACAACTCAAAAGAGTTGAAATATAGGGGCTCATAATTTTTTCAGTTATTATTTTTTTTTTCTTTAGATACTTTTGTGTAAACAATAGATAAATAAGCCAGGTATTAGAAGCTACTCCAGCAATCTTTTACTGGGAACAATTTCTTGCTGGGGTCAGTATACCGATTCTCACTTATTCAACAATAGGGAAAAATCATCAGAAAAAGAAACAAAAAAATGCGAGTGTAATAAATAGAATTATTTCTCTTCGCATTCCCACGAGAAGTCAAGGGAAGTATCTGCATACATTCTCATATAAGACCACGAGACGGGCTCCACAATCGTCAACCCTTATCTCTTTTATGGGAAGATGTTGGTCTAAATTTCTCCTTATTAAAAGGTCAATCACCCTCAGCAGCCGAAACTGTTCTCATTTAGTTTTTCAATTTGGATGCCGCTAATGGCCTTTTCCCCCCTTCTCCCCCCATTTTCCCTCCTTTGTCTGCCCTTCTGCGGCCTTTCAATGCTAATTCCTTCCTCAATGAGACCCCCGGCTCCCCGGCAACAACCGTAAAAACGTCTCTTCCCATTATCCTGAAAGTTTTCTCTTGCTCTTGGATGTTATTCTGTATTTTCATCACGAATATAGCGGCCATAAAATGATATAGGGCGGAATGGGGCATTATTCAGGCATATACCCCCGCAATACACGAGGGCTGCTAGTGCCTTTTACCGCAGCTAAACCACTCATGGGACTAAGGCTGAATTTCACCACCTCACGATAGTGCTTTTTAACGTTCGAATAGCTATCGATTCGAAAAAGCAGACATCCTCTCGTTAGGTTTTGTTGTGTCAATAAAATTCGCCTGCTTTGTTTACGTCAAATTTATTTCAACAATTTCAATCTAAAAGTGGAAATAAACGTGAAAAAACCCCTATTTTTTCGGAGAATGAAGTTAAAATGTTGATTAGACTACATTAGACTACGTCAAATGAGTTGCAGGTATGAAAATTATCGTTTTCGCTAACGCACGGAAAATCCACTCGAAAGCTAACGAAACGGTAACGGTGCGTGGTGAAAGCCGTTATCATTTTTTATCGATAGGATAGCGCTATCGTGTACACGATAGTCTTCACGTTAAAGTGGTGAAATCCAGCCTGAGTACATAAATAAAATAATGCACTGATACCCCCTTTCTTTTCAGGCTCCCCTGCATTTCCTACCCTACTGCAGGACCCTGACCGACTGCAGGAAGGCGTGAATTTTGACGTGATACCCCCTTCAAACACTTAAGTCCTGGACCTCAATCTATGAAATACCCTGATGTGTACCAAAAATGTCAAACCGAAATATAGTGCCTAAGTCTACGCACTATGTGGAGCTGCTGCATGTAAGCAAAGCCGTAAATCTGTCCTTAAATGGGTGGTGTGGCATATCGTTGTGTTGTAGTGCGTGCGTGCGTAGCGCCATCAAGATACTGGACCCACGCATGTTCTAAGTTCAAAGCCTGGTACGGCTAATTTTCCGTTGGTAACTTTTCCTAATACACAGAGGGGACTTCTCCAAACTCGGTATATCCGCAGATTGGGAACGCTGTGCTCAGCAATATTAAATACAGAACACTGAGGAAATTTTTGACATAACATTCACCGAATTCTTGATTCGCTCCGGAATGCTGAAATGAGGATGACCAGGCGCAGCGCTTCGTCGAGGCAATTTGAACCCTTTCTCTGATGGCTTTTGGGGTTTTTGCTTGAACCCCCAATCTCCATTAGCTGCCCCTCCAACCCCCCCGTCACCATCCCTCTGATTAATCGACAGTCCTGACTCCTCTCAGAATACAGCCCTTAGTGGGTGGAAACGCAACCTTTGTTCCCTCTGCCTTCTGCTTTTCTATTTTCATTGTTGTCACCCGAGTGATACATCACTGTCACCTAAGAGAGGTTTAACGGCATTACTTACGGGTAGGTTCTCTGCAGTAAATTCGGCATTTCTTTTATTCTGATAAATAACACTCAAAGAATTTTAGAATTTGCAAATAATTAAGCGACATGATTTATTTATTTCCCACCTAGATATTCTCAGAGTCTCAGTTAAGGGTCCGCTTAACCTGACGATGCATTTTTTGCCGCCCATAAGATTAACATTGCGAGCGGCGATTCATTTTCAAGGTTTACACTTGGTTGGAAAGACACAAAATTTTGCCTATATCTAGCCCTAACAATGTTGTAGGTCGTCATCGAAGCAGATTTCCCAATTTTTTACTGGTTTTCGAGATACAGCACTTTTCTTGAGGTATGCGATGCTAGCATTTGCAAAACAGTTGCAATAAAAGAAACCAATGAGAAATTGGGAAATCTGCTTCGATGACGACCTACAACATTGTTAGGGCTAGGTACAGGCAAAATTTTGTGTCTTTCCAACCAAGGGTAAACCTTGAAAATGAATCGCCGCTCGCAATGTTAATCGTTAAGCGGACCCTTAAGACTTAGGACAAATCACATCGAAACCGAAAACTGCAGGTAAACTGAAGCAGTCTGCGAATAACATGAAAGATAACATACTGGAAGATGGATAACATTAGACAGGGAGCAGGGGGTAGGGCTGGAGAGATGACGGGGCGTTGGGGGGCTCCAGCGGAGCACAGGAGCCAACGGAAATCCCGAGGCCTCCGTGCCAACTCCGAGGGGACCACATGGTCCCCTCCCCCAACAACATTTCTCCAGCGAATTATACACCAGTACACAGGGGTTCCGAATACATAAATTATGGTCTTTAAACCCCAAGGGCGAGACTCTGTCCATACCAATTTCTTTACAGAATTAGATTTTGTACACAAACCAGAAAATCGACCGTACCTTCCGAGGGGGTAACCACTCCAGAGATTACTTGAGATTCCATAAAGATTTTCAATGATTCCCAACGAGATTCGCAACAAGTGGTTATCCCCTCGGTACCTACATAATATTACTGTGCGAACGCTATGTACGTCACGAAAAACAGAGCTCATGAATATCATCAATAATAATTCGTACTCGGGCTATAAGGACCTGTAGCGACTACGTCAGTGCAAGAGGTTACAACCTTTAAATCGCAGGTGCAGATTATCGTAGATCGCATATTATAGATTATAGTAGCGTAGTGCCAGTGGGCGCAAACATGGTTGATTGTCTGATGATATCACTGAGGCTTATCGCGAACATTGGTTCATCGCACGTATTTCCCACATCATTGCGGGTTATATTGCAATACGTTTTACAGCTTTTTGCCAATTAGAGCGGTGTATACTTTATTATTACCTTCCGTTTTTTCAACAAGAAGAGTTTTTTTTAATAACTTAAAAGTTTATTAGACCAGCAGCGTCTCGAGTGGATCACGCACGGGGGCCGAGCGTCGCCACGAACAGGGCAACGGCTCATTCAATGTTCGATGACAGCCGTGCACCAGCAAGAACATCTGTGCTGTTGGCCGTCCAACTGCAATGTACTGACCTCTACTAGACCCTAAGTAAGTGAACCTGATTCCGCACCGGCCTCCCTCGTTATGAAGTAGAGGAAATGTTAAGTATTCAAGCCAGTGGAGCAGGAGGACAGGGGGGAGGGAGGGGCGCTGGCAACCAACGCATCCCTTTTTGGAATAGATCCGATTGGGCTGGCAGGCAACGCGGGGATAAGATAGCTGGCAAACCACCACTTGGCAAAGGTAGCCCCCACGACAGCGTCCATAGAAACTCTAGCCAAAAGAATAAAATTACGAAATACATAAAAACGTCCTCTTCAGTCGGAATCGTGCTTTTTGGAGCTTTAGATCGCATCTTGTCCTTTTTTGGACCCCAAGCTTGGCTCCCGGACCTGGCGCGTCTTTTTCATAAATGTTATTGGCGAGCTACCATTTGGCATTTGCTGTAATCCGTGGGAAATCAAGCCAAGACTCGATCCGGATTTATTGGGCGGTCGCCGAGTAAAGTAGCTTACTTCAGCAACGGGCCATGCATCTTCTTAGGGGATAGTGTGCGATACATCTCCAGGGGTGCGACCGCAAGAGAGGGCTCTCAAATTATTCTATCCTCTCAACCAGCGGCAGCGGTTCCCAACCTTATTTGCCTCTTTCCCCCTAATCAAAACAACGAAGGGATGCCCCCCCCCCCCCCCTCCCGAACGGACTTTTAAACCTATTGTTTAAAAAAAGGAGGACGCAAATTTTAATCAACATCATTTATTTGGGTTTCACTCAAGGCACAGCTCAAATCGCTTTCGACATGTAGTGGAGCCCTATTTTTTGACTAATCTGTAGGAGTGATGAGAACGCAGCCTCACTCAAGTATGTGGAAGCAAATGGCAGCAGTGTCTTTGCTGAGATTTTGGGGCAACTTTCCTCAGTTTTTACCCAGAAGTCCGTTATAGATGCATAATTTTTTGCAAAGAAATCGGCTAGTTTTTTATTCATTAGCTACAACTGGGCTGCTTCAAAATTCCTCCCTAGGGGGGAATTCCCCCCAGGTAGGGCACCGCTGCACCACCTACACCCATACCGACAAAAAGCCAGATTGGTCAAGGCTGTATATAAGACAATAAAGCCCCGACTTCAAGGCAGCTAAGCTATGGGCCCACAATGGTGTTGTCAGCCACCAAGCATGACTTCATGACAACATCGAACCCGGAGCTGAAAAATCCCGGCCCAACTTTGTAGGACAGCTTTTGTGTAGGAGGAACGGACGATAGGGCAATGACTGGGACCAGCTCAACACTACCACTACAAAGGATGACCCAATCAAGTAATCAAAGAAACACAAAAAGTATAATTAGCCCGCGTCACACTCAGTGGCATTTCTCTCGAGGCAAAAAGAGGTGAAGGATGTGCTGGGCATTTCCTTCCTAACAAAAAGAAGTAGAGGCAAAAACCATCGGGAAGTTGGATGACCCACTGGCCGTTGCATGTGTGGTTGGATGGCGGGAAGTCCCCCTTCACGTGGGAGGGGAGCGGGGAATCCGAATATACTTTCCACATGCCACTGACCTGTCTTACCCCGCAGCTCCCCCCATTCAAGGAATACGACTTCAAAGTATCATAGGAAAAATAAAAATAAATATAAAAGAACTGAAGGGCAGGTTTTAAACGAAATTTCACTAATTTCAGTTGCAACCACCACCGACAGATTTAAGAGGACGCTATACCTGACGATACATTTTTTGCCGCCCATAAGATTAACATTGCGAGCGGCGATTCATTTTCAAGGTTTACCCTTGGTTGGAAAGACACAAAATTTTGCCTGTACCTAGCCCTAACAATTTTCTAGGAAGTGTTCGAAGCAGATTTCCCAATTTCTCACTGGTTTCTTTTATTGCAACTGTTTTGCAAATGCTAGAATCGCATACCTCAAGAAAAGTGCTGTATCTCGAAAACCAGCAAAAAAATGGGAGATCTGCTTCAAACACTCCCTAGAACATTGTTAGGGCTAGGTACAGGCAAAATTTTGTGTCTTTCCAACAAAAGGGTAAACCTTGAAAATGAATCGCCGCTCGCAATGTTAATCTTATGGGCGGCAAAAAATGCACCGTCAGGTATAGCGGACCTTATTGCATGAACGTTATAAGAACACTACATTTGCACATTACATTATTAGAGCAGGCGGTGGGACATCGGATCAATCCCGTACAATGTAAAATTCAATTCGCCTTTCAACTTAAGTACTTATTAAAGTAATTTTGAAGTGCAAGCGACAGAAAGGGATGCTAAAGAGGAAGATGTAAGCCGTCATTAGACATGGGCATAAGTACATGACTGCCCATTAGATGAAATTGAAAATTTATGCAAACGAAATGGTTCCTCTCATCTGCGTAAAATGGGCGGGGGTGAATAAAAACCAATGTAGGGGAGGAGCAATGAGCAATTCCTTCAATTTAATCAAATTCTACAGAGTTCTATTTTCATATGACTAAGGCTGCGCCCGGTTAAGTTAAACCTCGGTTAGGTTTTTAACATGAACTAATTGGAATTCAGCTGGGGTTTGACTGTTAATCTAGTAAGGATCCAATTATACACTCCCAAAATTATTTCCACCAATTTTTACTTTTTCCTTCTCCGATACAAGAGCACTTTCCTACATGACCTAATCAGAGTAGCACCAACACCCGTTATTTATTTTCTCTTTCTAGAGTAATGTGATAAGGCACCTGCCAAACAAATTTACTCGAAATCAGATACGATGAGGAAAAATCCTGGGTTTCGAGTGTCAAAGACCTATACTCCACAGTTGTTTTTCAGAGCCAGAGAGAAACCTGGAATTTCACGACATGTCGCAGACGCACTCTCGCTCCAGGCTCAACGTTCCAGAGCTGAAACCGTGGGTTTAGGTGTACCTACAACATCTACCTAGGCATTTAGGTACCAAGCCGTCCTACTGGTTGGGGATTCCCTACATTACGTCACGCAGTCACGTGGTTCAGTCACCCACACCGATCTCATAGGTCACAGACTCGAACACAAACTATACTACGTGTGTATCGCCTATATAACAGAAGTGGACTTGACTTTACTCGGTACCCGCTCGATAGCAGTATTTTCAGACCAATGCAGTGACGTCGTTCTGAGCATTTAGGGTCGTTTTCGTAAATCTAGCCAAATAGGAAGTGCTCACACGACAAAAAGAATAAAACCTATTTACATATACACTAGATCGTCTCTTAACAGAATGTGGTGGATGCAGCTTTAATCTGCAGTTAAATAGAGATCCGATCAGACTCGGTTATCCTGATCGGCTGATTCAGACTTGAGTGAATTGGGTGGGTTTAAAATGTACCTCGTAAATAACCAATTCAAAAGCCAAAAGGTCAAAAAATTCACAGTCGGCCAACCATGCCGTTGCCATGACTCCCCTACCCCCTTCCCGCAGAAAAATAATGGAAATAATTTTTTAATTTGTCATATGACTGGGGTTGGCCGGTTGATAAACGGCTTGAGCCTCTTGCCCGGACGGCGCTGGTGGGGACAGCTGAAATATAACCCCCACCTCCCCCCCTCTACGGTTATGACCAGGGGGTTGGGTGTTTACCGGAGGGGACTCAGAACTCCCCCATCCGTCACAATCTGACCGAGTCGGTTTCTGGCCAGCCCAGTGTCGCCATGCAAATTCGAAGCTCAGTGATACGGGGAATAGATGGATTTGAGTGAGCGAGAGAGATGTTGCATTATGGGCGGGCCACCAGACGGGATATAGGAGACTTCCTGTGTTCTTAAGGGTCCGCTATACCTGACGATGCATTTTTTGCCGCCCATAAGATTAATTCATTTTCAAGGTTTACCCTTGGTTGGAAAGACACAAAATTTTGCCTGTACCTAGCCCTAACAATGTTCTATAGGGAGTGTTCGAAGCAGATTTCCCAATTTCTCACTGGTTTCTTTTATTGCAACTGTTTTGCAAATGCTAGCATTGCATACCTCAAGAAAAGTGCTATAACTCGAAAACCAGTCAAAAAAAATTGGGAAATCTGCTTCGAACACTCCCTAGAACATTGTTAGGGCTAGGTACAGGCAAAATTTTGTGTCTTTCCAACCAAGGGTAAACCTTGAAAATGAATTAATCTTATGGGCGGCAAAAAATGCATCGTCAGGTATAGCGTCCTCTTAAGGCTAAAAACAAACGTGGCAGCAGAGTGGTTTATAATGACAATCTTTCTAGGGAAACTGAGGCCTACTTTTAGTCCTGAAAAGGGTTTTTTATCTCCTAATAAGGCATTGGCTGTAGACACAATGTTGTTGGTTAATATTTATGACGGTTGGATAGTAATGTGTTCTGAAATATAATACGTCTTTTTAGCGTTCATAATATATTGTGGCTGTAATCGGGTATCTGTAATCAGACTAGAACTAGTGTGACTGATCCGGGTGCCTATGGTCAACGCCACTAATTTCCAGAAATAGATGAACCTGTACATACATTACATCCCTTCCACATAGTACGGTTTCGCTGAAAAACTAGTGAAACACCCTGTTAGTGTAGTATGTAAATTCCCGATATCTAAAAACGCAGACGGCCTGTCACGTTTTTAAACAGAAATTGTGGGCTGACCTCAGTAGGTACACATAGCACGGATATAGTTTGTAGGTAACATTCTTTCACCGTGATCAAATAACCTTTCACTGTTGTCTCAGTTTTATTTTAGACCATATAGGTATTTACCAACCAATCTATATTAGTTAACTATAGCGATAAAATACTGCGACCTGCGACTAAAAATATTACACGTGATAAAATAAGTAAATAAAAAATCCCTTTCGGCAGCCCCGAAAGGCGTAGGTAGATTTCGAAGATTACTTCTATCTACTAAAAGCAGTCTAAAATCATTTAGAAAGACGGTTAAGAAGATTTTCAGTTGATCCAATTGCATTCTCTACAATAACAAACGGAGGAATTGAGTTTTGAAATTTCACCCCCCCCCCCCCTTAACAAGAAAATGAAAGTGATTTTACAAAAAACATTTTCAGACAAAAGTTGTAGATATTATTAATAGAAACTTACAGCAAAAAGAATAAACTCAATATCTCACCAAATAAGTGAGTTATGACGTTTTGAAAATTCAACCCCCCACCCCCTGCCTAAACGGTGCGTCGGACGAAAAACTTTTTCAGGCAAAAGTGGTAGGTAATATTGAGGCAAATGCATTACAAAATAAAAGAACTCGATAACACCCCTAGGACACAAGTTATGAATTTTTGTGTGTGCAAAAGCCTGTTTTTACACCCTTATTAAGGGTGGGATCAAAAAACGTTACAAAGAAAAGTTGTAGGTAGTACTGTTAGACGACCCTCAGAGAAAACCACGTTTCATTAGTTGCAATATTAAGGGAGTTATGGCCGAAAAACCAGATTTCGAAAAAGTCCCCCCATTTTCCCCCCCTTCGTCCGATTTCCCCCATTAACGAACTCGACCGAGATTTTAGTCCCTTATATTTTATTAAATAGCCAGAACCAATTATTTTTCAAAAATACAGCTCCTAGCGTGTTCACAAGGAAGTGAAAATGATATATATATATAGATATATATATATATATAAACTTTTGAACTGATGGTGGTTTTGGGATCCAGGGGTCATAAAAAGAAGAACTGTGAAGAAATTTTTCAAAAGTGAGACTACTGGTACGACTACAATAGGTAGATTTTTCTTCGAAATCTACCTAAAAAGTTTCTAGTGTCAATTCATTTTTTAAAACAAAGGAAAATAAAATTAAGAAATATGATCTGCTAAAGAAAAAAAATCCCTAAAAACGAAGCCAATTTTAAAATCGCTGAAATCCAAAACAGTAAGCTAATAATAGTGTGCTGAGTATGGTTCGAGAGCAACCCCTTTCCGACAGCAAGAAAGGATTTAATGATGCAATTTTCCGGAGGAGGCCCATAGATCTAAGCAACGAGGAGCGAGTGTGGAACATCTGTTGTTGGAGAAGGCTACTAAATAACGGGGAGGGGGCTGGGGGTTGGGGGGCTCGGAGTCCTGGCTTTCTATTGATTTTGTTTTGTCCCGCACACCTCTGCCTCCTCGACAACTGTTTGCCCCTGCGACATCGTCTGCACCTTTTATTACAAGGTGGGATATTTGGTTGTTCTACACCCAACAGTCTACATTTATACATTTTTATTTTTTACCTCATTTGAAGGCTTAATGATAAGAAAGGAAGTAACCATACCAGATCACTTTATAAGACTATCCACATAATTCTCCCGTTGATGTTTTTCCTCCTAATATCTAAGGAAGCCGTTGGATATTTAACGTACTCTGAAATATAATAAGTATGTGTTTTTAACGTCAGAAACTAGATGGCTAAGTTGTGATACTTAAACACACATTTCAGAGTATTTCAATATCTAGCCGAGCAATGCCCAAAAAAATAAAGGGTTCGACAATGGTCGCACTTGACTTTCTCGCAATTTTTATCGAATATTTGATTTTTTTTTACGTAAATAATTGTCAAAATTTTAACTTTTTCTAAAAAGTATTTTGCCTCACAATGGGCGATACTTTAAGGCACCTGCATACCGAATTTCAAACATATCCGTCAAACAGTGAAGTGTCGTTCGACGCGCAAAGTATATGTTTTCTATTTTGCATGTCACCATCTTAAATTTTAAGTAAATGAAAATCTATTGAAAATACCCTTGAAGCATCTATCTGAGACCACTTTCACCAATTTTCAAGAAAATCCGTCGATTAGTGTTGTTGCAAATGTGGTTTAACCAATCAAAAACGTGATTTCCATTTTTGGAAAATTTTTCCTACGATAATGCCAATATTGGCCCAAATTTTTGGCCCATCTCAAAAAGAATAAAAATGATCCTGTAGCATCTATTTGGGAACACTATTGCGAAATTTCAAGGATCTAACTTAATAACTGTAGTGCCAAATCCGTCTTGACCAATCAAAAACGAGATTCTAGTTTTTTTTCCTATTTTTGACTTTATTTAGCCGATATTCGCCGCAATTTTGAAATGATTGAATATTTCTTCGACAGACCTTTAAGTAATGTTATTAAGCACAAGTTTATGGATTTTTGTGAAATTCCGGCTAATACTGTTCATGGGGCCAAGGTTTTCACGTATGGGCCAATTTTGGCCCAAATTTTCGGCCCATCTCCAAAACAATAAAAATGATCCTGGAGCATCTATCTGGGAACACGACTGCAAAATTTGAAGGTTCTAACTTTATTACCGTACCGTGAAATGCATCTTGAGTACACAAAACACGATTTTGAATTTTTTTTGACACTTTTTTGACAATAGTGGGCGCAAATCAAAATTATATTAAAAATGTATCTCGGAACTGATTTTAGACATCTATATTCCAAATTTGAGCCAAATCGGTTGACTGGTGTGACCTGTAGCCGCGCTACAGACAAACGGACGGACGTACGTACGTACGTACGTCGGACGGACATGACCTAAAAACCATTTTTTTGGTATCTAGGACCTCTGAAACGCCTTTTGCAATGAAAATCTCAAAATCGAAATTTCGCACGATAACATAACTTTCTCAGCCCATGTATTACATACGGACGAGAAAGTAAAAATTGGGAAGATTCTGCTGGCACGTGTGACAGGACTACGTCTTAAATCATCACGTTTCTTTGCATTCTTTCTTATCAATCGTATCATCGTCATTGATTCACTACCAGCCGATAGTATGCTTATAAGCTTCTGACAATAAATCAAGAATCCATCTCAGAATCGACTGAATGAGCAAAAATGAAGTTCCCTGACTTAGTTAATCGATAACTAAATGAATCAGGGAAGCCATTCACCATTCACCAACCTTTTAGGGTGGATTTCACCACTCTTTAAAGTATACAATAGTGCGATTGCACTTGTCATAGGCTAAACCGACAGATTTCCTTCAAAATTGGTGAAAGTGGTCTCAGATAGATGCTTCAAGGGCATTTTCAATAGATTTTCATTTACTTAAAAATTAAGAATACGATACGATAAATCTGTTTTTTATAGGAGACACTAAAGTATATTTTAGAGAATATCGAAACATTCGAGTGTGAGTGCGAGCCCAACCCAGGTGACCCTTCACGCAAATCAACGGGAATTGTTTTCTCCATACTTGCCGAGCATCGTCATTGTGAATTCGTAGTTATCATTGAGATAGACAGCAGACACACAATCTGGATAGAATGAGTAGGCATGTAACAATAGTGTTACACAGGCTAGCCCTAAGCGCGGGTTTCTCCGCACTCTGCTCTTTGTTAGCCATCATTAGCAAGTCATCCAACTTTCGCGCTTCCGAGCGCACCACCGCTAACCTCTGTAATGCCGTAAGGATCGGGCCTGAACAGCCTGAGGGGTGAGGTGAAAAAGGTCAGCTCTTGAAAGTGAGACTCAATTTCCGTGGAAAAGTAGTTTCCACGCATGATCCGGCTCAGAGAGCGAGAAAACAGCTTTCTTCAATCAGTGATGTTTTTCAAGGACAGATTTTATTGGAAATCTTTGGAATTTTGTTCTGTTCCAAAGACGCTACAGCCGAAAGAGCAGGTAAGCTACAAAATTTGCCTCTAACCGGATTTGAACCAGGAACCTCTGTCTTGAGAGCCATGTGAGACCACAGCATCGGGGAAGTAATTCGAGAGGTAAATTTATGGTCGTCCTCTGCCTACACAAATTTATGACTACCCTCGGACAGTGGTATAAGGTTTCCTAATTAGTACGATCCTCCCCCCTTCCTAAAGGCCTCCTTGATCCGCCCTTGGTCATCAAAGGCAGAGGCGGACTAATTGGACCCTCGTGCCCCCCTCGGAGACAGGGCGAACACCGCAATTAACACATTGTCTCCACCGCGGTGCGGTTGCTATGACAACAGCGGCGGCTGTCGCTGCCACTTATTATTTTTTATGGGGCACCCAGTGCAATTTATAGAGGCTCCCTAGCAAGACTTTAATGTTACGGATTAGACTTCAGTTGAATTGAATCGCCTTTTTGCGCATTTGCCCAAAGCCTGGTAATTGGACGGTCCCAAGGAAATGATACCATTAGCTTAAGTGTGTTTACTCTCTTATTAAACCCCCATTGTTCTTCCCCTCTCCCCTTCTATTTCTCGGGGAAAACAACAACAAAATAATGGAATTTTCACATTTATGAGAAGGCTGCGCTGTCTAAAATTACGACCGTTTCAAGGGAAGCATGGTATGTGACACCAGCAAATTTTTTCAATCCACGACGGCGCCAAACGTGGGCTTTGAACACCAATACGCCAGAATCATTGGGTCTACTTAGACGAAGAGAACGAGATTCCCAAGAGTCAGAAGTAGTGATGCACGAAAATTTCTTGTCTTGCTTTTGTTCTTGCATTTCTTGCATGCAAGAACAAGAACAAGAGTCGATTTTGGCTGCAAGAACAAGAACAAGAAGTGACTTGCAAGAACAAGAACTCTTGCAAGAGTCTTGCATAAACCAAGGCAGTTTTTTTCCAAAGCTTCATTCATGGATTGGAGTCCATATTTTGTACGAAAAAATCTGCAGACTATGCGACGATAGATTGCACTCGGTAGAAAAAAACTACATTTAAACATCAGAAAATTCCATGTTTATGCAAGAAATTGCAAGAGTCTCGCAGCAAGAACAAGAACAAGAGCAAGAAGTGATTTCTACTGCGAGAACAAGAACAAGAACAATATAGGATTTTTGCTGCAAGAACAAGAGCAAGAGTCGCTTTGCGAGAACAAGAACAAGAACAAGAAATGCCGCTTTTTGTTCTTGTTCTTGCATCGTGCATCACTAGTCAGAAGTTAAACCTTGATTGAAACTTACCATCATAGTTGCTCTCGTCTAAGTCTTGCGGTAGTTGCCGCGTGAGACCTGGGTTCCTAACACCGGCCGCGGCCATCTCCGCGACAGCGATAGGTTCGGTGAGGGCGCGGACGCAGTCTAGGTATCCAGCCCCGCAGGCCAGGTGCAGGGCCGTGTTGCCGTTTCGGTCCACCCGGGCGACGTCGGCCCCACAAACAACCAATCGTCGCACAAGCCGCGTCTGGTGTGTCAGTACTGCCAGGTGGAGCGGGGACTGCAAAGAAAATTCATACAAAACTAACAAAAAGTGTCATTTATAAAGTTTCAGGTCAGCTGTGAATAAAGTGTATTTGTGCGGTCGGTCGAACTTCCGAAACATCTTTTTGCCCACACCCGGCGTTTGCAGGGTGGACGGTGGGGTGTACCCAGCTGGAGCTTTGCTTTAATACTGACAATGGGCCTATAGGCACCTTATATTTTATTAAATGTGTTAAGACGTTAGATACCAAGATCTCCAACTTCTCTTAGAAGTAAGAATATCTAAAAATTCAAAATCCCTACGGCTCCAACCAGTCCCACTCACCCCACGAAAACACACACTCGTCTCCACAAACCTGACGATAAAGGAAGAAAAACGATGTTTACTTTCAATCTCTCCTACCTAACAACGCTATTCAATACCATTCCAAAGTTATCAAACTTGTCAAAGTTTTAAAATAAGAGGTATCGGGAGACAAAGTTTCCCCAAGTAAGCGTTAAAAGTTTCTTCAAAACAAATCCGCTCACTTTGGAGACGTAAACAGTTTCTTCCGCGACTTCGGAGAACAGTGGCACCTTCTATTGTGACCCCACCCCTGTATGTCCACCCAATTTCATTTCTTTCTATCACCCTCAGATTGGGATATCAGTATACGGAAACAGGTATAAGAGGGGGTGACAATTCGTTAAGTTTTTTGACTCATCATATCCCCTTGCTTCGTAGAGGGTATAAGTTTAAGCAGTGTAGAATTATCATTGGTCCCCTCTTGCAGAAACCTATGTTCCAAGGAAAATACGTCACGAAGAGAGCCAGACATCAAACATCTCTAGTTAACTCCGTAAATCACTATACTATCTTCTTATTCTTTCCTCTTGATGATGTTTTCCTAGCAGACGACGTGGAGGACGTTTTCCTCCTGGAAAACGGTCGAGAAGAGTCCCAGACGTGGCACGTAGTATTTATGATAACCCTGGAGCGACCTCCTTGAACATCGACCACGGCGGACCATGGGGACCGCAGGGCAGAGCTCTAGCCATCCCGAATGGCGTCACACAAAATCCCCAACGTCACCAGGATGGAGGAATGCAAGGAACGCGGACAGACGGACAGTAGCCGTCAAACAATACTACTCGAGGGCACATCGTCACCATCTAGATACTTTTTACGATAAAATCGTTAGCCGAAAGGAGTACTCTCCAAGGATGACAGGGAAGACCCATTATTTTAACACAAATCAACAAGAGAGCGTCGGCGTATGCAATCCTTTTTATACCTCCAACCCTCTATTAAGTATAGTTGGCGTTAAAGTCAAAGTCAGCGACTTTTCTCAGCCCACCCATGCACGTCCATCCTACGGGGTTGCACCTTTCGCGGGAAGGGTCCACGACGTTTCACTAAGGTATAGGTACAGGTATTCCGAAAATTATAATGCCCATGAAAAACTGACGGGCTTTGGAATGCCACCAAAGAAAGGCCAATTTTGACAGCTGAAGAGAATTTGTATAGAATACTTCTCCCCTCGTGCTACTTTTCCTGAGTATCTCGGAGTTGGCAAATAAGGTACAGCCCATGCCCCGAGCAGCCTTTCTTTTCTTCTTGATCCTGGTTGGAGCCTAAGTACGGTAGCGCACGGAAAGCGCCATCCACGACTCAGAACTAACGGTCATGCCGCAGCGCTCAGTTCACGGCAATCATCATAATCGCAATCTATTCCGATGACGACGAGTGATTACTATAACCACAGATGGAAGGCATGTACGATGGGAACCTATTTTTTAAACCAAGGGACCGTGGCTCTGTTATGGTTTTCAAAGCGGTATAGGTGGCGCCCAAGATTCACCCTAATAGTTATTCCCATTTATCAGTGACATTTGCACTTTCCTCGGGCGCCGACGGGTTAACCACTCGTTGATCTCGTTGGGAATCATTGGAAATCTTCATGAAATCTCAGGGAATCTTGGAATTTTTTTGAGTGGTTACCTCTTCGGGGTCATCTTTCTATGAATATCGTTGGGAATCTTTGGAAATCTTTATGGAATCTCAGGGAATCTTTGGAGTGGTTACCCCCTCACTAATTAGAGCTGAAGGTATTCTCATGAAGTAAAATTAATGAAAACGAAAATATCTGGAGTTTACTGCGCAGCAGGTGGTTCTCGAGGTTCTTTCACTTTGATGATAAACTATAGATAAGAGCGACGGGACTTAAGCAACTGGATTGAAACCGGTGTTATCTTCAATTGCGAAATTAACAACACCTTCGGGCTTTTCATGGATCGATGCACCCACATCTCCTTGACATAGGAATAGTAGGACCTCGTAAATTTTGTGCAATCTGTCACGTAGCCACCACTATATAGGAATTTCCCGTGATATTTGCTAATGATCTAGGTATTAAGGTCAATGGCTTCCAGGCTCTTCCGGGGCTTCGGCTCCACACAGACTGGTGATCAATGACTAACCGCCACGTGGTGTTCATACCTCAGCTCGCAGCATGCCAATTCGATATTTTCGGATCTTCATCGCGCCAAGAATGACGTCCTATGCTAAAGAATGCAAGATCTCGTTCGTATGTGACCATGTTTACAATGTTGGTAAACAAACGAGCTGAAACTTTCCACTACAACGTGATGCCAAAGGATGACCGCATGTCGCTTTACCATAAGTAAAAATAGCCCCACCGGGATGACCATGCGACAGAAGCTTTGTGCCTTTATTTGGGTGGGCTTACACTGCCAAGGGTGACTCAATTTTTATTGTCAGATGAACTAAACTATCTTCAGAAGGGTTTTCCAACGACGCAACAACATATTGACTTATTGGGCAACGCCAGCTTACTTCCTATCAACAATCTCCCAGATAGTTTTTTCCTGTTGTCGAGCATTGTAATCAGGAATAATTTCCGGTAAGGTGAGACGCACATACACATCATCCGAAATATCAAACTTTCTCCTTATCATGTCGTGTTTCCATGTCACTACAAACTATAGCAGCACTTGTATTTTAGCCTCCAAGACGTAACCCTCAATAAATAATATGAGAAATTAAAATACATACCTGTGCTACTTTGTTACGGAGGTCGAGGAGAGAAGGATGGGGTGCAAGACGAATTAGACTCAGCGCCACTTCAATAAAACCTTGGATGATGGCTATGTGTAGTTGCCTGAAACAATAACAAAACAAATGTTTAAAAAAAATTGTCCTAAGTATCTTTTTGTCTTTTCTGTTTATATTGCGTGGAAGACCTGGAATGGAGGGAACTTAAAAGAAATGTAACAGGGCGTGGGAACACCTAACCCCACACCCAAAACACTAAATTCCTCTTCCTCCACTTCCCTGCCTCCCCCACCCGCTTGCTTTCTCCCTTAGGAATGATAGTATCGGGAGCGTGAAACAATCCGTCTGAAAACCGAAAAGTCCCAGCTGAGAGCGTTCCAACGATATACGGAATGGTTTTTAGTCAAAAACCAACCAAGACTACCAAAGACGAGACCAAGACCTGGCAAGTCTTGTGCTAGTTTTGCCCCATCACTACAGTATTTTGGATAAGAGGAAACAATGGGCTCTTAAGATAAGTTAATACGAGGCGGGCCCCCAAAAGGAAGGGTTGGGCTCTTGGGCTAATTGCTAGCAATCTATAACAAGCTCTGCACTTTGGTCCTTCGAGCCCGATACTCAAGGATACCGTATCTGTAGGAGCCCCCAATCTCGATGGCCGTTTGCCCTTTCGGATAAGCAATAGGCCATGGAGGCCCGATCTCAGGGGAAAGGAAAAACCCGATTGAAAATATCCCACTGATATACAAATGATAAAATGTCCCGATCCCGATACTGCCACTTATAGCCCCAGATAGGGTTGACCTGGACTTTCCATCTTTAAGAGATTAGGTAAACTTGCTCACGATATATGAGTACATGCAGGCGGTCTCATTGTCTTCGAAACAATGACAACAGGCCACTTTTGAATGTGATGTCTGTTATCCCCAAATCAGTAGAACTTAGGCTGGATTTAGCTATTTTCGTCGGAATGGAATTTACCCGAAATTTTTCTGTTGCCATAAGTTGCAAGGTAAACAAAGTCGGAATTTTTCCTAGCAACGCATGACAACCTTGTTTAACTTACAGAAAAAAAATCGAGTAAATTCCATTCCGAAATTAGCTAAATCCGGCCTTAGAGGCACAGCTGGAGGAAAATTCGGGGAAAAGGTAGATTTCAAAGTTTATTTCCACTCCGAAAAAATAGGGGTTTTTTCACGTTTATTTCCACTTTTAGATTGAAATTGTTGAAAATAAATTTGACGTAAACAAAGCAGGCGAATTCTATTGACACAACAAAACCTAACGAGAGGATGTCTGCTTTTTCGAATCGATAGCTATTCAAACGTGAAAAGGCAATATCGTGAGGTGGTGAAATTCAGCCTAAGTGTCCTACTTTCACTCGCTCGTTTCGCGTTCGAATAGCACACTATGTTTAGCTTTTAGAATAGACACAATCAATGGCGATATTGCAATTACCAGTCTCCGGCAGTACTAATACGTAAACATTAGTTTTGTCGAAAATTTACTTTCGCACAGTGGTTTTGGTGGAGTTCGTCGAGAATGTAGGCCCTTAAGAACAAAAAACAATTCCACTATTTTCACCAGCATATATCCAAACAATAAACCTGAAGCTAGTAAAGGAGACATATTAATCATTCTGTACGCCGTCTCACATATTTACACGGTAGATAAGATCAATAGTATTTCGTCTACGCTTAGGTGTGTATGAAGGCTTGATAATATTTTTGAAGAAAGATAACGCTACCATTACAATGGGTGCCAGAAATGCATCGTAAACTCAAGCACAGCCTTAAGTGAAAGATAGCTTTTAACTCTGGCAACTTGAGCATTCATCCAAAGCTTAACTGAGGCTCCAAACAGATTATGGCAATGCCAACTGGGAGCATTTCAACGAGTTTGAACTGCTCTGGTAAGCTTCGGCTTCCGGTTTAAATCCTCTTAATGAGCCCAAGAACTCGTTTAGAAGCTTTGTGTTTCCGCTTTTCCCAAATATTCCTGGACACATATAGGAAGATACTACATACAATATAACGATTCACATATTTACTAGGAAAAGACTCGAACTCGAACTAACGGCTCTTGTAACATAACAATCACTATCCAAAACATCAGCTGAAACCAAGTACTATCGACAAGTGCAGTCTCTTCTTAACTTGAAAGTTGTCGTCACTGGTTTTTCAGATGTACGCAAGTGCCTTTTCAACTGATTAAATTCATAGAAAACAATTGATTACCTTTGAGTCCTTTGACGTAATGTGCAGATGAGCAATATTCATAACACTTTGTTTTAAGAGCCTAAAAATCCCAAAAACAATAGATACTCTTCAGGTTTCTACTACCTCCACTAAGTACCTATAGGCACCTACAACCGGAATTTGAAGTTTTTACAAGGACAGACTACACCCGCAGCCATGCTGTCTCTATTGTGACCGCACTTCGCAAGGTCACCGATCTAGGTTCCGTAACAGTTCTTGATAGCATTCAGAGCATTCCGTCAATGCAATATCTGTGTGATAGTGTTTTTTATTTATTTACTTTTCATGGTTGGGTTATTCTGTTGCGTCTGCCTTGAAATGGCCTGAGATGGTGGTCTGCTGCTCTTCTGTGGGTCTCTTCGGAACAGCTATATTTAAATCTCGCAGGTCTGATCATGTCAATAAGTATTTGCGAGATCTCTCGTGATTTTCTGTACGACTTCATGTAATAAACGGAAGAAACCTAGTGCACTGGAAAGCCTGAAGCCTCCTCGCGCTAACATATAGACGTACAGGATTGTGTATACACGCAAGAAGCGGCGAGGCGGATTGGGAATTCCCTAGGTATTCAGGTATTTAACTAAAGGCAGGGACCTAAGTCCATGACCATGCCTATCTATGTTCATGTTCCTGAGTACGTAACAATGTCATAGCAAGCAGTTATCGCCAGAGGAACGAACAGTAAGAGTTTTCCTTTTCTTCTGCTATCTTTTAAGGGAGAGGGGTGGAGTCGACAATCCCGTTACCTGAAGAGTAGTCTTCATACTAACACATAACTGGTAATGTCGAACCTAACCAAATTTACCTTTTAACTAAACTCAGATTAGTGGTAAGGGGAGCACTGGGAACCGGTCAACACCGGTTCGATCCCGGTCATATAAAAGTTTTTCTTATCGGCATTCACCTCTGCTGGGTGGGGAGCAGGTATTTGGTAGTATACTGCCAGCTGACACTACGAATAATTCTTGAAATGACCTAGTTGGGGGCTCCCCCCCCCCCCCCCCTTTACTACTACCCTCCTAACTACCGGGGTTTCCCTGTCTCTTGACGTCAATGGTGGCCCTGTTGGTATCGACCGTTTGCCCCTTGTATTCTTCGTTGCCATCCGTTTTGGTCGGCAAGGCCGTCAGCCCATACAGCTGACACGCGAACCCATCGACCGGTGCTGAAATAGCACGCCACCCCAACACCGCCCCCGATCCTAAACCCCCTATTACCGGCCTCACAACAATAGAAACTCCGTTTTATCCTTCTACTTTCGGATGCCTGTCTTATTTTAGATATTGATGTTCAAACTTTTCACCTATCGTATTCATAACGCTTTGGTCTCTGGGTTTACTTGTAGCTGCTATTTCAGGCTTTTTGTTGTTCGGCGAACTCATGCTTAAGCCTTCGAGTACACGCTTGTCTCGTAGTCCCAGTAGTCGTCGATGTTTTCCTGATCGGCACTCACTACTTACTGAGAAGACGGAAAGACAGAGACAGATCTGTTAAGGCTGTTAAGATTTTGGAACCTACTTAAAAGCTGTATCTTACTTCCCGTATGTAGCTCATTTTTTGAGAGATTAAATAAAATAAGAAGCAAAAGGAACTCACGTGTCGCCGTCTTCATCTTGCTGAAAGTATAGCTCCCAAGGCTGGACGTCGCGCTCCGGCTCTTTGGGTTTGTTATGTAAGCTCACATTGGTAACAGAGTCTATCTTGACACCACTGGACTTATCACAACTCAAGTCGTTGTAGCCAATGTTCTTATGCAAGCTTAGGCAGCTGAACTGGTCGTTCAAGGACACGTCTACCCCGCTGTCGAGACGCATGAAGGATGCGCTGTTGGTTTTGTCTCTAACATCCAAATCTGGCGCTGACTTTTGAGACACGGGCGTGGAAAGGTCGTCCGAAGACAGATTTTGGTCCGAGAGTAAATTGGCGCCGGATAAAAAGCCCGAATCCGTCCTACTGCTCTCTTGTAGGCTGGTTCCGGAATCACCCATGCATAGTTTATCCTTCGACACCTGGCTCGTCATACCTTGCACAAATTTTGAATGGGTCCTTGAAGCTAAATTACGATCTTGGTTAGCCATTGCAAGACGGGGCAGTCAGGTCAACTGGTAACTCACTAAAGGTCCCCACCACACATATTTCAGTAACTGTACGAAATGTAAACAAACCCGCGAGACTGGGAGGACCAGGAGAAAGAAAGCATACCCCTCGGGGACAGGCGAGAGACTGCTTGAACCAGGAAGCTTGGACCACCTTGTTGAATGCGCGAAATCACGGAATAACCCGAGCGCTCTTGGCACACGCTCAAGAAGGGTTGCAAACCCAGGAATACTATTCACAATTCCGATTGGAATATTGACAACCTAACGTTACTGTAAGGTAGAAAGAGATAATAACTCGCGGACTAGATACGTTCAGCCTTCACCCCATTACGGTAACAAGGGATTTCCCAGTTTCCTATTCCCGATGTAAAACATCCAAGATGGCGGCCATTTCTTTCCTTTGGAAATGTTGGTAGCCCTGCTGACGACGCATGCGCACAAACTCCCGCCAAAACGTACAACGAAACTTTTGAAAGTTTGAACTTTGTTCAGTTTCGATGCGAAATTATTTTAAAAGCTTCTAAAAAGTTGCTTAATACTAATTATTACAAAACCGTGGTTAGTAGAGAAAAATTGGAATTTCAAGGGCACGGACAATGTTGGACACAATTTTTTTTAGAGGGGGGGGGGAAGGGATTCCTACAGTTGCATTTTTGGGAGTAGGAACAGCATGAAAATGAATTAATTTTTATCAAGGAACTCTGGTAGGCACTAGTACTTAATACTGTCAAACCAGAGTAATAGTTTTAAAAATTGAGGTGAGTTACCAAATCAGAAACATAACGCCCCGTCTGTGAAATGGCTAACACATTATGGTCCTTACATTTACCATTGATGACTGAGACACTATCACAAATATTCACAATCACTTGAGCGGGCATTGCAAAAGACGGCACAGTAAATCACTGAAGCGAACCCCGACAGAATCCGATGAACATAGCGCAAGGCCAGAGCAGACACAGGTAATGTGGTGCTACCACGATCGAGTACACGAAGCGACTGATGGTTAGAACCCATGGCTCACACCACGATATCAAGGTAGGTAGGCACACCGGCACCACCCAGCACTGCCCGACGAGTGGCTTTACAGTGATGGGAGAAATAATGCAACAAGCCTCGTTGGATGGAGCGCTTCCTCTGTTTCCTTGTGAAAAAGAAATGCGGTATGCCCCCCTATACCCACGGGTGCCAATAACTCTCAGGTACCTCCCAGGTGCTGGGGGCTTCCCCACTGGTTTGCTATAGACGCTGAGCCAAGGTGTCTAGGAGTCTTGCAAAAGTATGCAGGTACCCATTGGTTGGGGCATTCCACAAGCAAAAAGACCCATAGAATAGATGTTATTTCCTAGGTTCGTGGTAAATAATTATTTTTTCCGTCAGGGGCAACATGATCGAACAGATTACGAAACGCAGGAGATACCCACAGGGCGTCTACACGCCTGAAACATTATTTGAACAAGATAGGAAGAAAAAATGCACCCCAAAATACAGCAAAACCTATCCTATACCTAACAACAAGAAAAGTATTGATATACAGGGAGAAAAGGTAAAGCGAATGCACTACTATAGGTCTGGTATTACCTCTATACCTAAATGCATGTACCTATGCGTATTTTATTAGAAGTACCTAAGTCATATGAGGCCGTCATAGGTAGTTCATAGCTACCAATTTAGGCCCATCGATCAAAAATGGTAAACACGATTGCATTGGTTCCGTCGCTGTTCATATTTCTTACGGCGCGGCGATCCATTGAACTTACTGAATCGTCGGTAGTTGAAGTTCTATAGGGGGCATTTGGGAATTCCAGCGTTCAATATGTATAATAGCTCCGAGGCTACCCAGACTGGACGAGGTCTAAATTACAGGTACATCAGGCCAGGTCGGTACTTCCTCACGTGATCCTCATCACGTGTGTACTTGTTCTGCCTCCACGAAAAAACCTGCCCTAACAGCCAGGTTCTTCGGTTTGTAATTATTGTGTCTTCCTCCTTAAAACTCACTGACATAGAGCTTCAAGTGCTTCCAGAATCAAGTACATGCACGAAGTCCCTGGGGAGCATGCCCGAGGGACATAGACTCGTGATCTCCGTGGGTGGTTTGGTGAGCATTGAGCCAGAAATTTCCGTTCTCCTCTACTGTGAGAGAAAGGCATACGCAGGTAGGTATTTGAACCTGTCCATTCGAGCTATGGGTCGAGAGGGTCACTGGGAAAAATACCGTTCACGAGCGTTGACGCAAGGGGCTGCGAGCAAGCATAATTTCCTGGACAGTCCGTAATTTTAAATTTGACAAGGCTTCAATTTTTCATCACTGCAATATAGGCGGGTACATTTGCCAGAAGCAATTACGAGAAAGTAGCTGCGCTTTCTTATACCGGGTGGTAAATTCGAGAGATTCGAAGTTTTTCTCTAAATTTGACTATCGTCAATAAACATAAAAAATTAAATGCTAAAGTGTACAAACGCAAAGGAAAAGTAAAGTTTTTTAAAATCAAATTTATAGTGTTATGACCGCAGTGGCCGTTTCTTTTTCCTCTGATAAAAACGTGATCCGCTGTATTCTCGCTCCGGCTACTGTCAACAATTTCGCAGCGGAAGCACGAAAACGCTTTGAAAATCACGTGCGATGGATGAGAGAAAAAGAATATGCTATCCAGCTTCAAAAAGAAAGTCGAAGAAAGGCTGAGGAGGCAGCCAAACGTGAACAAGCCCGTCTGAAGGAGGAGGAAAGACGAAGGGAATACGTCAACCAAATACAAGTCAAGCAATGGCAAAATAACAAACACAAAGAAGAACTAAAGAAGAAGCAGGAAAGTGCTGTGCTGAGTTTAATAGCTAAGAAAGATTCAGAAAATGAGGGAATTGACGGGAAACAACTGTATCAAAACTGGATCCATTTGAAAAGTCAACAAAAAGATATGGAAAGAAAACAACTGGAAGAGAAGCAGAAAAGAGAAGAACAAAGCCGCAAAGTTCGAAAGGCTTTGGCTGAAATCAGTTACAAACAGTGGAAAGAAGAAGCCAAAGACCGGAGTCTGGTTCTCCCAAAAAATGGGTTTGAAATTTTTGGTCCCAAACCAAAACCTGTGGTGCTTGAAGAATGGGTACCTTACGACCCTCCCAAAGAAACCAGGTCTCTGCACATCATGGGCAACTCAAAACTGTATACAATCCCTTCTTTTAGAAGCGAGCGGCTTCTCGGAGGGGACAACGCTTCGCAGCGCTCCGACATCTCAAGGCTACAACTGGATCCATCCAACTGGAGTTTGGTACCTTGGGCGCAGAGACAGGGCTTCCAGCCAAGGACAACACCAATGTCGTCAGCAAACTCGAAAGCCACTAATCATTTGAAACAGAAACTGACGCAAAAGAAGAAGAAGCCTCCCTTCCGATAACCCCCATAAATAAAAGGTTGTATGCATTTAACGTTGAGTTTATTTTTCACCCTATATAGGAACCACCGTTTATAGTTTGGTCAGCATTCAGTAAGAGTATTTAACAATGGTAATAATAATGAGCTAGATAAATTTTTAGCTTGTTATTGACGAAAAAGATGATATTACCTCTACGCTTATAACTAGTATAATTCCGACAAATGTTGCTTAATGTGCGGCGTCAACTTTGTGTTCACATAGCACGAGAAAAATGAAAGTTTCCTAACACTTTGGATAGGAATGTACCTACATCCTATACATCTGCTTGCTTATCGTCGTGTTTTCCCCTGTTGCGAAATTGATTGGCAGTATGTAGCAATAATGGCCCAAAGGCAGTATAAGTACGTTTATATGTCCCTATGCATGACAAAGCGGCGCGTGCCTGGGTTCCAGCCCCAGCACAAGTCATGTGTACCGCTTGTGGCTTTGACCATTCTTGGTCACACGCTGTCTAGCTTCAGCCCCCTTGATTTATTATTAGGAGATACGAGCCTTTAGAAAGGAGGAGGAGAAAAGAATACAGAAAACAAAAAAAATATGAGGAAGCAGTGGTAACAACCATGCATACAACGTGAGCTGATCAATTTGGCCTTAGCTAGAGGGAACGGGGATGGAAATAGGGGTATAAATAACACATCCTTCCTTAAGTTAAGTCTGTGCCTTTGCGTCTGACCATGAGATTATATCATAGTGAGCTTCAGGTCAAGGTCTGAAAGTCACAAGTACGTTGACAGAAACAGCCAAACCAGACAATCACATTCGAACGAGTGGTGTTTTCCTTCGATAGTCGTCCCTGTTTTCTACTGAGTGAGGGGGAGCAACTAGACCATTTCAAGACGCCAGGCCCGTATCCAGAAAGCGGTCATGGGGGGGGGGGTCATGGGGGGGGGGGGGGGGTTTCGCCTATATTTTTTTGCTTCACGTTGGCATTACCATGTTAATTTTCCGCTCATGGGGGGGGGGTTAACCCCCTAAACCCCCCCACCCGTGGATACGGCTATGCAAGACGCTCACAGCATTATAACAAATACCTCATCCATCGTGTTAGTGCACCATGGGGACCAACAGAGTTAGGTGGGTTCCGAACAGCCTCAACCTCGACAGTCATAAGGATAGATCTTCAGTAATTCGTCTCAAGAAAAGTTAATCCTATATAACCAACAGCAAAATGTAAATACCCACAGCTGATTCATTTTGAGAATTGTTTAATTTTAACCTTCAGTCATGAAATTCCAAAAGATTCCTTGTCACAGGAATTTGTAGCTACGTGCAAGCTGGCTAGGGAAGACCAAGGTCTTTATAGACTCACGCAGGAAGTGACTCTAACATGAAGCCGGCATTAGGAAAGTCCAGGCTGATAGTATTGCAGAAAAAATCACGCAGGTCAACGGATTGCAGCCATAAGCGAAGTACACGAATAATGGCGATGTAGCAGGGGAAACCCATAACACTTTCTTCGCGGTCTGGCCATGCACTCGTCAAGTTGAAGGCCGGAACATCATTATCATCACTCATCTCCGCCGATCACTCAAAACATTTCTCCTTTTTTTAAAAAAAGGGTTCACTTATAAAAAATGCACCATTAGGTTCTACTTGAGAAAAATCATTAAGACTCTCGATGGTCGCCCTCAAAGTTTAGATCTTTTCTAACATCGGCGCATTCTTCTAGTCCCATTTCACCAGGACAACACATCTCTGAGGACTGGAATTTTAACATTTGAAAATTCTAGAAGTCCTCGCTCAATAGGCCTCCCGACAGAATCAAATCTCTATGACCAGTGACTGAGCTGTGATTGGTCAGCGTGGTTCGACGTCACAGGGAAGTAACCTTTCACATGACATACAAACGATACCACCTATAGAATTCTGAAACCTTCATTATATTCTCCACTTTTTATTTGGCGAGAAAGGCCACGTACGTACTCATGTCTTGAAATAGCATTAGTTTTATGGCCATATCTGAAATAAGAATGACAGCAGAATGCCTGCGGAACCGGCAAAGAACACGGGTGAGCCATTAACGGAGCATACGACACCGTGACTGTATGAATAAGTAGTCGGCCGGGAAAACCGCCAGAGCTCGCATTTACTACCTCCACAAAAGAATGGGAATTCTGAAACAACGAGTGAATGGCCTCGAGCTCTGGGACCCATGATCAATTGTTGATCGGAGGCTGTGTCACGCGGGACCCATGATCAATTGTTGATCGGAGGCTGTGTCACGCGGGACCCATGATCAATTGTTGATCGGAGGCTGTGTCACGCGGGACCCATGATCAATTGTTGATTGGAGGCTGTGTCACGCTGGACTTTTGTCTCCAAATGACCCGTAGTGGCGTAGGGAGGTTTACGCACTTATCCTCAACTAAACATGAGAATGCCTAGTTTCATTCTTACAAAAATATTTCAATCATTTAATGCAGAAAGACAAAATTATACATGATCAAGGTCAGTCTTTTATCTCGCAATTCGAAATAAGATTTTGAGTTCAGCGAGAGTAGGTATGAGAGTCCATGGGCACTGTTAATTCAAAACCTCTGAGACAGGCTTGCAACAGATATGGGAGGTAGCATAAATGAAGACGACGACAGGTAGAGTATACCTAGAAATTTATTGATTCTAATCAAATATCCCAATGTAAAAATACAGCCCGCTACACCTTCCAGTCATTTTTTTAAAGGGTTAAAAACAGCCAGGCTCCTTTGTCTACCCAGTAAAAGCTTTCAGAGGTAAATAAAATTAAAAGTACACTGACTATTTAAATTCTATTGAACTGTGTCAGCCGATATGTTCCAAAACCCCCTGTCTAATTAAAGTCTCACACTGTGATCTAGGAAGTAAATGAATCCCATTTTTCTTCAGTAATACTACTTCACCTGAGTCCAGCTCAAATCTGCCAAAGTCAACAAGGCATTTAACTTCAATGTACAAAGATTTAGGTGGTTTGATATCCTGAGTCAAATTCAAACCTGAATTATCCCCAATGGTGGCCATGTATGATGCCAGAGACTTACTATACCGTGTGAACCATTCGTATTCACTACTGGACAAGTTGACCTTGATTTCAGCAGGAAGAATGCTCCCAAATTCCCATCGCATTCGTCGAATTCGCTCAAGCCTGTTGTGGAGGTATGCTAGGAGACATCTCTTGTTTCTTTCCAGAGCGGCGTGTCGGAATGTGATGGCAGGCAATCGGCTGTCATCTCTTCGATCAGGATCGTGCAGGACAGTGTTCCTATACACAACAAATTAACTGAACAGGCCATATAATCAACGAACCCGGTTCCTACTTCCCGTTCCCACCATCCAATATAATTGAGATTTTACTACGCGATAGGTGTATTTGGATGGTGGCAGCGACGAGTTTTCTGTATAAGATCGGAAAGAAGCGAAGTAGAACTACATGCAGGAAGGAATGTTCTTCCTTGTTCCAATTGCATCTACCTACTTGTTGTGGAAGCGCTGATTTCCCAGTTCTAGAGAACAAAGAAACACATCTAGTCCAGACGTAGGTATGCATCTATGTTCACAGATAATATTACGCCTAACATTTCCATAGGAATCTGTGCAACTTATTGTGCATACTAGTTGTAGAGGTATGACAAGCGTTGATAAGAAGGACGGAGAGGCAACACATATGCGCTAAAAAGTCCCGAAAAAAAATTTAAAATTTATAAACTTAACTTACACGTCTTTTAGATTTTCTTCGTAAAGCGAGTTGATTTCTTCAAGCACCTGTCGGACTCCCTCATCCTAGAATGAGAAACCAAATTGGGTTAGATTGACAAGACAGGTTAGTTTGGCATTAAGTAAAGATAAGATATTGAATATTTCCGGTAGAAGTCAACATACGTTATACGGAGGTAATGCATCTGAAGTACGGCTCAGTTCTTTAATTAATTCAAAGGCTTTTTCGCCGAACATTGAAAATTTTAAGAAGTAAACAAAATCTAGGACAACAAATAATGGCGGGATTTTTGAACAGTACCAACACAACAAATCGAAATTTTCCTTTGTTTCCATTGACTATGTTGGTTTTCTGCTGTTGATTTGTTGACAGAAAATCCGAAATGAATACTTTTTCAAATTTATTTAAAAAATCATTTATTTCAATAAGCTTTCAGTGCAAGAGTTTGAGTGATGGAACTGTTGTTACTCCTGCTAGTGGTAAGTTTAAATTTTGACTCTTTTTTTTACGTGTTTTCCCATCCTTTGCCTTCGCTGCAGCATCCCTGCCCTATGGACAGTCCTCCATGTGTGCGGTAGAAAGATATTACCAAAATTTTAAGCGTAGGTCAATGTGCATGCCGTATTGAAACTTTTTGACACGACACACGGATAAACATTTTGGTTACTCTGTTTTTTGTTCAGTTTCCTTGAAAATGGCTCTTCCAATTATGGCCATTATCCTGCGTTGGGCCTATAAATAGGTCCATATAAATCTACCTTCTTCAACTGTGAGACTTGAGTGACGGCAGTAGCTGTGGCAGTATAAATATTTGGCGCTCTAGTCAATTCGTTTGCCCAATATTTGCAGAAGTCTACGGCTAATAAATCAGGTCTTTATTTTTTCAGACCAAGTTCGGAAGCTACTCACCCCTATTTTGGATAGAACTCTAGATTTTCCACCACAGTACCAAAAACCTAGAGAAGTGTGGGTTGAGAATCTCGACGCTATTGAGGAAGAGAAGCGGGGTATGGTGAATCTGCATCCCAATGTGTTTGGTGTACTACCCAGAATTGACATCATCCACCAAAATGTGCAGTGGCAAAAACTTTACCGTTATGTGGTATGTTCTCGTTGTTAACCTATTTAAACGAAAAATTAATAAAAACGAGCTATGTTGTTTTCAAGAATAAAACATCGCTGGGCAGATGTACCACCGTGATGAAATCGTACCCGCCACAGGGTCCCAAAACGAAATCTTGACGTATTTAACTTCTAATATTCGTGAAGTAGAGACATTAGAAACATTACCGTGCTTCTTTTTTTCTGTTTTCAGTCCTTTGCCACAACTAAAACCCGGGCCGAAGTGAGAGGAGGTGGCAGAAAGCCTTGGCCACAGAAGGGATTAGGGCGTGCGAGGCAGGGCAGTATCCGAGCTCCCCAGTGGATTGGAGGTAATTTATTATGATATGATGACCCACCTGCAAAAACCGAAAGTAACAAGAGAAACGAATGGTCCTGTTTATCAGCTTTAAGGGTCCGCTATACCTGACGGTGCATTTTTTGCCGCCCATAAGATTAACATTGCGAGCGGCGATTCATTTTCAAGGTTTACCCTTGGTTGGAAAGACACAAGATTTTGCCTGTACCTAGCCCTAACAATGTTCTAGGGAGTGTTCGAAGCAGATTTCCCATTTTTTTACCGGTTTTTGAGATACTGCACTTTTCTTGAGGTATGCGATGCTAGCATTTGCAAAACAGTTGCAATAAAAGAACCAGTGAGAAATTGGGAAATCTGCTTCGAACACTCCCTAGAACATTGTTAGGGCTAGGTACGGGCAAAATTTTGTGTCTTTCCAACCAAGTGTAAACCTTGAAAATGAATCGCCGCTCGCAATGTTAATCTTATGGGCGGCAAAATGCATCGTTAGGTATAGCGTCCTCTTAAGTAGGTAACCACTTATACATTTGCAAATTTGCTTGATTATTCCATACTAAGGAAACTATGCTCTATCGGAAATGTCACGGCAGGTGGAATTGAGGGGTAGTCGTCTTCTTAGGCTGAGCCCAGGTTGAGTCACCAGCTGCACGGGCTATTTTTGTTTGTTATGCTTGGTTTAAGTTACGGTACCTTGGTTCAGCTTAAGAAAACGACTACCCCTCAATTCCAGCTCAATTCCAGCTGCCATGACATTTCCGACAGAGCATAAACAGGTTTGAAGTTTTCCTACTCCATTCGCTTTCTACAATATTTTGGGTTGTATGTTCCAATGTGAAGAACAGAACCAGTCTCCGCCCTAATGGATTAAAATGTAATTTGTATTTTCATAGGTGGACAAGCTCATGGACCCCGTGGACCAACGACGCATTTCTACATGCTGCCTAGGCTAAAGCGGGTTCGCGGGTTGACGTCAGTTCTGTCAGCAAAACTCGCGCAGGATGATTTGCACATCGTTGATTCTCTGGAAATCCCGTCTGAAGATCCCCAGTTCCTAAAAGACCTTGTAGCGCACCGTCATTGGGGGTTGTCAGTGCTCTTTATTGATGAGTAAGTGCTTAGGACTCGTGGATTTTCCCCATTGCGTCACATTTGATATTTCTATAAAGTCGACTATCTAGATCTAGAGGGTTAGTCTCGTTCTCTGTGTACTTAGGTATGTTCTTAAGGGTCCGCTACACCTGATGATGCATCTTTTGCCGCCCATAAGATTAACATTGCGAGCGGCGATTCATTTTCAAGGTTTACCCTTGGTTGGAAAGACACAAAATTTTGCCTGTACCTAGCCCTAACAATGCTCTAGGTCGTGTTCGAAGCAGATTTCCCATTTTTTTACTTGTTTTCGAGATACACACTTTTCTTTAGGTATTCAATGCTAGCGTTTGCAAAACAGTTGCAATAAAAGAAACCAGTGAGAAATTGGGAAATCTGCTTCGATGTTAATCTTATGGGCGGCAAAAAATGCATCGTCAGGTATAGCGTCCTCTTAAGAGAACGGGGTGAACCCCTCTTACTATTTTCTTATATTTTAGAAGAAAGTGAGCAATACTGACAGCAGTGCCTGTTTTTTTCAGCACTGACATCATGCCAAGGAACATCACCGCGGCCGCAGATGGCGTGGGCCATATGAACCTGATGCCTGTGTATGGTCTCAATGTGTACAGCATGCTCAAACATGAAACGCTTGTCCTCACACTGGACGCTTTGAATCGGATAGAAAGCCAGCTGCTTATTCATCTCAATCGCCTTCGTCAACCGGAAAAGAAGCAATTAGTATTGTAAAAAGATATAAACGAGGTAATATAAGGTTTATATGCAAAAAAATATGTATTTTTGACAGAAAAAAAAATGTGGGCCACATAGGGAGTTGTCACTAAGATGTATATAGATTTCACCATTTCTTTAGTGTCTAGTCGAAAGTACTATAGTTTTTTTTTTTTTTTTTTTTAACGCGCGACGTTCTGAGAACATATGCGCCGATGAGTTGGTTTATTAGATGTTTTTGGCCGAAGCCGAAGACGAAGTGGCCGAATATGAGTGGGCCGAAGCCAGTTTAGGAGTGGGCCGAAGCCAATACATCCATGTCGGAAGCGGAAAATGTTTCCCTTCCGCCGGGATTCGAACCCGGACCTCTCAGGACACAAAGCGGACCCCTTGACCACTCGGCCACTGAGAGGCACAAAAGAAAGTACTATAGTGTCTCCTATGAACTTATCTGATTTATCTTATCGTATGTTTAGCTTATTACAATTATTGGGCTATTGTGTACTTTATGGAGGGGGGGAATCCATCCCTAAACTATTATTAGAATTCTGATTGGAATGATAATCAAAATAAAATAATGAAAGTTTCAAAATTCCCGCCATTAGAATAATCGATATCCTTTGGCAAATTCACCTCGTTCCTTTGAAAAACATCACAGTTCCGGAAGATTCTAGAAGGCAACAAAGCCAACCACCGGTGATTTATTTCGTCAGTCTCAGTCAGTCTTGAGTTTTACTATTTGCTGAAACCGTCATGGGTGATACAGACCTAGAAAAAATGGTATGAACCTTTTGGCATAATATGTAAGGTGATTAGTCTCTTAATGGGTACTCTTTGATGGCGCGTAATATGCCCGTGTTTCTGCGAAGCGCATGGCTGATTTTTTTAAAAAAGAAAATGACTAGTACCTGCTGTGAAGGTTTGGTACATAGTCTATTTTCTGTATATTCAGAAGCTATTTAACATAGCTTGGAGTAGTGGTTTTAGCTTTAGACTCCTGTCCCCGTAGGTTCGGCCGTAATATCCAAGGCTTCGCCATTGAACTCGTCTGGCCTTGGTCAAGTGTGACTTGCTTAGTCGTTTTATAACCTATGTATTTCTTTGTTTTCTAGGCATTAGAACTTAAAACCAAAGGAAATGATGCTTTAGCGGCAAATAACTTTGAAGATGCAATCAAATTTTATACCGAAGCCTTAGCGTTAGATGGTAAAAACCACGTGCTCTTCAGTAATCGGTCGGCTGCCTACGCGAAAAACAAGCAGTACGACAAAGCGCTGGAAGATGCTGAAAAGACCATCCAACTAAAACCAGACTGGGGAAAAGGGTGAGCACCATAAAAAGACACATAGTTTAGGTGCCTTTCTCTTAATGCAAAATAGGTAAGGGTTTATCTGCCGTTGCTGTTGACTAATCGAAACGTCTAACGGTATAAACCCTTGAATGACCACCCAATTTTAAGTTTGTCGTTGGTAATTAATTGGTAATATCTGATTTTCTAGCTACTCCCGGAAAGGAAGTGCGCTTGCCTTTTTGGGGAACATTGAAGAAGCCATACGAGCGTATCAAGAAGGACTGAAACATGAACCCAACAATCCTCAGTTGAAGGAAGGATTGGAAGAGCTCCGGGCGATGGTGATGCCGAAAGACTCTGAATTAGATTTGTAAGTATAGCTGTCGTTACTCTGCTCTCTGTAATCGCTTTGGTAGGGGCAGTACCAGGAACAACAGTATGTAGGGGCATTTTTTTTTCAGTAATCAGGTCAACTTAGCAATCGCTCGAGACTGCTACATATTGAGAAGAAAAGTGCTTTATTTTAACTATTACCGTAGTCGGTGTTCCCGCTCATTTCTTTATTTCTTTCTGAAAAAAGAACTTACCCAGTTGTTGAGCCGTTTAATGTAATATTTGTTTGTTCCGTTTTCAGTTTGTTTGCACCTTTCAAAGACAAAAATCTAATTACGAAACTTCAGATGGACCCCAGGACAAGTCCTTTCCTGAGCCAGCCTGATTACCTTCAAATGATCCAGGATCTCCAGACCAACCCTTCCAACATTATGTGAGTCCTCCTTTTTGCTTTCATTAGTTCGTCTGATTGGTAACTGGAGGAATCAGGGATCAATCGCGTTTCTTACTGTACAGTTCTTACAGTCTTCTTCGGTAGAAATGAAACCACTAGCAATCATCTAATTTCAGGAAGTACATGAAAGATCTCCGAATGGCTACAACAATGAAAGTAATTCTCGGTGCTACCCTTGGTGCCGATGAAGATGAGAAAATGGACGTAGACCCGCCTAAGCAACAGTCGCCGCCACCCAAGAAGCAAACGCCGCCACCTTCATCTCAGGCTGGGAGCGATCTGTCGCCTGAAAAGCGGGAAGCTGCCCGCGAGAAGGCATTGGGCAACGACGCTTACAAAAAGAAAGACTTTGCTAAAGCGCTTGAGCACTACCACAAAGCCATTACTGCCGACCCCACGGATATTACGTTCTATAATAATATAGCTGGTACGAATAGCACGTTCTTGAGCTAATAGAGCTGAATTTGATCTTGTTGAAAACGTAGCGTCGAATGAGGTCCCGCTTTTCTGTACCTTTGTACCTATGCGAGGAGGCTATGTTGTCCAAAGTTCCTTGGAAGTGTTAAATCGTCACTTTGATCCCCAGACAAGTGAATTGGTATCGGGGGTTTTTTTTTGTTGTCTCATTACACGCGTTTGAACCGTTCATCTCTGCTTTCAGCTGTTTACTTCGAGCAAAAAGAGTACGAGAAGTGCATAGAGGAATGTAAAAAGGGAATCGAGATTGGGCGTGAGAACCGAGCTGACTTCAAACTTATTGCCAAGTCTTTCACCCGAATCGGGAACGCGTACCGTAAAATGGGCGACTTGTACAACGCAAAAACATTCTTTGAGAAGGCCATGTCGGAGCATAGGACGCCCGAGATCCGCGCTACCCTCTCCGAAGTGGAAAAACTCATCAAGGAGCAGGAGAAGCGCGCATACATAGATCCTGCCAAGGCTGAGGAAGAGAAAGAAATGGGCAACGAGTTGTTTAAGAATGGTACGTTATTCTCTGGTTAGCAATCGGTTTGGTCCAGCGTGCAAAAAATGTTGGTTTAAATGGGCAAGTAGAGATCACAGAACACATCAGTTTCATGCTGCATGCATGGAAGTCAGAGCATAATATTATTATTTTTTTACATTTTTAAAGTTGAGAAACTATTGGGAAATTCTACTTTGTTCTGAAATATGACATCGTAACTCAGAAATTTCTTGAATTTTTTCTTCACGTTTTGTTATCTTCTATTATGTGTCAAGATTTAGAACGTTCACTTCATGTGGGCAAATAGTTGTCCCATGATTTTCCTTTGTCTTGCTATGTTTTTTTTTTTTTTTTTTTTCGTTCAGGGGACTATGCGGGTGCCGTGAAGCATTATTCAGAGGCCATCAAACGAAATCCTGACGACGCCAAGTACTACTCCAATAGGGCTGCGTGCTACACCAAACTCGCTGCTTTTGATTTGGGACTCAAAGACTGTGAAACTTGTCTACGGCTCGACCCTAACTTCAGTAAGTATTGAAAGCTGTACACACTGGTTTTTTAAAGTCAACCACCCAAAAATCGTGGTCGAAGTTTTATGGGAATCCATTGTTTAGGAACCGATACAAATACCTTCACCTTAAAATACCACGTGTTTTCAGTGAGTTTAAAAGTTGCAACTCACTTATCCACTCAGTCATTCATGCAATATTATTTATTTTTCAGTCAAAGGATGGGTCCGGAAAGGGAAGATACTGCAAGGAATGCAGCAACCCAGCAAAGCCATTGCCGCCTACCAAAAAGCTCTGGAGATTGACCCTACTAACGCTGTGAGTACCATTTGCGTTGTGCTAAGGCTGTTTTGGTCTGAGGAAGCCGACAGTTGCTCATTAAAAGAAATTAAACAAACAGCATTGTATTAAGTTAGGACTAGTTCAAATGCTCAACAACCGCTTCATGTTAGTTACGGGAAACTCAACCAATGGATTCTCAAGAACAGTATTATGGCCCGAGAGTGGAAAAACTGGCAAACTGTATAGAGACGTTTCTGAAGTCAGGGTCTGATTGCAGGAAGCTCTGGAAGGATTCCGGGCGTGCACCGTGGCAGAGAACTCCAATCCCGAAGAAGTGCGGAAAAGAGCCATGGCTGACCCGGAAGTTCAGGCGATCCTTCAAGATCCGGCCATGCGACTTATCCTGGAGCAAATGCAGAATGACCCCCGCGCTCTTCACGATCATCTTCAAAACCCAGAAATCGCGCGCAAAATTCAGAAACTTCTCGAGTCTGGTCTCATTGCCATCCACTAGATTTGTCTCACTGGATTCTGGCATTGTGCGCTAGACAGGAAATCCTAGAATCTGGGATTATTTTTATCCTCTTGAGTTCTTTTCTGGATTCTCAAATTATGTCCCATTCGCGTCTACGTTCCAAACTGTTTCTATTTACTGCTTTTTTATTTTTTGTGTCGCCAATATATTCAATGAGTTTAGGTTATTTTTGAGATGTCTTTGGTCTTTTCTTTGTTATAAAAGGATACATTTTTATTTATCTTAAGGCTGTTGAGCCAATGCTGTTTATGTGGAAATATCAGAACGAAAAAAAAAAATGTCTATGTTCTAAGAAAAAACATGTCATAAGTAACGTAGCTCACAGAATTGTACTACAGCCTTAACGTTTATTATTACAAAGAGAAACAATCGATAAAAACGACACAACCTAACATTGGGTACCTAGAATAAGTGGGTTGCTAAGCCCCCACCTCGTGGTACAGATTCAGAAGGACTATACGCACTCATCTGAAACCAAATTATGTAAGGCATCATGGCTTAGCTATTAACCGTCACTTATCACAGAACATGAAGCTGGCTAAAATTGGGAAGAACCTAAACGATGAGTTGAACGTGGGGGAATTTTCGTACGGTCAGGCTCTGAGCGGTTAGTTGGATCCAGCACTGCTTCATTTCCACGCGTTGTGTATGAATGGACTGTAGGTAATTAAAATAATTCAAACCGGCCGTGGAAATGACTTAAGCCTGGCATCCACTAGATTGGGGAAACGATACATGCGCCTTTTTAATTGACTTTAGCCACCCTATTAGTAAATTACGTCGATTGCCATAGAAAGACGAACAAGGAACTACAATCTACAATTACAACAATTTTGGCAGTGAGCTTAAAGCTCAGGTTACAAAAATCACTCCTACCTAGAGATCCACAGTAATTAAGTTAGTAGTTTTGAAGTTTCATATTACGCTGGCTCAGCATCTCCGAGAATATGCTAATCGCGTTGTCTTGAAGGTTAGGCAACTCCCGAAGCAAAACAGCCAAAGTTTCCAGTCCAACGTTTTGCCCAGCGGCCGCCAAAAGCCTCTGGAAAAGTTGCTGCTGTTCTTCTTCGCTCATTTCCATGATAATCTTGATGACTGATTCAGAACGACATTGCATGGCTCCAAAGGTTCCTCCAACTAGACCACCTGCCAAGAAATAGGAAAGCATATGAAGAGAAGTGCAGCTTCCCTGTGGACGAAAAATGAGAATTCCGAATGTCACATGAATGCAACTGAAATCCAACGAAGAGAATGAGGAAAGTATGGACAGCAGCAAGCAGTGTCCGCTCGACTACTAAAAAAAACTTCGTGGCGATGCGGCCCGAGAAGGGCCAAGTTGTAGACTTCTAGAGCGATACAGGGTCCTATCTTTCGTGACGTCTGTACACAAGGGGTGAAGTATAGGATGAGCTAGCCCAGGACCGGGCAAGATTCATCAAGTAAGTCTCGGCAAGTCGGGTTTAAATTTTGGGTCATCTTGCTTCATAGCCCCTCGACTACTAAGCCGCAACAAAATGAGGTAGGTAAGTACGTACCAAGAGCAATTCCTAGTGGGCCCAGAAGCAGACCTCCAAAGAAGGCAGCTCCGCCAGCCATGACAGCACCTTTCGTTGACTCCTGGATAGCCACTTTTAACTTTCGGTTCTCACAGACGTGATCCAGAACTTCCCAGCACACCCTCATTGCCTGAAACAAAACCATATTATTACTCATCCACTCTGAATCATCTAAGTACTTAATACCAAGGGAATCGTCATACAGGTCATAGCAAACCTAGCGAACAGGCAGAAATTTGCTCCCTCACATAGCGTGGTATTCCCGTTCCCACAGGAATATCTGCCTGACCTATGATGACTTATGACAATTATATTTTCTAGGCTACCCGGATCCCACAAATAAGGTAGGTAGGTGTTATTTTATTAAATACTTTTCTGGGTCTAAAGGGAAATAGGTGTCCCTTCGAATAAGCGAGAAAATTGTTCTCCCTACCTACCCGTAGCACCTCGCTAGGTACCTACCTACCTACTTTAGCCAGCGTTTAATCTGACAATATTTATTGTGCTTTCGTTACGACGCGACGGGTACCAAGCATTTGATTAAGACAAAGCAAAAACTGTCAGTACTTAATATGTAGAAGGATATTAACTAGATACTTACGGTTACAGGCACTCTCGAATTCATATTTTTAGTATCTACTATCTACTTAATCTACTATCAATAGACACCATATTCACCGCCTTCAATATGTGGCGCAGTTGGTTCCCTGGATTATGACCCTCGTGTAGAAATGCAGAATTTATTGTGTACCAGTGTACCAAATTACAAAAACCAGACCAAAATAATTATTCGCCAACATAGTTATCTGCTGCCGATATTTCAGTTTTTAAATTATAAATTTATAATAATTTATTTATCACCTGTTATATCCCAAAATAGGTAAGTACATAATGAAAAATAGAATTACAGACATTTAAATAGGAGCGCCAAATGTTTCAGGGCCCTTTTTTAGGCCCTAAAAATTTCTAGGTGTTTCGTTTTTCGTCTGCTGCCAAAAAGAAATATACCCAAAAAGTACGAAATTCCAATCTAGAATGATCATGGCGAACCCGCTAAATAAAAAAACCCTCGGGTTACTAAAGACCTGGTAAGTAAGCGAAAATTATTGCATTGAACGTACAGTGGTGCCTAGTTATTGCAGTAATTTGAGTAGCATAGGTACGTGCTAGGCACTAGGGAGTCTGCAGACAGTTACACCATCAGCATGGCTGTGAAGGTTACGTGACCATCGCCCGCTGTTGCCGGCAAGGAGGGAGATTAAATACGTAATTTCGGATATCTTGAAGACCCCAAGCAAACCTTTTGTGATGAAATGTAATGGAGAGGGGTTTAAAATTTTCACTTTTTAGGTGTTGTCCCCTGGAACTGTTGTACTACATGTATCTAGCTGTGTCTTGATTTTCACACCGGTTCTAATTTCAGGATTCCCACGCTGGCCGCATTCGGAGCAGCTGGAGGCGCCCTTACCCTCTACATCACAGACTGGCGGCTCATCAACCAGTACATACCCATCTACAACACCAAATTCAAGAAGGAAGAAGGCGAGGAATAATCGTTATGTAGGGATTAAAATGTCTTAATTTATTAGTGAGTACCTACATTATTGAAATCTTGTGAAATACAAGAGAGTTTACTGCTTTTTTAATGCGCTTTTTCGGTTAGGTAAATTGCAAGCCCAACTCTAGTTTAACATGTTCACTCTTGTACCTGTACCACTGTACTTACTAGTGAAGTAGATAACTATTGAACAATGTTGGGAGAAACTCACTGACCGGTAAATGTTTCTTCCAACGGAAGTGACCAAAACGGCGTTACTTTAGGGAGGAAAACTTGCGGTCTTCAGATTTACGATCCGTCCGTGTAGCCAATAAATGTATGTACAAACACTAATGTACACCTTTTCCGATAAAAATATCAAACTAACTAGATCTTTTTGGAAGTAACCAGACTACTCTCAAGCGAATTAGAATCTTCAGAGAAGGGGAGGGTGGTTGAAAACTCCATAGGGCCCTGGGAGTCACTCATGACCGAGAACGACGTGTTGGAATCTTCCATGGCAAAATTGGAATTGGATGACTCGAGAGCAAGCTTCCGCGACGGCGTGGTGTTTTCCTTGTTGAGATCCTTGATGGGGTGTTTTTTCTTGTGACTCATGCTGCTGATAGGGACCCATTTGTAGATCTTCATTGTTGTCTCCCCCACCGTCACCCATTTCTTCTCCCATCGCCGGACCTTGTCCACAACTTGCATCACCCGTTTTATGTCATCTTTTGCTCTACTCCTCGTTTCAGTTCTAAACGATCGGTTCATGATGGAACCGAATTGTAATGTCAAATTTTTGAAAAGCTTCAGCAAACGTAAACAATGTTCAATAAATATGGCGATTTTATGGAGGCTTGCCAACAAAACAAATCTGTCCTCCCGCCAAAATTTGAACTTTTGAATGGATATCGTAGTAGGATGGTGTAGGTATACAGTATAATTCAGTATACACTGGATTATTGTATAGGCTATAGGCTACTAATTTCAGCTGGAAAACCACAGCTGACTCCTCTTACCCTTTTTTCATGTTCTCCAACTGGCCTAAATACAGATCAGGAGAAACTAGGGAAAACGAACTTGGGACGGGACGACATCTTTTATTTCCCAAAAACTCCAGTGACCTTCTTCTTCCATTTCTTTCTTAAGGCAAGCAACTTAGTAAAAAAAATTCTTTTGATTTCATTCCAGAAGGTCTCCAAATATGTTGTTCGTTCATTCTCAGGGACTGCAACACAAACATAAAATAGGTTCAAAATGCAGTTCAGCACACATAGGTAGGTAGTTGATATGCATTGTCCTTATTTCAATTTCTGTGTCTTTGTAAGATCTTACCACAAAACGGAGACTTCTTCTTGGTAGGCACGAAGTGTGGCCCCCTGCCAGGAAAATGTGCGCTCTGTAAACCCATAGGGACGCAGGTTTTGTTGGTACACGGTTCCTTGAGAGCTTCCAACGCACTGAAAAGGTCGGTACGTTGCTGCATTAATAACGGTACTGAGAAACCATTGCGATGATCTAGGAAGGTCTTAAAATTGTACTTAGATATAAACGGTATCTAATCAGATGTAAGGTATACATGATTTCTGCTCACCCCTCCTCTGAGTAATCCCAGGAGCGGCCCCAAAACTTGCAATCATCGCTGCGAACAGCGTCGATGAAGTACTCGTAACTGCGGCCATGGCTGCAGATGACTCCCTCCAGCACTGTTTACAAGTAATATACAAGGTAAAATTACGGACGAAAAATCTGTCGAAAAAAAACTTCGAAATCTACCTACTTCTTTCGGTCCTGTGAAAAGGAATTTTTGAATACTTTTGAATATGGAGGTTTTTAGTACCACCTTCCTACTGACACCTATACATATACCTACTTACATGCACCTACAACATAGAGGAAAATAAATACCCACGTTGTCGAATTAAGGGATACATAGAGAGCAGCTCTGTGTCGCGGAGGACACATCCAGGCTGCAATGCCCCACCGTTCGGAAAAAAGTCAATGGCACCAAGAGAAGACGTTCTCCCCAGTATTCCAGCGTTGGTATGCACCACGTCCACGTACCTCGCATCCGTTACATTCACGCCGTGGTTAACGAAACAGGGTGCAGCAGGGTCCAACGCTTGAGAGACAAAATGTATCAAAATCAACATGACTGTCACCTGAGGTTCTACTGTATAAAAGCGGCCAAATTTTGTTTTGCCTACTCCAATGGCAGCGAATAAAACACTTAGGAGTTGACTTAGGTAATGACCGTGAAGTAAAAAATAGAATGACTTAGCATTAAAGTTTAGCTGAATGCTTACGACTGATATGCAGATTTGTAGGTACCTAAGAATGAAAATGTCGCTTACCAGTTATCCGGTTGAATGGGCCTCCCCACTTGCGAGCAGCGAAGGAACAAATGTGGGCTCCAAGACTGTGCCCTATGCAGTGGACTTCTGGAAGGTTCGGGATGTTTCTAAGGAACCTGTGCGAAACACCAATTAATCAAATCGTTGTCAGTGCTGACAAAAATGGCCTAAAACTTCGGTCCAAGGCAGGTACCTACTCGTAGTTCAAATCTCGTAACAGAAAATATGTCATTTCGGACCGTTTACTGATAGTAGAACTAATGGAACTTACTATACCTACAATTAGCCATAGTTACTTTTCTATTCAGCAGCAGATTCCTAACTTACTGGGCTATACGTTGCCCCACGATGCGAGTGTTGCGCACGGATTCCCAGTACCTCCAGCTGCGGCTTGTCCCTCCCCAGTCCACTGCTACGACGTTTACATCAGACTGGAAACGAGCAATAATACGACACTGAATGTAATAGAAGTAGGGCTGTCAACAGAATTTTTTTTTTCTGTGGAAATTGTAGTATTTTAGTTTGTTCTGAAATATAATGGGTATTGCGTCATTTTTCAATCAGAAACTAGCAAACTAAGTTGTTGTTCAAGTGCGAATATACGGTTCTGTTTGCTGATGTTTTTTTTTTTTTTTTTTTTTTTTACTGTTGGAGATGGCTGTATTGTGATTTTTTCCCTCTAAATAATTTGTCTAGAATTACTTGATTGAAAAAAAGTTTAGATACATACCTTGTCCAGCAGAGCGTCAGCCATGGCTCTGATCCAGTACATTTCGCTGTTACTCATGAACCCATGAACAATAAGCACTATACTCCGATTCATAGTGAGGGGCACAGCTCCATTTATAGACAACTCTTTGCGCTTTCTATTCTCCCTGAAATAAGAGCCATAAGTACCATAAGAATAGCCAACAGGAGCTTCGCACCTTAAAAACAAAAGTAGTAGTAAAGATCTCGCACGGTACTCAAAGAAACTCGATATTGTGTCGGTCAGCTAGTTTCACTAAACTCAGCACAACTGTTGGGGATGAAGTCTGACTAGATATTTGATTGAGTGTTGATTAAGAATAACTAACCTGTTGGTTAAGAAAAACTGAACTCCAATCTCTTCGGTCGGCGGAGGTTTGAACAATAACCGAAAAATCTTCATCAGATAAGAAGGCAGACCGAAGCAGTCTACTGGCTCATCCTCCATGTTGAGGCCACTACGGCTGGTTAGCGAAACTGAAACATTAAGGGTGTGTTTCAGTCACTGTAATGGATTGTGTTTCTTTCTTATTTCCTCATAATTTTCCATTATTTTCAGAATGAAAAGCTTCCAAGTTCCTGTTTCCTCTGAGTGATCTACGCCTTATATTTTAGGTATTAACAAATGTTAGTCCACTCAAATTCCACTTCGACAAAGAAAACAGCGAAAAATAAAAAATTGTCAAAGCACATGCAACGATCTGAAAATGACTACGTCAATTAAAGTGGAAAATAACTTACTGAGAATTTGTATTTGTAACCGTCTGACGTCAATAAACGTCAATGAAGGTCCAAATTTATTGTACATACGCCTTTAAGTAAAATTTCAAGGTCAGATGACGTCAAAGGGTACACTTTCCTCTTAACTTACGAATCTCAACGGCATCCGTCAGGCGCTCTGCAACGGAATACAATACACGTATATATTTGTTCCTTAGGGACACTCAGAACTCAGAACTAATAAGGATAGAACTATTCCAACTTACCTTTAAACTGGTCAACTTCTAAGCTGTCACCTAAAGCCCGTGTTAAGAGCATCGTCGGTTCCCAGTTGACGTCTACCACCAGATCATCGAGAGTGATGCTGTCACACGTTTTCGCAGAAAAAATAAAAAACAAAATCGTCCCCAAAAACAACATTATGTAATCTGCATAACCTTAAATGCTACCGGTGGAGACGTTGTGACAAACTGACGTACACAGCAAAAGCCTGCTTACAAAATTTACCGCAGTTACCAAGTGGCCTGTGGCTCTTTAAACGGAAGTTAACCGGAGATTTCATGGGAATTTCACAGAGTGATAAAATTTAATAGATTACATGCGGTTTATAATTCTCGAATTCCTTATCTTCCTCTGACACCTAGCAGCTCAGACCACAAAACTTTTGAATTTTTTTACTATTCAAGCGCAACTCTTTCTGACTAATTCCAAAGAGCAAAGCGAGTCGCAACTATCTAACTATGAAAGGCTACTTCTATGAAAAAACGAGTAAAAAAGATGGAAGCTATTTTTTTTCTATTGAATAGGTAGATAGGTGATCATCCACAAACAAGTAAACACTAGTACAATATTTTAAATACCTCACACAGGGCTCCATGAACATGCTCCATTACGGGCTCGACCAGGGTTAAGCCTTGAACACTGAGCTTATCAAACAAACGGCGATCAACGTATGATCCATGCTGGTGAAATCAGGAAATAGTGGTTTGAAATGAACAGCAAGTGGGATCAGTAGTCATCATCGTCATCATCATCCAAGTCATCGTCGTCCTGTTTAGCTGTTGTAGACTCTGCTTGTGATGTCAGCAGCATCTGCGGTAGGGGCTCTTGCTGACTTTGTTCCTCCCTTGCTCTGAAATAACACCAGATTACATCTTCAGTCATGTCATAAGATATGGCTTAAGAGCAACGATACGGCCAACGAATCCCACACGAGGTCGCTAAACATGGCCAAGTTTTGATCACCTGGTTGAAAATTTGCAATTTGTATGTTGTATGGTTACCTTGCAAAAAGTTCCTGCTGTTGCCTCAGAAGTTCTTCTTCAGGAATGCCGAGATTCTCGAGCCTGGTACTCTGTCTCCTCCTTTTCGCCGCAACGGCCTTACAGTCTTGTAGAACAGCCTCTGCTTCCGAGAGATAATCTGAGAACCCTAGCCTGTTCAGCGCTGAAAATCAGATATAAAATATAAGTAAAATGTACAGCACAGAATATCAGGCCTGGTAGCTATTATTCACTAGGAATTTGTACTTACATAGGCACCCACAAGAGGTAGGCAAACCTTATCAGTCATTCGGAAATAAAATTCCATGGGTGAAGTAAAATCTAGGAACATACGGTTCCACGTAAAGGGGAACTAATATAATAAAAAATTACTAAACTAATTTAGCATATTGTGTTTTATCTACAAGACGGCAGTGCTGTGTGGCATAAGGGAGTCGTCTACTGCCAGTTCATCACTGCAGAATGAGTGCAGTTAAATAAAAACCCCTAAAGATGTACAGGCCCACAGTCATAAGTCATAACCTAGTAAACGTTAATCTCCTGCCAGCGGCTCACAACTCTACCTGATAAGACATGGTCTGAGGTGATAGTTTTCTTCTGCTGAGAGTTGCAGATATCATTTGCTTCTGACGACAACAGGTGAATAAACTCCGAGCAGCAGTTTAGAATCAGCTCTCTGGACTCATTCGCCACCCGGACGTTGGGCAAAATTTCTTTGATCATTTTATTGATAGAAGCGCGAGGTAACGTTAGCTCTTCCTCTTCTGTCGTTAGAGCTCCAGAAGCTCCCACACCGAGACTCATCTAAACATTAGAAATAGATTATAGATAGATATAGTGTATAGTTAAACTTGGCTAAAGATGAAGTCATAGGCTGGATCACCTGGATCACCGAACACTTCAGCGTTGGCTTGACTTTTAGTCCAGCTAGCTAATGCTTTTGTCTAGCTCGACGACGCACCCCCATTGAAGGTCGTCGAGACTTCCTCGGAACCGCACCGTATTCTCTGACTGTTTTATTGGATTTAGGAGTAAGTCCAGCAGGTGTATTCCCTTTCTCGAACGCCAGAAAACCCACTCAACTAACACCTTCAAAAATTATTGTAAGAAGATAAGGCACGCCATGATGCAGTAAATGGAGAACACTTCTTACAATAAATTTTGAAGGCGTTAGTTGAGTGGGTTTTCTGGCGTTCGAGAAAGGGAATAGGTACCACTGCAGATACCTACGCACTTGATCCAGGAGGTAGATATATATTACCAATATGTACCTACCTAGTTACCAAACCAGCCAATGCGTACCTCATAAATGTAGTCTGCACTCTGCAGCGATCTTCCTGAATTACGGTAAAATAGTAGTTTGGTAGAAAGTTGGTTTGCTTACTGTAAGCAGGTTTCAAACCCCAGAGACAGATGTGCTTAACTTCCAACAGATGTACAAACAATTTCACTACCTAAAGCTCGCTGAGGAACATATTTTAAGCTCACCTTGTCAGTATATTGTTAAATGCAAGTTAAATAAGTTAAAACGAGAGGAAATAGCGTTTTTAGTATTTTCACTGTTTATTTACACACTACATCTTCAACAATATGGCGATTTTATCGTGGCAGCAGTAGCCGGTGCCACGGCCACACATATTTTCCCGCTTTCCCGCTCAAATTACGTAAGTGTTTACGACTTTTTGTTTTGTTGTTAGTTACTTTTTGGTAAAATAAAATAAATAAAGAGAGTAACATTAGGAAAATTTTTCTGATAAATAAGTTAATATGTAGTAGACTTAGATCCATGTAGAAAAATTGAAGAAGTACCTATAAGTACCTACTTATTTATGTACTTGTACCTACGTTCAAGCTACAATATAGGTACAATATAGGTGGGGGTGGGGTTGGAATAACTGTCTGCAATTTCAACAGCGGTTTTATAGCTAACAGATAGAAACTAAATATGAACTAACTAGTTATTTCTATTGTATAAGTTACCAATGGTTCGAAAAAGAACTGGGTATCTATCTGCCCGATTACCGCAAGCCTGATCGATGAGTCATACGGACAGGTATCCCCATGGTGGGGCTATTAGGGCATGTCATGACAGGAGGCCCCCTCAGTCCCTGATTTGAGATCTGCACCGGAAATAGCAGGGCTGAGATATTCTGGTCTCCATGGCGCCAGCACAAAACTTTCATCCGCGCACTGACTTGATAGGTACCTATAGGTATCATTGGTTACACTACACCGAATTATACCTTTATAGGTATAGGTGTGTTTAAATATCCTGTTGGTATACTTAACAGAGAGACGAATCAGAAAACAAATGAATTTGAGAGCACCCCCCCCCCCACCCGCCCCTCCCTCATCCCTTCTTAATAGATTTTACATGGCAAGGATAGTGCTGCGCTTATTGTTGTAGTTAGGACGCAAAAAATTGCAGAGTTGAGGAGGCAAGAGCAAGCTATATAGCTTTCTACGGGAATCTTTAATTATATACAAACTATGTCGTGTACAGTTGACTTCGATGGTTTCTATGTTAGATGTTAAGTGAGTCATTTCTGCAGCTGTCGTCCAAATGTCACTTCTCTCCATGATGGGCTCCGTCTATGTCTCACAACATGTGTGTCCTGTCTGATTCAGCATCTTACTCACCTCTCCAGTCTCTCCAGTCTTGAATGGCATGACGTCACTCAGATGACGTAGCGAATGTAGTGCAAAAACGGCCTACAACCTCCCGCTCCAGCACCACATAGGCCATTTCAGCACTCAAGTACTGGCCTCGATCCAGTAATCGCGGGCGCAGGCATCATGGTGTATCATAGCCCCCTCTACTCCTCACCCGCTGGAACAGTCATTCAATTCTTTGAAATTGTTGAGAAATTTGAAATAATTCACTAACGCGTACCTACTCACTATACCAATCCATTCATTCCGAGCAGTCAGTCACATCTTGCCGGTGCTATCGGTCCTCAAGTGCGGGAAGTCTGAATGAGATGGTGCGCGCGCTTAACAAAGTATGGAAGTAGGTGCAGAAATAACGTAGTGCCACCCTGCTGTGCAATGCGGTCTCTCTCTTTTTTTTTTTTTTTTTTTTTTTTTTGAAATATAAGAACTGACGTCGATCAGTAGGTACCGAACGTGGCAAAAGTCGCGCCAAACCAAACCTAATACGAGTATAAATAAAATTATTATTTTTTTGTGATTGCCTACTTGTGCGGTGTACCTGCGTGCCAATAACGTGCATCTCTATACTTAATTAACGTTTTTGCAGCCATGTTTATTTTAGACACGTCACTCTTCTGGATCTGTCCGCAAAAAAGTTGGCACGGATAGGGGGGTTTCCGCGTGGACAATTCTGTTGTCTGTTTTGGACATCATGGAATTATGGATAAATATCTGTGTGAAGGCTTCCAGGAGGGGCTGGAACTGAACAGTGTACATGGCGACAGCCAAGGTAATACTGCCGTGGAGGGGGATGCTGTCCACTTGGGTGAAGGAACCAGTTGGAGCAGTGCAACTCCTTCGCTGCTTGCTCAGAGTGATCAAGACTTTAGTGTCTCGGAGGAACAATGTGGACCTCAGAGCGATTGGAACGAGACATCCCGGCAAGCTGCTTTTGGTGACACGGGCGCAACAGAAAAACAAGGGGAAAGTCTCACATCGGAAAAGAATGCTACTTCCAAAGAAGGAAATGGAGGAAACCAACCACAGTACGATAACCCAACGATCTCAAACACCACCTCTCACTTCTCCGGTAAGCGCAAAATGTTCCACCTATAGGTAGATACATTAGCGTATCCATGCATGGGGGGGGGTTAACCCCCCCCCCCCCCCCCCCATGAGCGGAAAATTAACATGGTAATGCCAACGTGAAGCAAAAAAAATATAGACGAAAACCCCCCCATGACCCAAAAAACCCCCCCATGACCGCTTTCTAATTACGGGCCTGGGTACATATATGTATGAAAGGCAGGTACCCAGGCAAAACCTGAGATGTTTAGATGGGCCAAACTGAGGTGCCTTTTCCCTGAATTTCAGGTAACACACTGTTGCGGAGATCAGCGAGTGTGCCCGAAGGTTCCAGTGAAATTAAGTTGGACTTCAGGAATGAGGGAAGGAGGAGCACACAATCTGCCGGTCCGTCCACAGGAAAGGACGACGAGGAAGAGGATACGGTTCTGCTTCCTTCGGGTAAGTCCGAGCAAGAAGAAGTGGATAATCGAGGGGTTAACCACTCGTAGGGAATCTCGTTGGGAATCATTGGAAATCTTTATGAAATCTCAGGGAATCTTGGAATATTTTGGAGTGGTTAGGGGTAACCATCTTTCTATGAATATCGTTTGGAATCTTTGGAAATCTCAAGGAATCTCTGGAGTGGTTACCCCCTCGTGGATAGTCATTCATTACTCACCTCATCCATAAAACAATGTTAGGTATACGACAACTCAGTGATATCTCAATGGATAATTCGCATTAAGAAAGAAGTGCAGGTGCGGGTGTTTAATAATGAGATAAGGAGAGACAGGTTTTTTCTCCACATTTCCCAACACTCTTCATGACATCCCTCACGATCCTGATCCAGATACAAACAACAATAGACCGCGTGACTTAAAAGCTGGCGCCTGCTATTTCTCATTAGGCCTTGATAAATACCTAAAATACCTGTATTTACCTGTAGCTACATAGGCGCGTAACTTGGTGATAAAAGTTTTCATACAGCATTCAGTATACCTAATACCTACCTACCTATTCTAATTACAGAACGATCATTTACCGGACAGTTTCTATGTTCTTTCGCACCCGGGTCGATACCTACACCTCTTAAGTTTTGGGCACCTCATGCACATAAGAGATCAAAGACAATTTATTCTGCCTTCCTTTACGTATAACAACTCATTAGATTCGGGGACAGAATAGAGGGAAAATTTCTTGAAAGTAACCTCAAAGTACACAATCACGTCAGCGCTCTAACTGAGCAACATTTTCAGACCCAGCAGAATGGACATCAGCTCATGTGGGCCAGTGGGTGTCCTGGGCCTCCAAAACCTTCCTCTTGGACCCAGTGCCAGAAGCAAAGTCTTTCCCGGACAACGGTGCTGCTCTTTGCGAGCTCTCAACAGCGGAGCTGACTGTTTTGGCAGGTAGCAGTCGCGGCGGACATCTCCTGGCAACGCACCTGGCGCACCTGCGACACGCCGCCACCGGACGTGCTACCAGCCCCCTCAACGCTCGCCTCGCCATTAGTGCTGAAGGTAAATCAAATTCGATTCGACTTCTATAAAAAAATGATAGGTAGTAGGTAGCTAATACCATGATAGATAGTATCAGTTATATACAATTTGGAGCAGGAATAATGCTTTTAACAAACTTTGGTACTCGTAAGCACCATAGTACTCATGCACTGGAAACTGACAGCTTGAAGCTGGCTATTACATATACCTACATAGGTACATCAAAACTAGCTAACTGCTGAGATACCTATAGGACAGGCCCGTATCCAGAAAGCGGTCATGAGGGGGGTTTTGGGGTCATGGGGGGGGGGGGGGGGTTCGCCTATATTTTTTTGCTTCACGTTGGCATTACCATGTTAATTTTCCGCTCATGGGGGGGGGGGGGGGGGGGTTAACCCCTTTAAAACCCCTTTAAACCCCCCCGTGGAGTTCTAAGCCGTGGGCAAAAAGAACTTTTATAAGACTGCACGCGTGAGGTAGGTAGGTAGGTACGGTAAGTAGGTAAAATGAAATAAAATGGTTGCAATGATTGAACTTGGCAGTCAAGTCCAGTTCGTCCCTTTCGTATAGCTGTGAATGATTCTTTGAGTGATTCGAGCTTCTTAAGAGGGTCGGTAGGTGTGAAGCGGGAGGTCAGCAAGATAAGGGTATCTCCAGCAGAAAGGGCACAAAGAGAATAGTGACCTGCAACCTTTGCGCCCTTTCACTCCAAAACGTTTCCAATTGACCGGAAACTGTTAGAGTTCCGCTGGGAAATCCGGTGCTTAATTCCCGCCTTTATCGCCATCAAATCTCCGTGGGTAATGGCCGAATCTGGAGCTCCATTCATCTCAAATTCAATGACTTTCGTTTCCTGTTTTCTCTTTTGTCTCTCGTCTCAAAATCTTTAAGAAGTGGTAGGTATCGACAGACTTTAGTTTATAAGGATCCGATATATTCACCAACATACTGTTAAGTGAACTACAATATTTAACCCATGCAAAAATATTCGAGAGGCATGCCTCTATTTGAGTGTATGTGTGGGCTGGGCTGTTGTTAGGTTACGAAGCAACAGAGCCGAGATCTAGTTCCGATATGTCAAGATTTTTGCTGCCTTGCCCTGATGGGTCCTTAGCCCTCACAGTCTGGTGAGTGATTTTGAACAAATCACCCCCCGTAGTCCTATCAAGATTTTTTATCATCATCCCCATACGTAAATACATTTTTAAGAGCAACGAGCAACCCCTTCCTTTAAAATTTCCAAAGGAAAAAGGAACTGTTTGACGAACCATTAGCGAGAGAGGAACTCCTTAGGACGACCCTGTGCGAGAGGGTGGGAGGTGCGGGTCGCATGACGGAGTTAAATCCCCGAAGCTTTGCCATAAGACAAGATGCCCTCCCGCTGCGACCTTTATGACCTCTCCTGCATTTTCTTTGCATAATGTTATTCCCCCAGCTCCTTCGTCTTCCGAGGCTTTATAGTGATCTTCCGAGCAGTTCCCAGTGCCGGCTCCTTATTCTGTTCTATTCTCCCTTCCCTTATTTCTTACATTTTCTTTCCTTGGAGGATCGTGTACATGCATATACGAAATCTCTCTGCGGACAGTATCTACCTAATTATTTTAACACACCTAGGTATACTTCGGGTAAATTTTTAGATCACTGGGTATTTTTCCTATAGATAGATAAGTACTTATACCTACTACGAACGTACCTATAGGTACTATGTTCTATACTACTTAGCAGGCCCGTATCCAGAAAGCGGTCATGGGGGGGGGGGGTTTGGGTAATGGGGGGGGTTTCGCCTATAATTTTTTGCTTCACGTTGGCATTACCATGTTAATTTTCCGCTCATGGGGGGGGTTAACCCCCTAAACCCCCCCCCGTGAATACGGTTATGCTACTTAGGTACTATACCTCTATACATACCTACCCACTGCCTCTACCACCTTCAAACCTACTTACCTCTATGCTACTATACTTTGCATGTATACCTATAGAACGGACCTGCCTCAGTAGTTCTCCCTATAACGGCTAGATTTTTCATTACGGATTTTGCTGTCGCTCTATCCATATAGGAGGAGAAAATTCAGCAGAAGTGTGATATTCTGTACAATTTGTCCAATCAGTATTAGAAACACCTGTATAGGGATACCTATAGAGCGTAAGGCAATGCGCCTAGATTTTTCTGCCATGCCTACATCTCCGTATTCGCGCAGGATTGTTACTGTATAGGCAACCATGTTCCGACAGGAGGGTGTCCCTCTCCCTAATTAAGAAAACAATTTGACGGCATCCCGTAGTGCGAGGCGGCGAAGAGGCGCATTTCAATGCTGCCAACGGCCGAGTGCTGACTGGCTCGCTCTCGATGACTCCGCTTTACTTTTGCTCTACCAACCCCCGTGCTCCCGCCCAAGCGATTCATCAGCCTGTCGAGGGCGCAAAGCCTGGCTTACTTTCTTTTCAAAACTTATTTTATTTGAAGCGTGGCTTCCCGCCGCCTCGCCACGTTTTTTTACCCGCGATCCAGGCCATTATTTTCCTTTCTTTTTCTCTTTCAGCACTTTCAACGGGAAATTTAAAAAATGTTCTTGTGTGGCGAACTTGCCATTGGTGACCTAGCTGCTCTTTTCGTGTAAATTAGCAGGTACAGACCCCCTCCCCTTACCTTCGTTAGGTAGGTAGGTAGGTATACGCTCTCGGCTCTCATCCGAAAGGTGATGTGTAGGATTGCTCTCGGTGAAAAATACACCCAGGTAGGAGATAGGTATACAGTTCTAGCTATGGACCTGGAAACTAAAAAAATGAACAGGAGATGAAATCTGTTATAAAAACAGAAAAATGAACAATAGACAAGGGGACCCAGACGAGGGTGTATTTGGAAAGGGGGGAGTGCCAGAGAATGGGTTAAGAGTCGGAGTTAACCCCCGTAAAAGCTGAGAACAAAAAATGTAAAAGTACGGGGCGGGGGCGCGTAATCCAGGGCTCACCACCGCCCGCCCGGTCAAGTTATTGCTATTTTTATTTCATCCACATAACGCCCCTTTCTATATAATACTCTATCACCCGGGTCTTTAGCGCGGTTATCCTGTTGCCGAGCTGCAGTTCATCCATAATATATAGCTTATTCATACTTTGAGAGGTTTCTGCAGTACTTATAGTGCTGTAGTTAACTGTTGGATACCTTATTCACAGCAGGAATAAGACCAAGCAGATTATCGTTCATACAGTAATTAATCTCTCTTATAGTGGTCTGTGAAAACCATCAATTACTTAGGTATGACGTTCACCCAGAAGCGGAAGGAACGGAAGGCAAAAAAAAACCTGGCCCAAAAAAATACCGACCCGCAAAATGTCCCATATTTTTTACAGTAAATTTCCTGTCGGAGTTCCGGATATTTCGGGCTTCCATTTTCTGGGTGACTACCTCATTTGCTAAGCACCTGTAGGTACCCACTGAGCTACAGAAACCGGCCTTTTGGTATACCTATACCATAATTGAGACCTCAACTCTGTTGTTAGAATTTAAAATGGGTAGGTAGGTAGGTACCTACCTATAAATGCGGGCTCTAATAACTCACAGTCGCATCCTACAGATCGGGGCATTTGCCTATTTAAACGACACAAAACTAACCGAACATGTTTCGTACCAACTATAACAAACGAAATATGCGGTACCTAGGTACCTACTATATTCATTTATACCTATAAAAGCTGATTTAGAAATTTGGGTTGAGGAAAAGCTCTCACATGGGATGAAATAACTGTAAGATGAATAATCAACGACTGGCCTCTCCAGCAAAGCCTGGGGTTATTATTTCTTGAATACGTTGTCCAGAATTTTAACTGTTTAGGTGATGGAGCCACGTGTGAAAACAGATAATCCAAACCCATCATTTAAAAATGTATGAAGTTCGGAGAATTTTCCTATTTCGATAGTTTTATTTTCTCGTTTTTTCTGCAATTATAAAAACCATGGTTACTTAGTAGGTAGGTAGGTACTTACCTACCATCCTAAAAGTTGATAAATGAGCCTCCATAAATTATTGTCTCATTTCAACGTAAAGCACGTCGCCAGGCGTGGCACGTCAGATTGAGTAATTAGGATTTTTCAGGATTTTAATTCCAATAAGGGTCTATCGACAGGGCTGGAAAATCTTTGAGATAGGGAACACTCTATACCGCAACAAAGACAAAAACTGATCATTTCCTGGGTGAGTCACAGCGTGGCTACTATTTATTTTTATGCTGACTGCTACAGAGGTTTGAAAATGATGTGTAGGGAACAAAGGGGATCACTATTAGAAGACAGTGTTTACTTTCCGTACGAATTACATTCCCACCTCCCAATTAAAATAATTTTATATACCTACCTACCTATACCTAAGTACCTACCTATTGTTATAAACAGATGATATGCAGGGAGCAAATATATTTTCAATTTTCGCTTTATAGGTACCTAGTAAGAAAAGCAGTAAAAGAGCGGCTTCCAGCATTTTCCTCAAAAATGGAAAAAGAAACATCAGCAAAGTGGATGGTCCGAGAAAAACTCAGTCTGTGGAAGAAAGTTTGTATTAGCTAGAATGTAGGTGTTGAATAGAGTGAAGTAACATCCAGTTTCCACTTTATTTTCAAATGAACCGGTAAGCGAGATAAGTCACATTAGTTAAATAAGCACGTCCGCCGTTACTGGGCTTAGAGCTGGGGGAGGGGAGCACCTGGCATATAGGGGAGGGGCACTAAGGGAGGGGGTGGTTTCTGTCCGCTGTTGGCCAATCGGAACCCCGGAAGGAAGGAAGGAAGGAAGTGCCCCCCTGCTCCCCTCCCAACTCCCCTCAATACCTCCCTCAGTCATGGCTACTTCCTATCGCGGCTCGTGAGGTGTTCCAAGTTATTTCGTCCGGAATAGTTACTATTTTATTCAATTGTGCTGGTCCGCTGATTGAGGTTTCCCAATGTTACTTTCCCGACAGCGCTGTGGTCTAACTGTCGCTGGGCTCCTCTGTAATAAACGAGTTTGAACAGTCTCAACCAGTTGGCACTCTCCTGCCGTGGTTCTCACTAAAAGAAAAATTTTGCTCTGGTCTCTACTTAATTTTGTTCGTATTCTGTAGCCCTCCCCTAGATATGTAATTATTTATGCACGGGTAGTAATATGCAACTGCTGAGGAAATCCGGACCTATTAACTTCCAGGGGTCTCAACTGGGAGGAATGCCGTATTTTCTTAGTACCTATATATCTAGTCCATATGGCTCAATAACCCATTTCTTTTACCACCAAATACTGTCACAGAGAAAATTTTCAGATTTTATTTGGTAGTGAGAAGAGCAGCAAAAAAATCTCCCGTTGATATCCTCTTCACATAAAAACTTTAAAAATTTTCTAACTTTATAGTCGCAATAGGAGTGGTAATTTTTCGTCAGCCCTGTAAGAGTGGAAAATTTTCCGGCTCTTCTTCTTTTATAGCTACTTCCTTTCATTAATTCTCCGTAGGCATAGGTACTATCAGTTCTTCATAGGAGCCTATTCTGAAAATTTTTGAAAGGAAATTTTTGTGTGAGGAACATGATGTGGCGCGTGCAGGCTGGGTGCGCTACCCAAGACTACTTGACCGCAAGGAGGCTGCTCCACCAGAACCGCCAAAAAATCCTTTACAACGGTGAGTTTGCCCCCTCTGTCTTATCCGACGGTTGAGTGCCAACGACTACAACAGTTCCCAAAGTCAAAAAAGTGGTTTGAAAAATGTCTGTCTTCTATAGCCACATGCACGTTTTAAATGTGTCTCTTATACGTTTACAATGGACAAAGCATGGCACTTATATCAGCAACAGCTATAATATAACGCTGTAAAAGCTGCACAATAACAGAGCACAATAAGAGGCAATCAGTCGAGAGAGGGGATGAGGCAGAGACGACAGAGTCAAGCAGTAATTGAAAGTTTTTCTGGCTTCCTAACGTATAGGCGAAGTCTATACCAATAGCGACGTTTGACGTTTGATCCACTGACGGTCTGTTATTATACTCTCCGATTTCATTTTTCGTCACAGCGTATTTCCCAAAGGAGGGGATCCGTTTCTTTAGGGGCTAAAATTAATTTTCGATTTTACGCGAGGGGGGGGGGGGGGGGGGGGGGGGTAACACAAAAATGAGGTTGCCAAAACCAATTTCATCGGGGACTCCCGTTAAAACAAGAAAAACACCAAACTTAACCCACGACAACGTAGCGGGATACGATATTTTTATTTACGACAGACCGATCTAACACCCTTTTCAGTTCTCAGCAACCACGCGAACAGAAATTTCATCTGACTTATAGGTAAACATCGTTCCTATGTCTTAAATTTTCTACCCCTATTTCCAACAGATCCATACCAACTTCTGAACGCAGCAAGTAGCAGGCTTGTAGCCCAGGGTTCGGGACAAATCCAACTCTGGCAGTTTTTGCTGGAGCTACTGGCCGACTCTTCTAACGCTGCCTGCATTGCATGGGAAGGCGCCAATGGAGAGTTCAAACTCACTGACCCAGACGAAGTAGCACGAAGATGGGGAGAACGCAAGTCCAAGCCAAATATGAACTACGATAAGCTCAGTAGAGCCCTCAGGTGAGACTTCAAAATTCTCTAAAAAAAAAATTACCAAAGTTCTGCAGGCTAGTCAATGACTGAATCCCCTCACCTTCAAATTCGTTGTCATCAGTATTCGGCTCATGAGTATCTGATATATTTTCTGTGATGGTATTAGGAAACCACCTACAACAGTGGCTAGCTTGGGAGCTGATATTTGGCTGTGCCTGAAGCAGAGCACAGTATGAATGATTCTGTAGTAACTGGGCTCCTCGCATCCTTTCAGTTCTCCCTTACTAAACTATAGTGATTATAGTCCGATACGTATAGGTACAGCCTACAGTGCAGTTGAACTGTGCACAATGCACATGCTTGATAGGTAAGCCCCTTATTGGTGGAAAATTAATAGCTACTTACATTTAACTTTCAGGTACTACTACGACAAGAATATCATGACAAAAGTCCATGGAAAGAGGTATGCGTACAAATTTGACTTCCACGGGTTGATGCTGGCATGCCAAGCGCAAAATCAGGGAGGTCCTTCGGATCCTACCATGGCCTATGCCAAGTATCATCAGGCGGAACTGGGGGCACTGTACCCAGCTCCAGGAAAACTACCACCCATCTCCGCTGTCTCCCACACGGTAAGCATCTCCCATATGCACACTCCCACGCTCAACCCGTAACCAAGAATGAGGCGAGGGTAATATTAAGTTCCAATCGTTCGGCTCGATCTCCCCTCTCCCGGGCTTTTTTCTTACTTCTTCACGAAAACTTCTGATTTCATTTCAGACGACGAGTTCCCTTTTCCCAGGACCACCACCCTACTGGACATCAGCTTCCATGTCGTCCAGCCTATCCTCCTTCTACTCCAGCACGGCACCGCATGGTGTGGCCTCTGGTCGGTATCCTTCCTACGGGGGGCAGTCGACTTGCAGTGCCCTCTGCACAAACGACCCTCAGATGTCCGCCATGCTGGCAGAATATCATCCCCCGAAGAGCAAAGACCCAGGAACTTGACATCAACCAACTTAAGCCAAAAATGAACAAAATACTCATTCCAATCTTTTTATTGTGTATTCTTTTTTCCTATTTTGGAATCTAGATCTAGATGGAACTGATGTAGGTACCTACCTAGGTATTTACCGAGTAGATTCTTCTCTCGGGGGTTAACCCCCCCCCCCCCCCATGAGCGGAAAATTAACATGGTAATGCCAACGTGGAGCAAAATAATATAGGCTAAACCCCCCCCCCCCCCCCCCCTTGACACTAAACCCACCCCCCCATGACCGCTTTCTGGATACGGGCCTGCGACAAGGTACCTATACCTTTTGGCAAGTGCAGTAATTTAAGTACTCTCTGTACCTTCCTATGATTTAGCTGTTGAACACTAAATTTGGGTGATTGCTCTCCTTATTTCTTTCCCATCTGACACCATTTAGTGAATTATACTGTGCTTTTACAAAAACTTCGTACAATAACTAGCATTTTAAATTTTAACCCCATCCTACTCAAGGAGGAGTGATCGACGATCGATGGACAAAGGGAAACTAGAGAACTGTGACTAGAGAAAACTAGAAATTATTTTTTCAAAACTGACGAAAAGAAAAGTGCGTAAAAAGAGCGGGAAAGCAGACGACGCGCGGTTATAGATAAATCGATATTCTATCTAGCGCCACGTTGTAAGTTGTAAGATAAGATTGTAAACAAACTAAACAAAGAATTTTTACAGCCGTTTTTCCGTGATCAAGATGACTCATTTTTACCGTGATATCCCTGCCTAATACATGTCAGAAGGATTATACTTCCTCCCATTACTATTTTACAAGCAATGGAATATTCCGTTAACTCGAAACGCCTGCTGGAAGATGACGCAAGTGATTCTGGAGAAGACAGCCCTCAGAGTTCCAGCGGGGTTAATTCGGGTGGGGGTGAAGCTTCAGACTTTGGCTTCCCTAAAGGAACTGAGCCAAGAGACTGGTAAATATTGCAATATTTTCTTAAAATTAATCTTAATACTATCCTTTGGAGAGGACTGTCGTCTTTGTGTTTTCATTGACTCTTATCGTAGTTAGGTACTAACCTTGAATGAGATGACAGTTGTGGCACAAAGTTGTCCATCTCTCCCACAACCTTGTTATCCTTCAGAAATGCAGTAAAAGCATGCAGTTTTTTATCCATAGTTTATGCGTAGGGAGTTGGTAACATTAACACCTGTAAGGTGTACCGACAATCCTTGAAAGTGGGCTAGTATAATGTTTTTCCTCTATCTCCGCTTAAAGCTGCGGTGTTTCAATTCTTTTACGAAGATAAATAAGCAAAGATGTCAGTAGTCATCGTTCAATATCAACAAGTCCTATTACACTCTCAGATGGATTTTAGTTATTTATTTACAGTAAACTGGGCACTCATTATTATTTACTGATCACTGGATCGAGCCAATAAGCTCCCATATTAAATCATGTGCCCCAATAACTCCCTCTGAACGCCATCAGCCGCCCACCAGCCTCCCCTGGCCCCTCCATGGCCAGATAGGTGGTCCGGCGGCTGCTGGCGTTCCCACTTACTAAAGCTCGGGTAAAAAAAAAAAAAAAATGAATCTTGTGGAGAAAGCCTTTCATCTATTTGCTCCTTTCAACAGGCTTTGGCTTTGGCACCTTCGCTTGACTGATATTACGATATAACTTTAACGTGTGTGCATGTATTCATTGTAGGTATAGAGGTGGCTTTGTGACGTTTTATCTGCTTGGGATTGTAACGTTGCTCCCGTACACCTTTTTCGTGACAGCTAACGATGTAAGTACAAATTTATTGTATTCTAGTATTCTTATTGTACAGTTTTAGAGTAGGAGGGCCACGGTGGTCATGTTCTGTTATAACCGAGCTACTAAATGAGGTAGGTATTCTTTTCACTGACCCAAAATCTGTATTTTCGAGTTATTATCTGGTTTAAAAGGGAGTAGGGCATCCTAAGAAACTTCCGCCCTGCCTGACTCTTGAAGACATTTTATGGGTATGAAACTAGGTTCTAGGTACTTAGGACATTATTTCAACTTTTCTGTCTCTACGTAGCTTTTGGCACAAACTGAAACTGGTAGAATTTCAAAAAGAAACAACAGTAACGGAATAAAAGATGGAATGCTTCGTAACGGACGATGAATCGCTTCCAGTGACGTCACCCCATATGGCCAACTCCCTTTCAATTAAGGATTAGAGAGATAAGGGACTGGGGCATGGTCAAGTAATCAAAAAGTCCACGAAGGGTCGAGACCCTTGGCCCCGTGTCAGCTGCTTGTTCTCTTCTTCCTGCTATTCCATTTATTTCCTCTACCTTGGAAAAATGAAAAGTAGGTTGAGCTGTCAGCATTGATTTTCGACAACTGATAGGCTCTGGTCAATAAAAGTTTAGAACTTGAGAAGTGTACCCACCGCTGATACAAGGTCCGCTTATTCTAGAGGTTTTCTCGTTTTAATGTGAATTAGGGCTTGTCAATGATCACCCAGACCTATCAGAATGCTTGTCTTTTGAAAGATTTGACGTCACTGGGTGACAAACTTCACACTCAAACGAGACGATTTCCAGTATAACATACAAATATAGGTACTTTTTAAAAGTTAGCGTCTTTATCGTTTTGGAAAAGTTTAATCCGCAGTATCCTGTTTGCAGCTGTTCTTTTTTGGCTAATGAATTTTTGCGCTCGGTTTCAGTACTGGATGTTTAAGTTACGGGATATTTCCAACAATGGATCTGCCGTGACGAATAAGACGACGCTTCAGGCCGAGTTCACGTCCTACCTCACAATAGCTGCGAGCGGCCCCTCTGTTTTCTTCATGATCATTAACTCTCTCTATAGTCATCGGTGAGTCCGATGACCGAACTCAGTGTTATCATAGATTAGGCTATTATATACTATTTTCAGCTTACTATTTGTTTTTAAGATACATCGAGTCTTGACCTTCGGTCAGCGATAAAACGTTTTTCCCGCTTTCTAGATTTGTTATCTTTAGCGTCACTAAAACTCCAATCCCTAATAAAAATTTAACTTGAGATTTTTACTTTGGTTAATTAATGGAGGTTAGGTTATTGCACTTAACTGGTGGCTTTCAGATCGACTGGGGGAGTAATAACTTCCTTAATTTTTTCCCATGTGTATTTTTTTGTCTTGCTGAAATTCTCCTTATAATTTGATTTCAGAATCTCTACCCAGATTCGAATGTTTGGATCTCTGGTTATCATATTCCTCGCTTTTATCGTCACTACTGCCTTGGTTGAGGTTGATACTGACTCATGTAAGTAGATACAGAAAGCACACCTGATTGCTGATAATTCCAAGACTACTGTAGTGGTCGCTGTGAAGGTTAGATTTACCTACCTACACAGGGACGTACAGTAGGTTATAGAACTCTTAAAGCGGTTGCAAGTTTGTGAAATATGGGTGCCACCCGTTCTCACCGGCCTGGAACTTTCCTATCTCCAGTCTGAAAATTACGAGGATTTGGGTATCCTCTTCTAAACAACACTGTCAGAAAAACCAGTGCAACAGCTACCATAAATCAAAATTGTTATGGTTTTATGTTTTAGGGCAGGATGCATTTTTTGCTGTGACTGTCGCTACAGTAGTTATCGTAAACGGTGAGTTTGACTGCTTACTCAAAGTCACTGCGAATTTTCAACTGATAATCGGATTTCAGAACATATAAATCGCCAACTGTTTCCTCAAAAAGTGGGAAGAAAATACAGAAACAAACAGGATTAAGTGGAGGGTCTTAAAATGTACTGTATATTTCCAGTATTTGGTGCTATCCTGACTGCTAGTCTCTTCGGAATCGCAAGTCGCTTCTCATCTAGATACATGACGGCAGTGGTGAGCGGGCAAGCGCTCGGAGGCATGTTCCCCGCCTTGGTGTATATTGCCTCCCTTGCTCTGGGCGCCTCCTCCACCCACTGTGCGCTTCTCTACTTCAATATTGCCAACGTCACTATACTAATCTGCCTGGCTAGTTACTTCGTTCTCTCTCGATCTGTAAGTACTTGTGAATATGCCATGAATTTCTGGTTACTGTCTGCTGTAGATAGGCACAATGGAAATATGTTTAAAAAAATTTAAAATAAGGAAAACAATTTTTAATGACCAGTTTCCAAGGGAACTGTTAGATTTTTTTATTTATTCTGAAATATAATAATATGTTTTGTTTACTAGTTTCGGACATTAAAAAGACATATTAGGTATCATATTTCAGAATAAATAAAATCCAACAGTTCCCCGGAAACTAGGCATTAAAAAAAACCCCAACAAACAGCATTCTGTGGTCAGGCTGAAGAAAATTGAAATTGTTTTCTTATTTTTCAAAACATGCAAATATCCATCATTTTCTTCAAAAAATTGAAAGAAAAGACATTCTGGTGCCACTTGTTTATACTGGGTTGTCTTTTATATTTGAATTCTAGAACTGGTAATATTGCTGAGACTGATACTAACATGTAGTTGATGGTTCTCAGCTGTTCTTCCAATTCCACATGCTGATCAAAGCGCCTGTCAACTCCCTCACATACGATCCTATGGATGAAGACGTGGACTCTGCGCCCCGGCTACAGATCAGTATCCAGGATGTATTTCTTAAAGTTAGTACCTTACATACCTATTTCCACCTGGTGGAATAAATAATCCCGGAACCTACCTATTATTTCAGTATTATGCAAAAAAAAAAAAAAATGTCCATACGACATTAAAAACTTGAATCTGATAGTTTGATTGGTAAGAACCAAGAGTGACCCGTTGTGTTGTCATAGTTAGTTGAAGGTTCTATTTGTCTGTGTAACTTCTTTTATTTTTGTTCATTTAGACGTGGCATTACGGGATGTCTGCCATGCTGTGTTACGTTGTATCTATCTCCATATATCCAGGAGTTACGGTCCTCGTCAGTTCTGTACACCCTTCATCTGTTTGGACTGGTAAGTAATGAAAAATTGAATACCCAGCAGTCACCAAACGTTACCTGAAATAAAAGCTCAGTCCCTCTACCGGGATCAGAAAATGTTGGGTTATGAAAATGTGTTTCCCTCTTTATTTTTCTTTCTTGCAATTAAAATTTCTTTATTACAATTTTTGATTTCAGAGAAATACTTCGTGCCAGTAATAGCCTTCCTGGTCTTCAGTATTTGGGACTATTTAGGAAGGGTAACTGCCGGATTTTTCAAATGGGTAAGTAGAACACAAAAGTTAATCGAAAATAAGGGTGGATCGACAAACATATGTTAAATTCGTATATTTAAATGAATGGTTTCAAATTCAATCTCAGTGTACCTTTCTGTGAGTTATTGATTGTGGGATCCCTTCAAAGGCAGCAAACATCGAATATGCATTTTCACATAAATTTTTGAACGTTGAAAAAAGGCGTGAATTCTGAAAAGAGGGTTTTTTAGCCTGTAACCCTTTTAAAGCATAACCCTTACTGCTGAAACCTGTCCGTCAGAGGTTTGCAGGCAACTTATAGGAATAAAAAAATAACTGAGATTAGTTGGTGTAACTTCTAGGAGCCTCAGGTGGAGAAATACCGCCTTATCTCAATTAGTTGTCTTCTATAAGAGTGTGGAGCAACGAATAAAGATGTGTCACTGAGAAAGGAGTTTTGCTTTGCCAGTGAGAGGTCAAACCAGTTCACTTCCGAAAATAATGTATGAATTTTTGTTACAGCCCGTGCAGAGGAAGTGGATAATAGTGTGCCTGACTGTGTCCAGGGTGGTATTCATTCCCCTGTTTCTGCTTTGCAATGCGCACCCTCGACACAATCTCCCCGTGCTGGTAGATAGCGACTCAGTCTACGTAGCTGCTACTTGCCTCTTCGGATTCACCAATGGATACTTGACAAACATCATCCTCATCAGTGTCCCAAAGTGAGTGCTTTTAGTTTCAACTTTTACGGGGGGCTGTTTTCACTACCTTGAGTTAATCATTAAAAATGGCTAGCCCATCCAACGACATATCCCAACTTCGTGGATACCTTCGCTGTTTTTTTTTTTTTTTTTTTTTACAGAATTTATTATTTAGTATTTTAACTGTCATTATATGTGCCAGATTTTTTTCAGCAGCTGTTTTCAGTTCCAACAACACTAATTGAACAATACTATTGTAGATACAGCTACGGAATTTGATGGTAAAAGAATTTTAAGGCTTGAAAGAGTTACCAGAATCCATGTGACAGGATGATGAAGTGAAGCAGTTCACAGGATTTTTTGGATAGTTTTGGAGAAAAATTATCTTTGAAATCACTTATGTCACTACGCCTGCGAAACCATGATTATGTAATTTAAAAGCGGGTTTACACCTACTTCACGGAGTACTGCTTGTTTGGCTAGTGGGAGGAACTGCATGGCAGAAGAATGACTTCCGTGCCATGTGGTTTCTTCGTCCCTGAAAGCCGTTAAAAGTCGGCTAATTTTTGCGTTTTTTCAGGATCGTAGAATCTGGGGAGCAGGAAGCGGCTTCCTCCATCGTCGCAACTTTTATCTCAGTCGGCTGCGCTGTGGGTGCCTTGCTCAGCTTTGTCTTCATCCGCATCTTGTAACGAGATAGCAAAGTTGGACCTTTGTCAATCCACCAGTGGGCTCGGAATACGCACGCGAGTATTCAAGCCGCATATCTTATCGTATTATAGATTTAAATGTAACAAAAATGGGACCACAATATGAGGCTCGTTATTACCGTAGCTTGCTGGGGGTCTCTAGTGGTTGGTAATAATTACTTAAAGGCGAAAGCACAATCGTGAAACACGTGGAAGCAGAACAATTTTTCTTCAGATTTTTGGGGAAACTATTGGAAATTTAAATGTTCTATGTCTTCTTAACGTAAAAAATGAAATGGCTATGATCGGTTGATTTCGGACAAAATTTAAATTGACAAAAATCATAGCCTGTGAATTCCTGATGTTAAAAAGATCTATTGTATTTCAAAACGATTATAATCCAACAGTGTCCTCAAAAATGGTGGAAAAAAAACATAAACAAACACGATAGTGTGTTCGCCCAAAAACACAAAACTAATTGTGCCCATATCATCACAATTATCCATGACACTATAGGTGCTTCCTCTTATGGGGCTAGTGTCGAATCACTGTTGTCGGGCAGCTATATTCCGCTTAGGCTTACAGCAAACGCATCCTAGCAGAGTAAATCTAGGTGTAAATATTTGACGTATGGGGGTGATCACGACGCACCCCCATTTGTGATTTGTCGTATGGGGGTGCGCCTTCAGTCTTCGGGTTACATCGCCTGTATCTGTAGACTGTAAAACCTCAACTGTTGTCGGACCAGCTGAGCCACATCATTTAGTGCCATTTAGTTTCCATTGTTGGGTGGAGATTTGGTCATTTTAATTTCCTCCTAGATGCGACTATAGGCTAGGGCACATACGAATGTTTCATTAACTTTTACTAAGTCATTTCACAGAGGATAACAATATTTTTTGAACCGTTATATTTGTACATTGACAGCACATGAAAACGCTAACCGAAGGGTTAATTTAGCGTCCGCAGCAGGAAACTAATCTGGGTCCTGAATACCCGTATTTTGGCGGGAATCTTAAACAATTTTATTTTTATTCTCTTGCAGTTAGAATTTGATGAAGGTATGAATTATTGTGGATTACAAGGAGTAAAGTGCAATTGTTTCCAAAGAAGGGTGTCATATGTGGGAAGTTTTGGTCAGTCAAGTTCACCGTTAGGGGTAGTTTTATTTTTTATTTTTACAAAGTCACAAAAATACGTAGTTGGGGGTCTATTGTGTTTGGAAACACAACTGTGAAGTCTGAAGCTATTACCTTTCCGTGGGAGTATGAATTTATAAGAACATCACTTGCCTGCTTTGGTTTATATTGTACTTATATTGAATAGACTAGGGCTGCAAGGAATACCGGATATCTGCCGGGATAGTGAAGCATTTATTTTGCCAAAGTGGCAATCGGGCGTTAGAATCTGTTTTCTGAATTGTAACCACATAGATAGATTGACTATCCAACAACAACAAAAATTTCTGTTTTCTTGTCGTCTTTCCTAGGAGAAAGTTCGATATTTTTTTCTTCTGAAACATTTAAAATAATTAATTGATATTATTGGAATAAAAATGGAAATATATTCCAAAGAAGGGAAACATACGATAATAAGTACCTAACTATATACTTTACCTGCAGTCTGTAAGAAAAGATGGGAGAAAAAAGATATAGGTACCTAGATATGTTGTTGGGGATAGTCACCCAGGTATGAGTTACATAATATGTGTCTCATAAAAATTGACTGTTATCCGGCCGGATACTCAGCCATTGTCCGGCCGGATATTATAACCATGGCTGGAGGCCATTCAGTTCCCGGACAATCGTTGCAACCCTGACGCTAAAGAAATTTTCTAATTTCTACTGGTTGATTCTGCATATACGCATTATACATATTATATGTCCTGTTAAGAAGTTATTAGTGTCGTAATATGAATATTGTGTGGATGACTGTCATGCTTTTATTTTTTATGCATGTATATTTGTGTGGGTGGAGACTATATATAGCTTGAAGACGACATCACACTCTAGTAAAAAGGCAGGCACATTATATTTTAGAACATTTAAATATCCAACAGTGCCCCCAAAAATTATTCAGAAAACAATTAGCGAATGTAGGTATGGAGCTAATGAGGTCGCAAAACTGCCCTTGTAGCTAACTACAATGTTAGCATTTTCTATGAAACACAGGATGTTCAAATGGATACTTTGTGTTCGTCGGAATACCTCGGGTAATGAATGGAACCGAATTATATTAGTTTTAATTTTTGTACGTGTGAGATGAGACGTGAATGTTTGATTATTTCCTGGAAAGGTGACATTGTAGGGCCTTCGGTAACTGAGAGCCTATAACGCCTCACCGCTCATACCCACGCAACTATATGATTATACCGTAGGTACTTAGTCAAGTCAGCAACGGAAAAGTTTTTGATTCCACCTCGTGCGTGGGCTATATTAAAATATCGATGTATTTTAAGGCCCTTCTTCAGCTGATGACGTATCCCTGACACCGATAAGGCTAAGATTGCGAGCAGCGAATTATTTATACAATTTTCCATTGGTTGGAGTGACTCCAAAGTTCTCTAAGCTATACCATCGGTAATTTCTTAAGAATGGATTGTTTACGAGGGTGGCTATTTATATTTCTGGCCTAGTAATGAAAGAACAAATATTTATGATTGAAATTGGTTTCATTGTCTTTAAAAATATTCTCCACGAAGATCAGGGCACTGCTTGCGTTTTAACCAATTTTCAAAGCATTTTCTCCACTCCGATTGAGATGATAACAGCTTCTTTTCTTCGGGTGTCAAAAATCGCAGACCACGTAACGAAGACATTAAGTGCCAAATCAGGGCTGCAAGGAGGATGACCCATTAATAATTATGTTTTGGCCCGTCAAAAATTGCTTTGTTTGAGCCGATGTGTGAGAGCTCGCTCTGCCATGATGATTCACCTCTTCTTCTCCTTTTTTCGAATTTCTCCGACGACTTCTGGAAAACGAATGGTCGTGTTACATTAAAAATTGACCGTCGTTACTCTGACGTCTATGTCTCCACGTGACCAAAAATGCCTAAGAAACAGGCAACCTTTTGCTTCGATGTGCTTCTTCCGTGAACAACTTCTGCTGGATTTGGCTCGTCTTGGAAGACCCATATAGTCGATCGCTGTTTTGCTTCGGGCTCAGATGCGTAGATCCATGATTCGTCATCTCTCTATATAATAATTATAGATATGTTGTACACAGCCTTTGATGCACCTTGACTGTATTTTTTCACCATTTCCTTGCACAAAGTTTGAAGTCCAAACGTAAAAAATAGCAAATGTATATTCAGCCTTGGAAACATCTGTTTACAGCGGAGAATGCTGAAAAAATGAACTTCCGTCAAGAAAGCAGGTGCAAGAAACGCTGAAGTGCCCTGAGACTGCCGTTTTTTAAAATCATGCAAATGTGCACCTTAGGGGCTCTGCTCATAATAATCTACAAGTAAGTACCTACCTATGGGGAGCTGGTATTTGGTAGTGCTGCCAGCTGAGCACAATAGATAGTTCTTGAAAACTGTCTAGTTGCTGGGCTGCCCCCCCCCCTCCCCCCCAACCCTCAGCTATTATTATAAGTACCTACGTAAGTGTAGACAGATATCTCCGCTCATAGGTATTTTGTGAGGTTCTTGTGTTCCTGAATTACTAATACCTACACCTAAGGCTGAATTTCACCACTTTCCGATAGTGTCTACAACGAGAGGATTTAACGAACGGATTTACGTTATCGTATGTTTAGCTTACGACAAGTGCGATCGCAGAGAAACAAGTGCAAGTGCAAGGCATTTGTCGTAAGCTAAACATACGATAACGTAAATCCGTTCGTTAAATCCTCTCGTTAAAAGACACTATCGGAAAGTGGTGAAATTCAGCCTAAAGTAGGTAGATAAGTATCTTATTTTTAAGAATAGTAGATAAGTACTTACTATATTTTTTACCAAAATTATTGTCTGGTTCCGATGGAATTCTAGACAGTAAAGCCGCTATAATTAAAAGCAGGTGACCATTTACCTCCTACTACACCTGTAAACCTACAAAGTTTGACATGTGCCTGTGTACCTATACCTATTTCACCTAGCAATGGACCTTGGAAGTGGTGGATGTATATTTTTCGTGCTACTATGTCATTCCGATTTTGATGACTTTTGTGGGTATTTAAGGATGAGGCAAAAGCTTGAGGGGCACACTTCACCATGGCATCCACCAGTGCGACTATTGCTCTGCTGCTCCTGTCTGCTTTCACCACCTTTACCTCTGTTCATGCGGTGAGTTTCTCTCCTTTTTTCAAAATCCCATTTTTTACTTTCTCTTCAGCCAATATGGCGAGAAATCGTGTGAAATTTTGAAATCGAGGCTTTATTTTTCCCTTTTTTGTATAGGAAAGTCATAAACAATTATTTTTATGTTTTCCCTTGCTTGGAAAGTATTGGAAATTTTAACGGAGCTTGGAAGAAAAGCGCATTTTCTTTTCCAAAAAACCAGCGATCTCTTGTCTAGCGTATTTTCAACCGATACAGAGAAATCGATTTCCTGAATTATCGTCATTTCGGACCCTGCGGGAGACTCTTCTTCTGAACAGCAGGAAGAATGTCACAGAGAAATTTTTGATTTTTGGTACCTAGTGAAGGGGATGGCAGAGGAGTTATTTTGCTATCCCCGTGTTACAGCCCCATATATAGAAACTACTTGGGTACGCAACTGACGTGTATGGACCTATTCCCATTTCAACATTTACGATTTCACCTCATACGCTGATTGTGAGGGCTAGTGGCAGGTCACTGAGCAAGAGGATCAGGATCTGGTCCCGATTTGTCGAAATTTTTCCATCGGCGCAGCAGGACCAAAAACCTGGGGGGGCGCACCCCCCCCCCCCCCCCCAGGCCTTCTCCTCATGCATGGCTTTTTGTGAAAAATCCTGGGGGGGGGGGCTAGACGGTTTCTGGGGGGGGGGGGTGCTAAGCCCTGCGTTATAAATCTTGATCTTGCCTAGCCAGACCTGATTGGTGCCTGGCCTTCACCAGCTGAGGGAAACTAGATTGTCGGGCTTGATTCTGACTAAACCGACCCTCGAATGCAGAGGCACCTGTGTCCCACTGTACAGGCCCTCCTTTCCTCCGGTTTTTTATTTTTTATTTTTACGTTCACTGTAGCCTTTCGTGGGAACGGAGCCGCATACGGAGTTATATTATGTATTACGGGTATCCAGTGGGAATTTGAAATTTAAAGTGAGTGGAATTGTTTACAGGGTATCAAACTAACTAGTGTTCTACAAGTTGACGCGGTGGCTGACCAAGTGACTGGCGTGGAGCCTCTGTTTGACGGCACGATGTTGAGAGCTGACGAGAATACTGGCTGTTTCCTTCGCTCCGTTATCGTCCCAGAAGATGTGCAGAACCTGACAGTAAGTGTGGCTAATATCTGTTATTTCTGTAAACATACTGCCATACATAGTTCCATAGTGCCGTACCTATATACTGCCATAGATAGTGCCATACTGCCATACCTATATATTGCCATAGATAGTGCCATACTGCCATACATTGTGCTATACTGCCTTACTGCCATATATAGTGCCATAGTGCCATACTGCCATACATAGTGCCATACTGCCATACATAGTGCCATACCTACTGCCATACATAGTGCCATACTGCCATGCCTACTGCCATACATAGTGCCATACTGCCATACCTACTGCCATACATAGTGCCATACCTACTGCCATACATAGTGCCATACTGCCATACCTACTGCCATTCATAGTGTATCTTAATGGCTGTCTTTGGAGGAACACTGTTCCTGTTCACAAAGTTTTTCAGTCTGGCATTCTCCTCTGATATGTTCAGTAACCTCAACTGAAATGTACATTGAGGCTGTGGTGGCTTTGAACCAACCTAAAACTGTAGGTCCCCATTGTATCACATGGCCCCACGGCCAATTTGCAGGGTTTTAAAGAATAGGGAAATATTTTTTATCCGAGTGGTGTTCGGCCATAATTCTCGATAGAGACCGGTAATTGCAACACTTTCTCTCGTTCGATAGTATTTTTTCTCCCGTGAAAGCTAAACATAGTGTTCTACTGTCAGTCATTTGTTTTGCGTTCGAATAGTACTCTTTTTTAGCTTTGAGAGCAGCCATGACCAATGGCGGTATTGCAATTACCCGAGGGGGTAACCACTCCAGAGATTCCTTGAGATTTCACTTAGATTCCATACAGATTTCTAAAGATTCCCAACGATATTCATAGAAAGATGAACCCCGAAGGGGTAACCACTCCAAAATATTCCAAGATTTCATAAAGATTTCCAATGATTCCCAACGAGATTACCAAAGAGTGGTTAACCCCTCGCAATTACCAGTCCCATTCAGTACCGTAGGTATTATAATTATTAATCAAAATAAATCAAACAGGGTTGGTAATCGCGCAAAACGTGCACAGGAAAATTTTAGAATTTGGTCAACGATTTGCAAATTAATAGATCTCTTGGATACGCAGGTCATCTTCACATTGGCGGGCGCCCCTGAGTCATTTGTCTTCAATAATGTAGACATTTGCAAAGATCTGGAGAAGAGCAATAATCCGATGACAGCTTTTGTAAAGGCTATGAAATGTCCTCCAAAAAAGGTGGGTATACTTAGGGTGCGCGTCCCACCATGCCCAGTTAAAATTAAACTGGAGGTTTTGTCCTATGTTTACCATGTTAAATTTAACTTAAAAGTTAAATTTAACATGGTAAATCTCCAGTTTAATTTTAACTGGGCATGGTGGGACGCACCCAATATGTTATTATCTTCAGCCAAATGCAGAGAGAGGCATTGGTTATGGGCAGTTGAATATTGAGTACGATGTGAAATGGAGCTCCCTTTTCTATCGGAGAACTAAGCCCGAACGAGCCCACATATTAGGCCCCTCGGAGACAGGTGCTCGAAATTGTTTTATTTATTTATTTTACAAAAGTTTAGGGCCCACGTACTTACCTATTGGCCCGAAGGCACAGATGTTAATTAATTGTTGGCTAGAGCCATATTAATTTCTTGGTGTGTCGTCCGTGCTACCAACAGAAAACAGAATCAACAACCAAATTAATTCATTTTTGTTACAGGGGACGCATTCTGAGAACGAAGTATGTTTTACTCAAACTGGTGTGCAGCAGGGAACCGAACCTGGCGACCGTTACGAGGCCGTAGCTATCTTCGAAGGCACTCTGAAAGATGGAACGATCGCCAAAACAACCCTAAATATGGGAGTAGAAGGCACTGAAAACAAGTAACATACTCAGGGAAATCTTGCAATTACACGTATATGTGTACCTATACAAATACCTGTATTTTGGTGAACTACCGCATCTTTCTGTCTTATGAAAGCATCACAGAGGGACCGGGTGAAAACATGTTTGCATTTAGACATTGAAGGATAGGTCAGTAAAGAGCCAAAAGTAGGTACCTACTTACAGTAAGTATATGTATTATATGTAAGAGCCACCAAGGTTCGAATCACCCTAGATAGGTACTGTTATCTCTTGGTAACTGGGTAGGTAAATAGGTATTCGAAAACTGTAGGTATTATACCCAACTTTCGCTTCGTGTAAAAATAGGTTGGTACTAGTTGTGACATTCTGATTCTGGATGGAGGAGGCCGTCTATCTATAGCCGAGCCGTGGCGCCGTTTTCGATAGCATATGGGGTAGGATAGGGAACAAAGTGTTGCAGTGCGCCTGCTACCCCGCCCGGTCTGCCAGACTCCCCATCCGGCGCGACGCGGTGCGGCTAGATGGACGATCTTCTTAATTGGGAAGGGTGTGGTGGGGACTGGGGGGAGGGGGAAGAATCTTGAAGGAAGGGGGAATTGCATGATTACATGTGTAATGATAATGAGTTGCATATACCTCCGTTCTTACAGAACGGTTGGTAGCTGACTGCGGAGCTGCCCGTGTGGCGTGTAGCTGTGCGTGCTGCATGAGTGTGGTGTAGTGTGGTGGTTGGTGCAGCCCGGGGTTCGGGGTATCGATCCCGTGTAGTGCTGAGCTCGGCCGCTCGGAGCGGTAGCGGCGTTTGGCTTGTCCGCGGCGCACCTCGCCTCCACCGCCCTACCCAGTATCGATCTCCTGCCCGCCGCCGCTATTGGGAGCTCGCTCGCCGCTCGTCCAAGCCTCCCTATCAAGCGCAGCCTTTGCTCGATTTATAGCAACCTACCCCTGTACCTCTTACGTCCGTAGACGGCCTCTTCGGCCGATTTTTTGGCCGCCTCGGTGGCAAAGCTGCGCTTGTTGTGAATGGTGCGCCCAGTGTTGTGGTGAGTGCAGCTGGTGTTTGGTGCAGTGCCTGCTCTTGTCCCCGTTTGGATTTCTACCCCGAAAAAAGCCATACACCACTGCAAGGTTAGTACGGTTTCGCTCTGTAGATCTACCATGGACCATGGTGACTGAGTAGAAGGGACACCGGGGTTTTTATACCTACTAAGGTAATATTTATTTCGTAGAAGAAGATGAATGAATGAAAGTTAGGAGGTGGTAGTTGGTTGTGTTGGATTTTCAAGTCACTGAGTTTATGTATTTTAGGTCTCTAAATAACCTACCTACCTAACTATTTAGGTAGCATGTACCTATTTCATGGCATGTGGAGGTCATGAGTAGGTAGGTAGGTATAAATGACCTACCTATCCTCATCTGATTCAGCTGGCGATACCTCTTTGTGCACACCTTCACGTTACCTACTGCTACTGTCGGTACTTACCTACATAACATAGGCATTTACCTGTTCAAAGTGCTTATATAGGTAGGTGCTTACCTACCCCTTGCTAGGTGCGTATTGGTTAGTACCTATAACCTATACCTAACCAACCTCCTCCACTGGCTACGGCCTAAGGACCCGTATACCTACCTAACCTACCTTAGGTCGGTGTAAGTAACAAATAGTTAGGTATAAATCCAACAGATTTATTCCGATGTAAATTGCTGGGTTGGATGTCCAGATTGATTGATGAGTGACAGGTCCACATGTTGGTAAACAAATCCACCCACTACCATCCCACGTATAGCGACATGTTCCTATTCCTAGCTGTTGTTCTTATTACCCGCAAGGCATGTACATTTGGGAAGTTCCTCATCGAAGGCATGTACCAGGAACCAGGATGGACCAATCAAAGGCCAGAGATCCGCGTGGATCTATGTCTTGACATCTCTGGCGATATCATACAAGAAAAGAATCATAAGATGTCAGGGTAGGATCTCCCAGAAGTATTTTGCAGTAATTTACCCCATTTTGATTTTTTCACACCCATGCCCATACCTACAGGAGGTACCTATATACCTAGTGGTAGTGGATTCTAGGCAGTGGATAGGTACGTACGTTTTCCTGATAGTCGTGCGAAAGGTCAATAACAGTAGACAAAGACCTTGTGTGAACGCGGTCTTGAATCTCGATCGTTACTATCCAATGGCAACACTTTTCCGTTCATTCAAGCCATTCAAGGTATAGTGTCGGACGTAGGTACCAAACCTATGAGCCTACCTTTCTCAGGAAGGTCAACAATTCGGGTGGGCAGCTCGGGAAGGTAACCGAAATATTCCTGCAACGGATTCTCATGAAAACTGCAACATTGTAGCAATTCTAGTGGCTCTAGCAGTCTCGCATAATAGGTGTTGATAGGTGGAAATATGCACCTCCTGATTGACGTCCGCTGGTTATATTGACTACCTCGTTATTATGCTTTTCCTGCAGCCCCAGTCAGTCTCATGATGCGGGGTAGGTATGTATAAACGAGCGGTTGAGAAGAGGCAGAGGTGTAGTTAAATAAAGGTGATGAGGATAATATAGGTAACCAACTAACGAAGAGTCGTATACGAAGGTAGGGAAGAAGAGTGGTGAATGGTAAACAAAGTTAAAGATAGCTAGCTAACAAATGGACCGGGTGGCCGTGTTTGCCTCCCACGGCCTTCGTGATGGAGTCCCACACCTCACCAATTCCGCTTTTTTGTGCCACAATACCACCCTACTCCTGACATTCCTCACTAAAAAAAAACCCCAACCTACACTTCGCTGGTGTGCATATATAGGTACATCCCTGTGTAGGTCTGTATACATCATCTCAGGAGACGACCATGACCACGACCACCATACCTGTGATCAGTTCTTATGTTACACTTCCTACGTGCTGTTATAACATTTGCTTTGCGACTGCTTTATTTATTTTTCCTATGTCAGGAACCTCAAATTTTGCGTAATCTAGACAAGTAGTTCTGATTAAGCTCCCCCCCCCCCCCTCCGCCCCCCTTTCTAGCACCCCTAACCCAGTTGGACTCTCAAAGTCTTGTTAGGTTAGGATCGCAGGGCTTCATGTACTGATCTTTCAGTATTACATCAGTGTGATGACGAAGAAGAAGAAGAGGGATCAGTGAAGCTTGGAGGTTGGGTTCATCGGCCTAGGAACCTGTATAGAGTAGCTAGCTAGGTACCTATATAGTCAGGCTGGTAGGGCCATGTGCCTGCCGGCCTGACTTCGACTTTCCGTTTTCATTTCACTATCGGTGCTCTGGAATCTCTTGCCCATAACCTGGAATATTATGGCACAGGTATAGATTCTTACGTAAGTTGTGGAATCGCCAAAATTTAACTAAAATTTTTGGGGGAAAAATCGATAACTGAATAATCTTGTAACCTAAATTGAACTTGGCATGAGAGTGCAATGCCAAAGACAGAGCACCAGATGATGCTGAAGTATATTGGCGATGGTGATTATTGCATTGCTGACTTCTGACAGTTTTAATCCATGGAACTTGGCCCTTGCTTCGGGATGCATGAGGGAACACCGGCGGAAGCACCGCAGATCGTGGTGATTTGGCAGAACTGCGGTAATGGAGTGTCTCTGGAACTTGGCTCGTGCGCAGTGAGATGCGTAAGGGCGCTCTGCCAAAGGACCAGATGATGGCGTAGGAGTGACTATGATGAATGGTTAATGATACTGGCAGCCCCAGCACTGCTGACTGTTTGTGTAAGGTAATGGACTGTCTCTCAGAATAGAGCCAGGTGCAAACGACCGCGTGACTATTTAATTAGTAGCGCATTTGATGGTCTGTGATGAAGTTATGACAGAAAACGTCCTGCCTACTATAGATGAATGCAGAACCCTCTCCCAGCTGACCCAGCTCACAAGCCTACCCCATGCTATAGAAAACAGCGTGGCGCGCCTAAATGGGCGACCTCCCTTACAGTGTGCATGGGCACGGCAACATCCAGAGTCTTCTCATCAGACAGCAAAGTGAATTTTCAGACGTTGAATAAGATATTATTACCTACCCACAATTCATGCACCTACTCGTACATCAACCCAGTTGTTTATTAAATAATATTATTGACGAGACATGACTCTCCTGCACAAAATATGCATAATACCTAACTGTATGTACACTAGGTAGGTACACGTGCGCGTTTGGGTCGGCACGTGCTGTGTGTCTTGGGCCCATATGAACACATGGTGCGTGCTCGTGTGCGCATCCTTTGTGAACGGTTTACGTTTCATGCAAGTACGCACTTCCGTGTACGAGAAACTTGGCATCTGCGTAGCACATGCAGCACTGCGGATGTGCGTTTCTTTTTAGGGACCCACTCCCCAGCCCAGGTGCAGCTTTTATTTCGGTGCCTTTATCACTAGAATTTGTGAGGGGTCCCTGGTCAATTGCCATGTTTGCTCCAAAATGTAAAGGAAGCTCTTTTTTAGCGTGATAACTTAATAGCTGAGGGTTGGGGGGGACAAGACCAGCAACTAGACCGTTTCAAGAACTATTCATTGTGCTCAGCTGGCAGCACTACCAAATACCGGCTCCCCAGCCATCGTGTAAACGATGGGGACCTACAGTTTTAGGTGGGTTCCGAACCACCACAGCCTCGATATACATTTCACTTGACATGCTGAACATACCAGAGGTGAATGCCGAGCAGAAAAACTTTTTGGTAGGAGTGGGATCGAACCGGTGTGACCCGGCTCTCACTGCTCCTCAAAAGTTGACCATTTAGTCCACTGGGCTATCGAGGCTGTTGCGTGATAACTTAGTCGATTCAAGGGGGAACAGGTCCTACTTCACCATTTCCGGTGAGGTTAGGTGGGTTCCGAACCACCTCAGGTTTCCACACGAGCTGGAGCTGGAGGTGCTGATCGGAAAATATTGAAGCTTTGACCCAGTTCACAGCTTTCCTGCTGTTGCGCATCTGTAATTTTAAAGTTTCTGACTGGTCGCTTATTGGCTTTATGTACCTACATCCCTCGAATTCCACTGTCAAGAAGGGTGTAGCTAATGTGGGTCCTATATAGGAAAATTTAACTTGGCAATGGGCCTAGAAGCACGTATACCTAAATATCTCCACATGCAGGAAAGGCACATATGCCGTGGGAAAGGTCCTTCGCGGCCTCCACCCCCAGCGACCCTGCCCAGGCATACAAATCTCTCATTATCGCTCGTACCGCATAGCCCCCTATCGCCACCCACATCCATAATTGATTTATCCATGAAAGTTACCACCCTCCCATGCAGTATCTATTTCTCTTTTTTGTTGCATTTAAATTCGGGACTTCTACCGAGAAGTCACCACGATACCGGGCTCTAGTGATGGAGGTCCTGGGTTCAAATCTTGCTGCCAGCAAATCTTTCTGCTGGTTTTGAGTGAAAGAATTATTAGGGAGTTCCCGTTTTGAGTGACATTGTCCTGCAGAGAAGATTGGGGAAAGACATCTCCGTTTCTCGGTCACTGTCAGACCCCCTACAAGGAAATTAGCGGAAATTGATATAGCATAGCAAAACATTAGTGACAGAAATGGGAAGAAAATAAGAGTCTGTACCTTTGAAATGAACACGAAAAGTAACAAAAGGAACCTGAATTACCTCACTGGCATCGTACGGCAGTGTGATGTGAGCGCCCTTGATTGCAGTGGCCGCTGGCTGCTATTATGGAACTCTGGGCAGATTATGGGCATTGAACCGGCACCTGACCACACGGTAACCTTTGCTAGCCGAAGCCACCCCGCCAATTCTATGGTCACTCTGTGGCACGTATACCTCACTATACAGGTACGGCAACCTAATCAAGTAATCACCAATCACGGCCAGACGTGATCGAACAAACTATTTGAGGTAAAGGCACCTATATAATTCCGGAAAATGTTCCAATTAGGTATCAACGAAAGAGGTTGCCTCGCCCTGGTCATGCACCATTATAGTGAACCGGTAGTGAGTACTACCTTGAGGATACCCAGACAAATTTATCTTAGATCAATTTTCGAAAATCAGCAACCCTCATACGAATGCTCGAAAAGGAGGATTCCACCAAACAGGCTGTCTGCAGTTGCAAACCTATATAGCGTAGTACAATGACGTGAATGCCAAGAAAATGTGAAAATGAGGAGAAGGAAAATACCTATAGCCATTTTAAAATTGTGTTTCGAGAAAGGTGTCTAGTATATCCTTCGTAGGGAACTTAGGTACTTACTAGTAGGATCGAGAGGTTAACCACTCGTTGGGAATCTCGTTGGGAATCATTGGAAATCTTTATGAAATTTCAGGGAATCTTGGAATATTTTGGAGTGGTTACCCCTTCGGGGTTCATTTTTCTATGAATATGTTGGGAATCTTTGGAAATGTTTATGGAAACTCAGTGGAATCTCTGGAGTGGTTACCCCCTCGAGTAAGATGGTATATTCACTGCCTATATATTGTGCGAGATAGTATTTCCCAAATACCTATGAGAAAACTGAACGAAAACGCCACCCACTGGAGACATTGGCCTTGTGACGCAGCTCCTTGTGCGTTGGTGGATTAATTACCGAAGCAGCAATTACTGTTAGCTGTGTCCACACCAACACGCCGTACGCCGGGAGCCAGTGCAATTTAGTGTGGAGTGTGCACAACGTGTCTCACAGGGTCATCCATCCCACATTAAACGGGGGATCGATGAAACGCAAGGAGGCAGTGTGGAGAAGGGACAGTTGCCATCTTTGGAACATGGTTGGCACTGAATAAGTTAGGTTATGTGCAACTGTGTTTGACAGATAGTTTGACAGAAGAGGTCCCCTCCCCCACCCTACCCCGACGGATGTGACCAGAGCCCCCCCCCCCCCCACCCCCGAAAGTGGCACTGTCAATGTGACAAAGTATAGAAAGCAAAATTCCTGGGTTGTCATTCCACCCCCCATAATCGCTGTCTGCTGTCTGGGTTCGACCAATAGAGTTTCGGTTGTTTTTCTAGCATTGCTGAATAAGAAGTCACAAAATAATTTTTGAAAAGTTGGGTAGATTTTATTTTATTAATTTTGAATTGAATAAGTTTTTGATACAGTTTCCTCTCAGGCGCCAGCTTGAGGCCACGTAGGTAGAGGCCACGTAGGTATTTTTGCCAACTCGTTTGCTCAGAAGTATTCGGGAAACGCTTGAAATCATTGCTGATCTTCCGAACGGTCACACCTATTATCCCACGTCATATAAATTCAAATTCTGCAGATTCCGTCGTGTCATTATGAAGCTCGGGCGTCACTGGCAGCAAACTGTCAGAGTGTATAAGCGCTTGTAGCCAATAAAAATAGCTCAATTGGTCGACGTGATTGTCGTCTTGTCGAACGTATAGCAACCTCGATAGTGTAGAGACCTTGCCAGATTTCCACTAGAATTTCCTCTCCATGCTTCCAGTGCATCGAACCGAAATCTTTCCAGAACTGCACCAGGCCTCGTACAAAAGGTGACGTCAGACAAAACGTTAATTGCGATTGACCAATACGGTTCCAGTCTGCCGATTCTGAACCAGAAACCAACCAATGGCAGTCTTCTCTTTGTCGGTCAATCATGGCTGACTGCTTACCAGCCTCATTTTCTGCATTCAGATATTAATGATCACCATTGCGACCCGATCAATACCTGGTTTTTATCATCCAGAATTGTTCAGGATACGGTTATATCGGAACGGAAAAGAGCTTCCGCTGTGAAAACGATAAAATGTCAAAACTGAGAAACTGAGTCTTTGACAGTATGACGGACATAAAATGAATATTTGTCATGCTAGTGACGGTCAAGTGCATGAGCATGCAAAGAAAGATGTGATGAGTATGTAATTTCCGCAGTCCAGTAATTTTGTTTTTGATGGGGGATTTCATCAGTATATAGATATTTCCCTATCCCTATCATGATATATGGTGTATGATATATCCTTCCTAGTGATCGACGCCCCCCCCCCCCCCTTCCCTCTCCATCGCTTCATTGCAGTTTGGTACCAAACGAAAGTTTAGTACAATGAAAACTTTCAGAGTAGTCCCAAATTTGAACTTATTTGAATGAGGTATCGTACCTCTCTGGGTCTCAGAAGCACTCTAATTTTATATGTCTATACTTACCCAACATTTGAGAACACCCATAAGTAAACAGATTTAAAACTGAGAACCTGGAACCTCCACTTTAATAATGCCCATCCCCCAAATCCTCGAGAGTTACAAAGGCAACTAGGGCGGAAGGTAAACATATTTCTGGAGGTTCAGGAGGGTTGTGTTCATATGTGATGAGGTGGGGCCCCCTGAGGTTACCCTTCACCTTCTGGGGTATCATTGGGATGTGAGGCGTTCCATTTCAGGCATGCTAACAAAAAGAGCACACACACCACATAAATACATAGCACTCCATCTCCAACAGGCCCATCATTCACAAAAGATTCATTCAAAGGTGGAGGGCTGTAAACATCTTCCAGGAACTGCAGTCAAAAACAAATCTTCAGTTCTATCAAGATCAATGGGTTGCCGGGGAGTATAGGATGGAACCACAGAGTTTCCCTGAAGACAGCATCTAGTCTAGAGCGAAGACAACATCTAGAGAGACAGAACAAGAGGTTATAATAAAAATCATAGCTGAGGGTTGGGGGGGGGGGGGGGGGGGGACAAGCCCAGCAACTAGACCGTTTCAAGAACTATCCGTTGTGCTCAGCTGGCAGCACTACCAAATACCAGCTCCCCAGCCATCGAGTAAACGATGGGGACCTACAGTTTTAGGTGGGTTCCGAACCACCACAGCCTTGATATACATTTCACTTGACATGCTGAACAAATCAGAGGTGAATGCCGAGCAGAAAAACTTTTTGGTAGGATCGGGATCGAACCGGTGTGACCCGGCTCTCACTGCTCCTCAAAAGTCGACCATTTAGTCCACTCGGCTATCGAGGCCTTCGAGCAAGAGGTTAAGCACTCATTGGGAATCTCTTTGGGAATCTTTTTTTTTACGTTTTGTTGACTTTGTCCCACCCAAAATAGGTGGAACTAAAGTATAAAGCGCCTGGTTGTCCAGTTAAATTACAAATTTAGAAATTCCTCTAAACTATAAAAAACATTTTCAAGTAAATATGATTTTAGAAATTTTTTAAATACGTTAAACTTTCTTCAGATTTAATTTCAACCGGGAAATCTTTATGAAATCTCAGGGAATTTTGGAATTTTTTGGAGTGGCTAGGAGTGGTTAGCCCTTCGGGGTTTATCTTTCTATGAATATCGTTGGGAATCTTTGGAAATCTTTATGGAATCTCTGGAGTGGTTACCCCCTCGATACAGAGTGATGGATTTATTGGGCATTACACAGATATCAGGGAAACTCGTGATCTGACTCGATGGTCGGCATGCCAGAGTAACTACATGGCTTCAGGTGCATAGGCTCGGGTTAGGCGCAGGTTTGGTTGGACTGTAAATCATGGGGTCATACAGGGCGCCTTGGGCTCAGCGGGCCGTCTATTATTATAGTGAGGGGAGGGGGTAATAGCGCCCCCCCACCTCGCCCGCCTCTAATCTAACTTACTATATGGAACCACAGTGATATTAGTTTATTATAAACCCTTGAAGTTAAGTAATAATAGTGAGCGAGCGTTCCGAAAAAAAAGCCAGAAATGGCTTGGCCCTCGCACTACAAACATTATCGAGTTAGGGATAAGTGATCCATCAAGTTTGGTAAAGCGGGCCTGCCTGATTAGGTAGGGTCGTCACAACCTGTGGAATAAACAGATCTTGCAACTCCAAAAACTGGACCGTAGGTATACACCTGAGCTGAGCTCTTGGCGCGTAGAGGAAGTTAGACATGGATACCTTCCGGTAATCCTGTACGGAACATGGGCTTTCCTCCACACCCTCAGAGCCATATCACTACGCGGTTATCCGAGACAAAGGGGGTTAAATTCAACCCTGATCCAGCCACAACCTCGCACAATACCGCACTTTCCTGCTTCAATCTCCGTATCCAGTGTCACAAGGTATTATTCTTAAGGCCTACTTCAGACAACTATACTGTACCCTGTACCTAATAAAGCTCCTTTACTTTTTGGGATTTTGTATTTGCTGTGATTCTGCTTCTCTGCGGTAAGTCGAAAAAAGTGGTTTCTAGAAAAAAATTTTCTTACTAACCTGGACCATCATTTGTTGACCGATTTCGATGAAATTTGTGTACAGGTAGTTTCCAGAATGCTAACCTGATCAAAAATTCGAAATCTAGGCTTCCTACCGACCACTTTCCACAGTCAGAACAGCCCCGAAAAATTTTAGAGATATTATTATTATAATTGTTTAGAGATTAGAGATTATTAGAGATATAATTGCTAGAAAATAATGAAGTTTTACTGTATTACCCTGCACTGGCGAAATTCACCAATCGCGCAAAAAGCTCTTTCCGCGAGATAAACCGCAACAATATCAATCTGTCAAAAATATTTCGAAAAATGTCATATCCTTCAAAACCAGAGACACTCTGACAGGCGGTGATGAATGAATAAAGAACCTCTCAACCAATCAAAGTTTGAAACCGAATGAAATATTATTCACTAGTAAACAGAAATTGTCTGTGGCTGCAACTTCGCTGCAGCTGCAACTGACGGGTTTCCGGCCTTAGAGGCATTCCAATAACAAAATTGAACAGCTTATACCGAGGGGTTAACCACTCGTTGGGAATCTCGTTGGGAATCATTGGAAATCTTTATGAAATCTCAGGGAATCTTGGAATTTTTTGGAGTGGTTACCCCTTCGGGGTTCATCTTTCTATGAATATCGTTGGGAATCTTTGAAAATCTTTATGGAATCTCAAGGAATCTCTGGAGTGGTTACCTCCTCGGCTTATACTTACTTGGATCGAACTCTGTGCGTATCCTTGTCAGTACTAATCGTCCGAGGAATATTCAGGGAAGGATGAGTACCGGAGCTCATATTCATATTACCTATGTTTTTGGTTGAGTGAGTCACAAGCTGGTAAGTGCAGGAGTGCCTAATTCCTACTTTTCGAGCGTCTTAGCTCGGAGCGGTATGGGCCAGGCTCTGGACATAGGACTCGGGCCGTATCGGTCGTGTCTAATTTTCGAACCGTCCTTTAATGGGTTAAACACCACTTAAAAAATACTCAACGTGCCGCCTGTCTGCCTGGCGCTCTACCATTCTTCTCATTTCTATACAGGGTGTTTCCGGATGACGGGGCAAAAAAAATATGGCGGGTAGGTACACCCCCATAGACCATTTTTGGCTAATACATGTGGGGTCGCAGGTCCTTCCTAACTGAGATACAGGGCCGGAACCAGTCAATTTGACAAACGGTTTTTTGCCCTTTTCTCGCTAACGACTTATAATAGCGAAAAAATAAGTGCAGTTTGGGTACCATTTTTAAGGATGCCGCATCGAATGGTGGTATCAGTTTTTCAAAATTCAGTTTCAAAATGGCAGATTCAAGATGGCGGCTATCATTTTTTTATCCGATCTCAATGAAAATTGGTGGTTAGGGGTTTTCAGGCATGCTGAAAATGAATCTGAAAAAAGTTTTTGAAAATTCAAAAACTTTTGTTTTTCTGCCACTCTTATAATTTCATGAAACTCATTCGATTTGTATGAAATTTACAGTGTAGTAACTGATAGACCTACTTATTGAAAATCTGTAAAAAGTTATCAAAAAATCGCTCGCGTTTCAAAATGGCGGCGTCCTGAAGTTACTCTTAAGGTGAAGTAGACCTTGTCCGATTTTCGCAAAATTTGATTATTTAATGTATGTAGGAATTACAAACAATAGTCTGAAATAATTATGTAAAAACTCACGGAAATAAAGTTAGGGTAGGCAATTAGGTGGGTACCTCGTACATGGGTAGGTATACCTACCTGGATAACGTGAAATAATCAAATTAATCAGAAAGTTGGGTCCGTTACAAAATGTTGTGTGAGAATGTTCAGCAATGTGTTTAATCATGAAATAATAAGAATTTAATAACAATACTCGTCAAATTTCATGCAAATCTGATGAGTCTATGAGAACTTTAGGGAAATTTTAGGACGCCGCCATTTTTAATCGAGTGCGACTTTTTGAAAACTTTTTACGGATTTTAAATAAGTAAGTCTACGAATTACTGTGCTATAAATTTCATGCTGATCGGAACCATGAAACGACTATCACGACACCGCCATTTTGAAACGCGAGCGATTTTTTGAAAACTTTTTACAGATTTTCAATAAGTAGGTCTATCAGTTACTACAATGTAAATTTCATGCAAATCGAATGAGTTTCATGAAATTATAAGAGTGGCAGAAAAACAAAAGTTTTTGAATTTTCAAAAACTTTTTTCAGATCCATTTTCAGCATGCCTGAAAACCCCTAACCACCAATTTTCATTGAGATCGGATAAAAAAATGATAGCCGCCATCTTGAATCTGCCATTTTGAAACTGAATTTTGAAAAACTGATACCACCATTCGATGCGGCATCCTTAAAAATGGTACCCAAACTGCACTTATTTTTTCGCTATTATAAGTCGTTAGCGAGAAAAGGGCAAAAAACCATTTGTCAAATTGACTGGTTCCGGCCCTGTATCTCAGTTAGGAAGGACCTGCGACCCCACATGTATTAGCCAAAAATGGTCTATGGGGGTGTACCTACCCGCCATATTTTTTTTGCCCCGTCATCCGGAAACACCCTGTATATACCGGTCGAGGAGAATAATAAGAAATCATATAATTTTTTATTATTGTTGAAGTGAAAGCTTTAGCATATAGGTTAGGGGACGCGGTGCAGCAGTGCGCATGCGCTGCCCCAGCCGGTCAAGCTTTCTTGTAGAACTGGAAGTTTCTCCAGCTTTACATTTTTAACTGAATGAAGGAAAGAAGGAAAGAATTTCCGAAAATGTGCGCTTGTACCGGTTCGGTACAAGCGCACATTTTCGGAAATTCTTTAAAAGGAGCGAATAATTAATACTCCCTTAAATTTGTAGGTTGTGGTGGGGTTCGGTGGAGCGTGGGAGGTGGGAGGCCGTTGATCCACAGGCGGCAGGACCGTGAGAGCGGGCGGTATGGAGGGCTTGGGATGGTTCTCAAGCTCTCTAAAAGGAACCGAAGCTTTGAACCCTGTGGCCCTCAGGCCCTTACTTTTTTGTTCGTCGGTGCGTAGGTGTGTCCTTCCTTTCGTTTCAATCTCGGGTTTTATTTTATGGCGCTTTCATTTTCTCTGCATGGCCCATTTGTTTCCCTCTTGATGTTATGGTCTGGTTCGTGGGTTAGGACGAAGAAAATTTTGATGGGGAAACTAAACCCTGTACATGGTTGATATTCGATTTGTTCGGTGTATCTCTAACTCCTCAAGTTATGGAACCTTAAATTAAACTTGATCTGCATAAGGCTATCCACTCGCACTGCATTCTTATCGCCCTTGCCTCGGTGCATTTATGTATTGAGAAAGATAAGCTTGACTACTCCACCCACACTATTCTTAAGGGGGCTGGAAAGACACAGAGGTGGTGACGCTACTCTTTCGCTCTTCTCATTTATCTTCTCGCTATCGCTATTCTACTTCTCATTCTCTAATTTAAATACAATAGGTAGATTTTTCTTCGAAATCTACCTAAAATTTAACAAATGACTGAGAGCGGTACAACTTCCAGCAGCTTCATTTGAAAAGATCTCATCTTTCCTCAGTTGTTTGTTGTTTCAGGGCGTCCCACTATACTCGGTGAAGAGAAAATCTCCGATTTTCTAGGAAATATAAAATGGTAAATATAGGAGAAAATCTCCAGTTTTCTCTTAACTGGGCATGGTGGGTCGCACCCTTAAGAGAGAATTTCAGACCACTTCATTCAAAGGTGTTTGACGTGAAAATAAAACCGGTTTTAAAGAAACGAGATTCCCCACAAAGAAAGAAGATGGGTAGGGACGCGAGATTTACAGCCTGGTGAACCCCAAAAATGTTACACTATTTGATTGCGTTGACTGGTGAGGTGTTTTGGAGGGGCTGAGCCCCTGGCCGCAGGCCAAGCTCGCAATTCGGCAATTCACGGCGCATTACGCGTCTCGCAACGCCACACTGATGCGAACTGATGGACTCCATTCATATATCTGTGTCAAGGAATCCGAAATTCAGATCTGGATTATTTAAGAAAAAAGTCTGCTCAATATCAAGTTGAAGCCACGACTGTTATTTTATTTATTTGCTTCCAGAGAATTCTCGGTGTCGGTGCCGCTCCTTTGTACCAGGCCTTGGTCATGGTTTCGTCATGGTCTTGGGAAAACTGTTCTTGTCCTCCCTATGAATTACATGTTCTCATGCATCGCATGCCTTTATTGAATAAATTTGACGGTAGAAAATGTAGTATTTGAGACTAAAATAGTATGCAGTGCCGACTATAAACCGTATGGTAGAAAAGAGAAACGTTTGAATAAAAATAACCAGAAGGGAAAATATGGGACAGTTTATACAAAAGGCAACTCCAATAGGAGGCAAAAAGGATGGTAAATGGTACGACCGTTATCTGAACATTGTAAACCGTGTAAGGGTAAATGGCGATGCTGACACAGCGAGCGCGTTATCGCTTTAATTGGAATGCATGGCTACAATGACTACATAGTGCGCCCTTTGGCCTTTGCTCTCTACCCCCCCCCCCCCCCCACCTCCTCATCCCTGACGACCCCCCACTTCAAAACTCATTCACATGCCTCGAAAACTACATGTGCCTCATATTGTCTACAAGCATATAGGCTTAGCTTTTGCTGATGATGCTCTTCTGTGGAAGTGGCGAATTTTGTAATTTTTTCCTTTGTTGGAAAAACTTCAATTTCAGCAAGGGTTCGGGAAGGGACCAGACCTCTTTCGTACTTATTATACGTACCTACTGCACTTTAACACCCCGACTTTAGGAGTGTATCATCGGCAAAACCCAACATGATACCCCAAGTTGCTTCTTTCATGCACGCAACCATAACATACACATGCAGCTTCATCTTTTTATAGGCAGCGACCGTTGAGATCAGGTCTAGTAATGACTTGCGCCGACAATGATTTGCTTAAAATGAACATAGAAAAATTAAAATAAAATAAAAACGATAAATCCTGCTAAACCTGTCGGCAAAAGACGGTTGGTAAACCCGGCCGGACGTAGTAAACAAAGTAGTAAGCCGACCGTTGGGACCTGGGGCTATGTGAGCACGAACCGGCGATCATTCAAACTCAAGCGGGCGCTAGTCAGGTGTCGCCTATGCTTAGAAATCCCGCAGTTACCTCTACCACAAGGAGTGTTACGTGTTGTGGCAGTGGCATACCTGGATAGGTACCACAGCCTGGAAGGTCTGGAATTGGCCAGTGATCTTTATAAATCCTGGATGTGCCATCTGCGCCCCTGCATGCCAATCATTGCTTTGGTGTATCAGTTCTTAAGTTCAGTATTTAAGTCCTATGCTGCCAACCCTAATTTTTAAATAGGTATTGCCAAGGCCGACTCTCCAGATTGGCGCTATTTGAGGCCCCACCTATAAATTTGGTTATATTGTCAAAGGAGCCTCACTTTGACAGTGTTGGAGGAAGTAGGCTCATCGCTTCATTGCCCGTGCTTGTCAATCTTTTGATGATTTATACCACAAAGGTCAGGGTCATTCTGATGAACTGCCTCTCTCGAGCTGAGGCTTCCTCTAGAATCGAAATAAGAAAATTTTTCACTTATTTTGCCTTACAAGTAACAGCCTCGATAGCGGTTGGACGCCTGTGTCCTGTCAAATGTTTTCGGAACCTATACCTATTAACTCCAGGCTCCTTGTATTCAGTATAGTGCTGGCAGCTGAGCAATTCTTGAAATGTTCAAGTTGCAGGGCTTATCCCCCCACCCCTGTATACTAGTTCTCCAGTAAGGCGGAGTATCCAGTATGTATAGAGATCAGTGGTGGCGGCTGGAGCATCATGGAGAGGCCGATGCCTCTCTGCTCAACCGTCATCGCTCCCACCTCTGCCTCACAGTTGCAATTCCAGCCAGTTCCAGCTCAACTGCCATTAGGCATCCACTGTAGGTATACACGTCGTCCAAGACGGTTGGTCTTATATTGACTCAGCGACTTCGAGACTCATATCGCTCGCCGCTCGTATATGCTATACCTATGAATAAATGAATATAGTACATGAATACCTTATGGATTATTTACATTTACGTCCGTCATCTCCCCGTCTTGTTCTTTTATATTACCTGGGGATATTCTGTTTTCAAGGTATACCAGCTCGGACAGCCCTGGTATTTCAGTTTGTGCTGATTCGATGTATGTCAGACCAATTTTTGACTCCCTGTCACCTATGAGACCTCCTGTGACTACTCTCACAGACTCGTACCTACTTGCGTCGATATTTTCTCAGCCGATGATGACAAAGGAGTTACAAAAGAAAATCAGCCCTTTTTCGAACTGGGGGGAAATTGATTGAGTAACCAGCCAATGTTCAAGAAGGGGCTTGTAGGAAGCCAAAGAAGGAAACACTCAAGAAACGAAAAGCCTATAACAATGAAAGAACGGGCATTATTAAAGGAGTTGGGTGAAAAAGTGAGGGAAGAACTTTAAAGCCCCCTCCAGGGGCCTTAGGCTGCAGGAAAACGCGATATCTGCACAGTCAGCAGTGACAGCAAGTGACAACGGTCCTTAATGCATGGGGGGAATCACCGATCAGAGTGCTTACCCCTCTACTCCTCACTTCCTATATATAGAGAGGTTAAGTGGGGTTCTTCCTCGTCACTCACTTTTTGGAGTTTAATCTTTTTTAAGAGAGAGGGGATGAAACTTGAAAAAAGCACGCGTTGCTGTTCCGTCGGAACCCGATAGCTAACTGAAGATTCACTATACTGAAGCTACACTATATAGCGTTAATAATGTCTGCTCATTAAAGCCTCCTTCGTAGGATTAGGCATGAACGGCCTGCAATGTCACCGATGTAGGGAAACCACCCTTCGCCATGGAAAAATAAGGCTGAATATACATTCGCTATTTTCGACTACACGTACTTGGTTCGCAATGCTAAGTACTTCAAGCCCTACTCCGAAGTTACAGGGCGAGTGGAAAGTGTTTATAGGGGGATGTAAACCTGAGACTCTTTGTCGTGAGGTAGTGTTGTATTTTTGCATGAAATGGAGTAATAAGCCCACAGGAGCGATTTTAAACAGTCAACTACCAGTCCACATGTTTTTTTGACAGATCACGAAAACACAACACTACCTCATGCGGAATATTTTTTTGAAAATTTTCGGACTAAAAAATGTATGATTTTATCGTCACATTTAGTAGAAAAGCTTGATAAATGTTTGTACTATTTACCGTAGCCATGTTGGATTTTGGCAATTTTTATTTCACTTACGGAAGTGGGTAATTTCAACAGCATTTCTCTACTTTTCTCCTGTAAAAGCTATACATAGTGTCCTACTTTTACTCGTTCGTTTCGCGTTCAAATAGCACACTATGTTTAGCTTTTAGAGTAGACACAATCAATACGATGTTGCAATTACCAGTCTCCGGTTGTACTAATTTGTAAACATTAGTTTTGTCGAATATTTACTTTCGCACAGTAGTTTTGGCGGAGTTCGTCGAGAATGTATGGTGGCCGTTAAGTTGTTCTTCAGATGTGTCAGTATAATTTATGGACTCCAGCTGAGGCTGCTAACATTTTTGTATTACAGACTTTTCAGACAATGCTAAATTTCTTTCATTTTAAATGAACTTTCGTAAAAAAGCTATAGGAGAAGTCACATAGCTGAAAGGGTCTGGTTCTACCTAGGTACTGCATCATGCAACTTTCGCAGTAAAATGAGCGAAAACTCGTGAAACTATATCGTGACTTCATTTCGTATTCATGTAGTATCGTAAACATCTAAAATCTTGAGGTACATGGGGTGGCTGGGATGGCTTCCTGAAAGCCGCAAAGTTTCATCCCTCATCCATCGCTTAAAGCCCCCTCCCTCCCTCCCTCCCTCCCTCCTTGTCCCCACCAGTCACACCTACCCTTGCCTGCTAGCTACATGAAAAATAACTTTGGCTCTGTCAGAAAATGGGCATCAATTTATGAACGTCAGGCTTCAATCCAGGAGGCATTAAGGAGTCATTTCATCCTACATAAATGATGAAGGGGGGAGTTTCTAAATAAAAACCTTTTTATAACCATGCCCTCCCACCTTTCCCTAGGGCTCATCTTTTACGTTTATGTGGATACCGCACCGAAAAATATCCTTGATTCAATTTTCAAATTAATTTTTGTTGAGGGGAGGGTACAGGAAATGCGTTACGCATTCACGCCGCTCCCCCTCCCCCATCGGGGACTCCCAACTAATGGAGTGCCCGAGCCCATTAAACATTTCCACCCTTGTGCACCTGTTCGGCAATGTTGGTATACTGCATTCGCTCACGCAGGTGTGTAAAATTTAACTCTCTGCAAATTGATGTAGTTAAAAAATTACTGAAAATCGTATTTATTCGAAAATGTATTTTATAAGCGAAACGTTTCATACTTCAGGTTCACCTTTTTGGCTAGGGACAAGGTTAAGAGGACGCTATACCTGACGGTGCATTTTTTGCCACCCATAAGATTAACATTGCGAGCGGCGATTCATTTTCATGGTTTACCCTTGGTTGGAAAGACACAAAATTTTGCCTGTACCTAGCCCTAACAATGTTCTAGGGAATGTTCGAAGCAGATTTCCCAATTTCTCATTGGTTTCTTTTATTGCAACTGTTTTACAAATGCTAGCATCGCATACCTCAAGAAAAGTGCTGTATCTCGAAAACCAGTAAAAAAAATGGGAAATCTGCTTCGAACACTCCCTAGAAAATTGTTAGGGCTAGGTACAGGCAAAATTTTGTGTCTTTCCAACCAAGGGTAAACCTTGAAAATGAATCGCCGCTCGCAATGTTAATCTTATGGGTGGCAAAAAATGCACCGTCAGGTATAGCGGACCCTTAACAAAACATATAGAATTAAATGAGATGGCTATTGCCTGTCGGTAATGAATGGGAAAGTTGCCATTGGCACTATTGGCAGGTGTAGGGGCAGCCAGTTCAAGGCCGTGATAGGTGCGAACCTGTGCCTATTACAAGATAGGTATACGGAAGAAAGCATGGTGAGTTATGTAATGGCTTGCCTCCTCTCCCATCCTGCCTGCGGGCTCCACATTGCCACTCATTCCATGTGGGACGGACGGGCAAGGTCGCACCGCAGCCAACCTGTTCCTGAGACTCTCTATCAATTCTGTCTTCGATTTTGCACAGGGAGAGTTGTTTAAAACTAATAAATTGGTTTTGTTTTGCAGTGGAGTGAAGGGAGAGGACCCAGGTTCTAATCTCGGCTATTCTAGAGTTTTCCTTGGGAATCTTGCCCGGCTCGGGGCCTGCCTGTACAGCCATAGTCCGTACCAAATTACCCCCTTGTGTACATAGGTCACGTGAAGATGCCAAGACCATGCTACTGGTCTTCCTATACCTACTGAGTCCCGTAATCAACTGTAAGGGGGGTACGTATAGGACCGTACGTTTTTACTTCAGGTGAATCTGATTTCGTCTACATAGTTTCGGCTGTACAGTAGATAAAGGAAGGAAGAAAGTGAAAAACACAATCAGAACCTTTATCAGTAGACTCCTACTTTTCTTTAAGGGTCCGCTATACCTGACGGTGCATTTTTTGCCGCCCATAAGATTAACATTGCGAGCGGCAATTCATTTTCAAGGTTTACCCTTGGTTGGAAAGACACAAAATTTTGCCTGTACCTAGCCCTAACAATGTTCTAGGGAGTGTTCGAAACAGATTTCCCATTTTTTTTACTGGTTTTCGACATACAGCACTTTTCTTGAGGTATGCGATGCTAGCATTTGCAAAACAGTTGCAATAAAAGAAACCAGTGAGAAATTGGGAAATCTGCTTCGAACACTCCCTAGAACATTGTTAGGGCTAGGTACAGGCAAAATTTTGTGTCTTTCCAACCAAGGGTAAACCTGAAAATGAATCGCCGCTCGCAATGTTAATCTTATGGGCGGCAAAAAATGCCTCGTCAGGTATAGCGTCCTCTTAATGTACATACCGTTGTGCGAGATGTATGTGTTAGTAGCGGCGTAGTTGTTCTTACATATGGACAGATACAGAACAGTTGGATTTTCTATAAACTGAAAGGATGTTTGAAATTTCCGGGTGTGTGGGATAGAGCAGTAACCCTCAGATGAATCCATAAATCCCCAAAGCCTCGAGGTATATTTCCGGAGTCATGACTAAACAAATATGTCTATCACTGAGTAACTTGAACACGCACACAGTCTTGAATGCTGATACAGACCAACACGAAACACGCCATGGCTTTTTCTGGATCACTACATTACATGGAACTAAAGTTCTAGGAAGCCACGTGCCGAGCAACAGCTCTGGCGAGGTCCTTCACCTCGCCGGACATTCATGTCGAAAAAAAACCAAGGGGAGGAGGTTGACAGGAAGCACACAGGTTTGAGGTTCGGCATTTTTTAGCGGCCTACAGTTATAGGTAACGATTATTGTGCCTGTACCGAACAGCACCATGTACACTTTGGCCCAAAATATTCGCTATTTCTCTTATAAATTTCTTTAAGTAGGGAACTCTCCTTTCTGCTTATGACAAGTTGTGCTTATTGTGGCTGAACACAATGCCAGATTTGTGCAAAGTATAGATTTATGAAACGAAACCTTTAGCGAGACCCGAGGGGTTAACCACTCGTTGGGAATCTCGTTGGGAATCATTGGAAATCATTATGAAATCTTATTGGAATTTTTTGGAGTAGTTACTCCTTCGGGGTTCATCTTTCTATATGAATATCGGCGGGAATATTTGGAAATCTTTATGAAATCTCAGGGAATCTCAAGGAATCTCTGGAGTGGTTACCCCCTCGGCGAGACCTTTAGCTTATGAAATTCAGCATTAGGGTGATATTTATACTTGAAGCGAAATCCACCACTGTAGTGGGATTTCGTTCGTTCTTAAATTGGGAAGGACAGGGCAACTTGAACCTGACATCTGGTTGATGCGAGGCGTCATGTTACCCTTTTAACGAGAAGTGAAGATACAACTAGGTATTTTCTCGCTTTTTCGAGCTGGGAACACGGTTTTTTTTGTTTCTTGAAAATGAGGTCCCCCTCATAGGCTGAACAGTAGTAGGCTGTCCCATTGAAAAAGCAACAAAAACCTCTTTCTTAGGTCTTTTTCACCTCCTGGGCAGATGAAGCCCACCAAGCGCTTATATAGGTACCTATACCTATACAATTCTTGCCAACATCCGACAGTGACTAGACCCATTCATTTTCTGCTGGAACACTGACGTAAATGTGACAAATCTGGTGATGCAACGTTATGACAAGCTACTCTAATGACACCGATGACAATGATTGTGAATATTATGACAAAGTAAGACAATAATGGATGGACTTGAAGAGTAATGATGACCACCCATGCACCTCTCTTGCTGCACCAAATTGTTAATTTTACTCAGATTTGTCGAACAAAAAAGTGAACGTTGTTTTCTTCACATTGTTGATTTATTCACAGGATTGAGGATTGTTGGTCGTGCTGATGAGCTGTACCTATAGGTGAAGTTAATATAATAATTACAGGCTTATGTACAGACTCTCGTGAGCCTCATGCCCACCCAGTGTGAAGCAACAGGCCAAGGGTATTTCTCGCTGCCTCTACAAATAGTCTGTTCAGAATTCATTTGTTACTCCTATATACGAGGCTGATGATGATGAATAAAATAAAGGGTCCGACAACAGTCGAACTTAACTTTCTCGCCCCCATATGATTTTTTTTTTTTTTTTTTTTTGAAATTCTTTTGCGGGCTTAATTTTTACGCAATCCAAAATCGGTTGAACACGACCCACGAGCATCTATCTGAGATCACTCACACTAAATCTCATTACTGTCATTCTATTACTTTAGTCCCAAATGCGTTCCGACCATTCAAAAACGTGGTTTCTCATTCTCAACTCATTTTCAACACTTTTTTGACAAAAACGGCCGTAATTTTGAAGATAACAAAATTCTGTTCGACAGATGTTTAAGTTACATGGTTCTACACAAATTTACCAAATTTCATGACAATCGGTCAATAAATGTGAATGAACTTTGGTCCAGAACGGCCGTAATTTTCAACTTATTCAAAATTAGTTGCAAACGACCTCGAAGCATCTATTTTTCAACACAATTACCAATTTTCAGTGTTATAGATTGAAAAGTGTACCGTCGGCGCTTGTCCGACTAACCAAAAACGCGATTTTTGAATTATTTTGGCGGTTTTTTGACAATAGCGGCCGCAATTTTTGACCAATCAAAAAATCCTTGAAAATACCCGTCGGCAGTGATTTTAGGCAGGTCCATACCAAATTTCATCAAAATCGGATGAACGGTATAGGCTCTAGACAAGTGTACGTACGGACTAACTGACGGACGGACGGACAGACTTTTTCCAGAAACCACATTTTTGGACTCAGGGGACCCCCAGGATCATGGGAAACCCAAAATCTCAATTTCGAAATTTTGCACGAAAACAATACTTTCTCGCCATATATGGCTAGCGAGAAAGTAATAAAAATCTAGAAGGATGATACCTATAGACAGCAACAATGTCAGCGGGATATAATACTGACGACGCGACGGTGACTGCAAAGGTGAAATCGTAATACATGCCTCCATTTCACACCTTTACGAAAAAGGCTCCACCCATCCATTTTGAGTTCTCATCCACTCAGCACTAGCCGGAATACACCCCCTTATTTATTTTTTGAATAGCATTTTAGGATTTGACTATGGTAGGTTGGTTGAGTAAGTAGAGGTCGATAAAAAGCACATAGAACATATATTAGGTCAAATAATAAAACACCTTGTTTCTGGTAGTGCCAGCTGTTGGAGCGCGGCTTTTGAGTCAGAATCACCACCGGCTGTCAGAGCACGTGTGGGATTCTTACCACAGCTAATTGAGCACGTGGTTAGTTGACCAGAGAAAAGGGTGGTGTTGCTAATTTCCAAGGGAGACCAACCTAGCCGGGTTACAGACCCGGTAGGTCTCCCTTAGGTCTGTTTCTACTTAAAATACATTAATATACTTCTACCTACTTAACCATATATACACACATAAAACCATATTACATATATACCACAAGAATAGTCCTACCTACAAAGTCTACCTATTTATCCAGGTTTTTAAGGTGGAGTAATTCGAGTAGTTGCTTCAGCGCCCTCTGACGGCTAAGACTGCTTACTACGAACCCTGCAGAGAATGGATTATGTATGCTTCTGGGAGCTTGCATCCGCGAGGCTGTTGGGTAGGTCCCAACAGCATCCTTACGGACCTTGCCCGGCTTGGTCCTACCTCCCCCCAAACTAACGAACACTATCTATTGCGGAATTTTGTCTATAATGAATGATATATGTGCCCGGTTGGGGTTCGAGTGGCTTTCAAGCGGAGTGCCATAAGGACGTAAGGGGTGAAAAGCTATACAGGACACACAATAGGCGGAGCTGCAACGTCATCTGCATGCCACATCCTAATTACCCTATACCACTCATCTATAGTTTTCCGTTGCCACACCCTATACCTAATATAATATCGTAGAGTATAGAAAGGGATCCTTTTTCTTCTTCTATATTATTTCCCCTTTAAGAGCCACCATACATTCGCTATTTTTTTTTACGTTTAGACTTCAAACTTTGTGAGAAAACTATTGGATGTTTAAATATTCTGAAATATAATATGTGTTTTTAACGTCATGAGGCTGCCTATGTTGTGATTTTACGATAGAGTGATTTTTGTCACAAAAAAAACTGTCCAAAATTAACCGATAGTTTTCTCACAAAGTTTGAAGTCCAAACGTAATAAAGGGTCCGAAAACAGTCGCACTAAACTTTCTCGCCCCATGTGATTTTTTTTTTTTTTTTTTTTTTTTTTTTGGATTTCTTTGAGATTTTTTTGCGGGCGTAATTTTTAAGCAATCCAAAATCGGTTGAAAATGACCCAAGAGCATCTATCTGAGATCACTCCCACCAAGTTTCATGGCTGTCATTCTATTACTGTAGTCCCAAATGCGTTCCGACCATTCAAAAACGTGGTTTCTCATTCTCAACTCATTTTTGACATTTTTTTGATTACAACGGCCGTAATTTTGAAGATAACAAAATTCTGTTCGACAAATGTTTAAGTTACATGGTTCTACACAAATTTAAGAAATTTCATGACAATCGGTCAATAAATGTGAATGGCGCCGAAACGATCGAACTTTGGTCCAGAACGGCCGTAATTTTCAACCAATTCAATTTTAGTTGCAACCTCGAAGCATCTATTTGTCAACACACTTACCAATTTTCAGTGTTATAGATTGAAAAGTGTACCGTCGGCGCTTGTCCGACTAACCAAAAACACGATTTTTGAATTATTTTGGCGGTTTTTTGACAATAGCGGCCGCAATTTTTGACCAATCAAAAAATCCTTGAAAATGTGTCTCGGCAGTAATTTTAGACAGGTCCATACCAAATTTCATCAAAATCGGATGAACGGTATAGGCGCTAGAGCACTGAACGGACTGACGGACGGACGGACGGACAGACTTTTTCCAGAAACCACTTTTTTGGACTCAGGGGACCCCCAGGATCATGGGAAACCCAAAATCTCAATTTCGAAATTTTGCACGAAAACAATACTTTCTCGCCATATATGGCTAGCGAGAAAGTAAAAATAGCGAATGTATATTCAGCCTTAATGTAGGGACTTTCTCTCATTCTCATTCGTCTTATTCAAATTGCCACTGTTGAGACCACTCGATGTTGTTATTTTTTTGGGAACCCGTAGAACGCTTGAAATATTCTTAGCATCTCGCATCATTGTTTCCTGATGCAATGTTACGTTCGACGGACTGACGGACGGACAGACTTTTTCCAGAAACCACTGGTTTCTTTTATTGCAACTGTTTTGCAAATGCTAGCATCTCATACCTCAAGAAAAGTGCTGTATCTCGAAAACCAGTAAAAAAAAATGGGAAATCTGCTTCGAACACTCCCTAGAACATTGTTAGGGCTAGGTACAGGCAAAATTTTGTGTCTTTCCAACCAAGGGTAAACCTTGAAAATGAATCGCCGCTCGCAATGTTAATCTGATGGGCGGCAAAAAAATGCACCGTCAGGTATAGCGGACCCTTAAGTTGCGAGGAACTTTCGTGAGAGGTACCACGAAACAGCTTTGTAGTTGTCGCTGAAAACTTTTTGGGGTATTCCCGAAATGTTACTAGCAATATTTTGTTTTGCACGGGATTGTGGCTGATGGTCTGTTACAGAGGGCGAGGCGAGGCTTTGGTCGATATAAAGCGCAGAATCCGTGGCACTCTCCCCCTCCTCCCCCCTCTTCTACCCTCTGCTCCTCACCCCCACTTGCTAATAAATGTACTGATAATAATTAATTATAGACTCCACGGTGCGGTACAGTCTGTCGGGAATGCACTTGGGGTTTTAGGTGCTGTTCAGACAAAGCGAAACCGAACGCAACATTTGCCTTTGTTTGCTCTCAGCAAATTGTATCACTCAGCTTCATTTTGAGTCGTGGCTTTTCTCTTTGTTGGATTATTGGTGTTTGCATCAGTTCAAGCATTGCATGTCCAGTGGCGTACACGTGTATAAGTTTGTTCTCATGATAATAACCAGATTTAAATGGGAACAGGTTTATTATTGGTAGACGTATAGGGCTGGTATGGTCCAACAGTCTAGAGAACGGAATGAATTTTCTTCAGATTTTATTTCAGTTGGGAGAGTGTTAGGTATACAGGTACAATGATATTATAGGTCTTCAGATATTTTTGCAAATGAAAAGTAACTTTGAAAATATATACCTATATTGTATTAATTTATTTATTTCTTTTTGCAGATAAGAGGGAGGAAGGAGGAACAGCGGATGCTGGAGCTGGTCATGGTGAGTTAAACTTTTTTAAGTTTTAGAGATTCAAAGTTATAAGTTCCAGGCTGGATTTTCAAGCACGTTTTTAGCTTGTGGTAAGCTAAACATGTGCCTGGTGTTATATTTATACCATTTATCTTATCGTTTAGGTGGACTGGCGCCAAAACTACCCTAAAAATATATAGTTTTATAATTATTTAACTGTCTACCACAGCTTTTGAGTAAATTTTATGCAGTCCTGGATTCTCTTCAAATTTCAGTGGGGGATTTGAAAATTACAAAATTTCCGTTTGTGTCCCTTTCTAATTAATGATTCAGTACGTCTGCTCCAAATTTCATGAAGACACGAACCATTCTCTCGGAAGTCATGAAAAGGCTCAAAAAAGGAACTGTTTGAAATTCTGCTGCAGTTCCCGTGGGTCTATCTCTTTATGGTCTGTCCTGTCTGCGACAAAAGCTATAAAACTCCCTCCGACGCGGTTTGAATGCGGAAGGATAGGGCAAGGTAAAGTATAGTAATAGTGACTCACCTCGGGTTCACTTGCAAAATGGAAAAAAAAATCTAAAAAAGTTTTTCCAAATTATTCATTTTGATGATGATTGTTTCGATATTCCAAATATTATGGCTATTTTTTACGGTTCATGCATCATATATAAGGTTTTTCCAGGAGCAGTATGCGATCTTCCAGTGGGTTGATAGGTATTAAAAATTTTGGTTCGAATTCTGGAGGATCAAATTTGTGAATCGTACATTTTTGGAATTTTTTACATCCCTCACCATTTTCGTGAATCACCCAGTATATTGGAATAGAAGCTGCTTAGGACATGGCTGGAAAAGAGAAAACTAGCAAGCTGGAGGTAGAGGAAAACGTAAGGTTCAATGCGGAAAATGTGGATTACCACATTTTATTTTCTCCGCTTGCGATTATTTTCTTACGCAGCCTAAAAAGAGAGCGTCGTGTGGAGGGGTGAAAGGTCGGAGAAAGTCTTGTTAGGGGTTTACCTGTGATATTGGGTCCTGCCTTCACCCGACCCCAGAGGCCCCCAGGCCCCTTCCAATTCCTTGGCTGCTCCTGGGAGCGCGCTGTCAAAATTACACATTAACCTACATTCCTCCCCCAAAACACCTCCTGCAACTTTAAATTATTTTCGCGGGAAACCACCGAACAGTGAAGCGCTTCTTGAATATTGCATGACCATTTTTATTTTTAAAATGAGTGCTTTGTACGCCAAAGGTCAAGCGTCAGTCTGAGGTTTAGACGATATAGGGGTTAACCACTCGTTGGGAATCTCGTTGGCAATCATTTGAAATCTTTATGAAATCTCAGGGAATCTTGGAATTTTTTGGAGTGGTTACCCCTTCGGGGTTCATCTTTCTATAAATATCGTTGGGAATCTTTGGAAATCTTTATGGAATCTCAAGGAATCTTTGGAGTGGTTACCCCCTCGGTTTTAGATTTCAGTTGGCATTGTACAGGACGAGGATTGCTAGAAGAAGAAGGTTTTGTTGCAATCGGAATGGGCATTTGGAGGATATGTGACAGTTTACAGAACTTCTTCAAACGAAGAAGAGGTGACCATTGCCAGGATTGCTTGAGTACCTACCTACGGTCTCGCTCTATACACAATGCATGGCCGCCTCCAGTTGGTTTTTTATAGGGCGGCAATTAGACGTTATCTTATATTCTAGAGATCCTGAGCCACTATGGAGACTGTAGTCGTGTTCCATTACCGTCATGGAAGGTTGAGGTCGCTGCGGTTGAAGTCGTGGTGGGAGACTGAGAGGAGACCATCGGGACGAGCACGTTCGGTTAGAAGTAGCGTCTTGTCTTCTAGTTCTTTGCCATATGCCCAACATAAGGGCTGCCAGCCGTGGTAGCTGTCACTACTTTGTCAGCTTTCTGCAGTATACATATTTATTTTCCGGGTGATTCGTGAGGCCTTGGACTCATCCTTTATGACCACTGGAGCACTTTTCCTGAAAGTCCGGACGGAGATACTGTCAAGACTCCTGATTCAGACTAGAGTCCCCCATCGCTCATTGACACAGAGACACAGAAAAGGGTACCCGAGGGGTTAACCACTCTATAGGAATCTCGTTGGCATTCTCAGGCAATCATTGGAAATCTTTATGAAATCTCAAGCCAATCTCTAGAGTAATTAACCCTTTGGGGTGCATCTCTCCACGAATCTCGTTGAGAATCTCAGGAAATCTTTGGAAATCTTCGTGCAATCTCTGCTGGCAATCTCAAGCAACCTCCGGGGTGGTTAACCCCTCGAGGGTAACTATGTATGTTCAGCCGCCCCAATAAGCCCGTCCGGTATTTTTAGCTGCAGTTCCTAAAGTTCACTTTGGTTTCCCCTATAAGTTCATTGCGGAGGGAAAACGCTGTATAGTGAACTTTTAGGGAACACATTCTGTAGCGGACTTCAGCGGCTTGTGATAGCCATCCTAAGTACATCAGTGTATGATGGAGGTCATACAGTTTTGATAGAGTTTGAACCACAACTGTACCAGAACCTAGGTATCACATGAAAACTTCAACCTATAGGTACACCTGCAGCAAAATCTTCACAGATTTTCATCCAACTTCAGGAATGGTGCCTGTAGGAATGCATAAATTCGACGTTGCCGCACCTAGGTAAACAACGGTTGTATAACGATAACAAGGTCATTGAACCGTATAATAGGCCCGCATTTGGTGCTGCTGGAGTGTGACGTGTATACAAACCCGAAGAAAGGGTGTATAGGACTTGGAGGCTTACACAGGAGGTTCCTAACAAAAGGCAATGCTGTCGCATTAGGCAAGCAATTTGGAGAACAAAGGCGTTGGTGTGTCAACTTGACATGGCTGTGCCTTACCGCGCCACCGTCACCGTAACCGCCCCAAAGGCTTTTCCTCTATACATGAAATAAATACCAACACTTCTTAATGAATATCAACGCTCCATTCAGTAAAATGCGACAACCAGGTCATGGAAGAAATTGGCGTGAAAATAATAAACGCTTCAACAATGGTTGCACTCAGTGGCACCAGATTTTGAAAATCCTGGGGGGGAAAGAAGTTGTTAACATCAGATATTCAATTTACTTATCAGTGTAATGGGTCTCTGCGCGTCTCAGTGACCCAGCGGCCAAGGCATTCGACTTGTGACCTCAGAGGTCTGGATTCGAATTCCGGCGGAAAGAATATTTTCCGCTTTAAGGCATATGGATGTAATGCCCACTCTTATTCAGGTTCTGTCTAACTCCTCTGGTGTTAATGCCAACCCGGGAAAAACAATTCTCGAGGGGATAACCACTCGTTGGGAATCTCGTTGGAAATCATTGGAAATCTTTATGAAATTTCAGGGAATCTTGGAATTTTTTGGAGTGGTTACCCCTTTGGGGTTCATCTTTCTATGAATTAAAGTCGTTGGGAATCTTTGAAAATCTTTATGGAATCTCAGGGAAACTCAAGGAATCTTTGGCGTGGTTACCCCCTTGACAATTCTGTTTGTTGATGTTTTTTATGGTGGACATTTATTATGTCTGGCGCCCCTGGTTGCACTTGAAACTTTCTGCCATTTTACTTATCAGACTTTACTGTCTATAGTTATTTTTATCCAGTATCATATCTAAACCAACAATGAGATGACTTTTCTCCAAAATAGCGGATATATTTGAACATGCCGGGTCGTGGGTGCTAAAGCCCAAAAAAACAAAAAAGCTGAAGAAATTCGAACATGGCTGACTCTCAAATTGAGACTCCTTTGTCGATGCAACAGTTGCTGCTGAAGGGCTGAAATGTCTCTAGTGCTGACTGAAAGGAGAGCTGAGGCGGAGCGGGGAGAACACGTTATTCCTTGTCATTTCGGAGCGGTCTGGCTCTATTGGAAGAATAATAAGTAGGATTCAGCAGCTTTCAGAGCTCTCAACCGAGCTCTCCCTAAGACGTTTCAGCCCCTCAATTAAATCAGTCAATGATTTATCAGACCGCTTCCCATTGTTGTTTCTATTTACTTTATAAATCGCCATCTTTTGTAGAGTGAGCCTGTACATTTTAAGTTAGCGCATGTCGACTCTTTCCGTTTTTTAGTCTTCATAAAATATCCGCCTTTCCAAGTGGTACTCTATTCTGTTTGCCTATAGGCTGAGTCTCTACATACCTTTTTAACTTCTTTTTACTTTGTACCTGTATCACTGACTGTAGGTATGGAAGTATTTTTTATGAAAACCTCCGAAGTGACTACACCCATGCTCCGTGATGCTGCCCTTGAACTATCCTTGACGTCATTGATACTGGATTTTTTTCGAGCAACAGCTATACTCCTAACTGGCACCTATCTTTCCAACCAAACCTTTCTAACCTTCGGTCCGTGATAAGTTCTGATAAGAAGTGTTTGTATCGTTTCAGGCGCTGTGCATCTAGCGCTACTATGGAACTAGAGGGATGGGCATGTGTGCAGGCCGGGTGGTCACGTGGGCTAAACAGGCATTCAACGTACTCATCGCTGCCATTGTCTCACATCAAATCCTCTGTGTCTTCACACCAGGTATGTACTATACGATTTAAGCTTACATTCCATCATTGCATTTCCATGTAGGCTGGATCTCCTGTGTGTTCACCCTAGGTATGTATGCATGCAGGCCAGCCACAGAGATAACGTCAAACTTAAATTTTTGTTCATCTGGTGAGAAGAGACCTAACCCGTAACCCTCCCGTGGATACGGCTACGCCCTGTACCTTGAAGGATCAGGGAAGGAGAGATAGATAAGCCCCGGGCTGGCCTGCTTAACAGTCGCCCCCCATAAATTCGCGCAACTTTTCCAACTTGTTTTTTCCGCGGTTGCTGTAGTTGCGAGTTCGGTCGCCATCTTTCATCCATGAAGCAGAAAAACAGAGGGCCGTTTGTTAGCGCCATTTGTCCGTGCATCCGGAGCCAAACTTTACAAAACTGTCAGCGGTTCAACGCGACCGGACTAAACTTACTTTGAAACTTGGGGATTGATTGAACGGAGGGTGGTAGGGTTGGTATACAAGCAACCTCTGTGCGGTCAGAGACGTAAAAAGGAGTCGGATGTATCCTTTCACAAATGAGTAACTTCAAGCAAACTTTATTAGATAATAAGATAATAAGATAATAAGATAATAAGATCAGTCCAGACAATAATTCCCACAACTTCCCACTTCGGCACTTGATGATGTGTTCGAAGCTGGTTCGAAATTTTAAAGGACCCAGCATGCCGGTAAGCAGTTTTAATATAGGTCGTTGATACCGCGTTATAAATTCACACATCCGATCCGAAGAGCTTAGACTCAGGTTCATAAATTGTAAGAAGAGGATTCACATTTCGCGTATATGGTAATAAACTCCGGAGGGAGACTGCAGGGGGTATATTTAGCGGACGATACGGCACCTCGTTACTACAACGACACCGGGGAGTCCCCGAACGCCAAAATTAAAAATGCCCCCCCCCCCCTTCCCCCACGCGTGGGCACCGCCCTATCGAAAGCAACCCCATATTGCCTGTCCGTGCCAACACTAACCTTCGTTCTAATTTACATATGTGTCAATATACGCCGCATAGGTAAATACGAGAATGTTTGCTCCTCGAGAGCTGCAAACCTGTGATTGGATAATCGTGTTTCGATAGTATACTAATAGCACAGACGCCTATAGTCACTTTTAGGGCCATTTTCACCGAGAAAAATCAACGTTGATTTGAAATAAAAATCAAATTTGACCCTAGCAACACCAATAGCGAGGCTCGAGTTTGTTGATTACCATAGCAACTGATTCAAATCAGCTTAATTTTTATTTGATTTTTCTTGTTGGAAATAAAATGGTCCTTTTAGGTACCTACCTACTCGTACAACTACAGATGGTTTTCAACAGAAGTTCTTAACTCAGTGCAAATATACTCATTGAGAAGGCCCATTAAGTAATTTTTATTTACTAAGGAAGCGGTTCTCAAAATCTTTGTCTCAATTTTTTAGAAAATTCCTATGTTTTGATCGTAAGGTCAGTTCGGGTAACTGGGCCAAAGGGGTAACTGGGCCATCCCCTTCCAGATTTTTAAATAAACGCGCGAGAAGAGTTACACTCATGTTATGTTGGTAACAAATCAGCACAAAGCAGCCTTACAACAGAGGTATCATCACTGGTAATATTATTGACTAAAATAATATATTTACATAGTGGAAGGTAAGAGTTCAAGGAAGAGGTCCAGTTACCCATCGCAACCCTATAGTAATCCGGTAAAGGTCTACTCATCGCACTTCCCGGTGCACCAAGCGGCAGAGTGAGCCGCCGCTATAGAGGTGAATCACAGGGGTGTAAGCATCGGGCGGCTGTTCCATGTATAAAAAATATCCTCCAGTCAGTGCGACCAGGTGCACCAAGCGGCAGAGTGAGCCGCCGCTATAGGGGAATCATTGTGGAAAATGAAAAATTCGAACCCCATCCGCCAGTCAACGATGAGCCAAGAAATCTGTTATTGCCTCATTGGGAACAAGTAAGAAGTACATTCCGAAGTAGTCGCAGTGTCGTGCGACAATCGGAAGCAAGTATCGGCAGAAGTGCGATGAGTAGACCTTATCCAGTAATCCTTGTTGAGAACAGGGGGGGGGGGGGGGGGTCCAGTTACCCCAAAATCCTGGGTAACTGGGCCATCAACATATATATGTGAATATCTCCGGGACTAATTTAAATATTGATAATCAACAAGAATGTGACCAAAGGGTAATAGTTAACGATGCTAGAAAGTTAATTTTGCGACCAATCAGACTGAACAGTACCCAGTACTGGATGTATGAATCTTGAGCAGGAATGAATTCTGTAAATCAATGGCCCAGTTACCCGAACTGACCTTATTTCACTGCGCCTGCGAAAACCGTGATTATGTAAATCAAAAGTGGGTGTACACGTATTTCAATGCGCCTGCAAAATCGTGATTATGTATTCTAAAAGTGGGTGTACACTAAAATCGCTGTTGTAGTTATTGACTGTTGGATTTCAGGATTTTGCTACCAGGATGCCGTGCACATCACTGCCATCCTGGGCGAGTCCGTGGTGTTCAACTGCCACGTCGAGTTCCCGGGAGATCACCCCGTGCCCTACGTCCTACAATGGGAGAAGAAGGTAGGCGAGACGGTACGGCCCACTAACATCCTAGGCTCGCGCACCCTTAACAAAGTTATTCCCTCCATTATCCTCACCTACCGCACCTTGTACTTGTAGCACTTGTGTCGTATTATCTGTTTTTGGCTGTTGTTTACCCCCCCCCCCCCCCCCCCCCCTGACGTCATCTGGCCTTGTTGTAGTAGCATTGCACCTATAATATTAATTGTGGCTCTGCTGTTGTGGTAAGTTCCTGCCCGTGAGTGGTTAATACCGTTGTCAATTTTAAGCACTGACACAGCTTGACCGGCATTTCCACATGCGAGATATGTGCCGTAACAGTCTTCGGCGGATTTGCGTGGGCACGACTGAATAAAATTTCTGAAAACTATGTCACCGTGACCGTGAAACTACTCTTTTTCCGTTCTTTCCCTACCAAAGTAAACAAGCTGATACAATTTTAGGCACTCTGTTCTTACTATAACACTAAGGAGCCCCAATTTCGTCTCTCACTTAAAAGGAGCCTTTGTACCTTCCCGTCTTGAAGCGTTTATTCTGAGAAGTGAAGCCGGCATCACAAGGCAACACGTCTGCTTTCCTTTTCCTTCTCGTGTTTGTACGTGGATGCCTCTAGGGAGTCTAGGGAGAAGGGGAACGCCTCCCTCTCCCCTTCTTGAGAAGAGGGAAAACAATAAAGCACAAGTCGAAAGTTTGAGTTGTAGCGAAGAAACCTCTTCCACGTTTTGGTTGAGGGGCATCCGTGAATTCCTTCAGAGAACTGTTTATTTTCCTCCATTGTGTTGTAACAACATCCACCTAAGTATGTATGAATGCAGACTTCCTGATGAAAAATTTAAGTTTATTACGTCGTCGTTATGCTGAAGCTTCTGGCACGTTTTTTGTTTTTGCTCGTTGTAATACTAATGCGCATGCTGCTGTCTTGTCTTAAAAAATTCAGCACCTAGCCGATGTTTCGTGATTTTCCTTTACCTCATTTATTGATGCACTGCGAATCTGACCTTGAGTATTTCTGTTTTGCCTCCCATACGGACCATCGCCTCCCATACCACTGCACAGGTTAGTACGACAGCAGCTTCATAGGGTTGTGCTAAGTGTCACCTACCCATTCTCTAGTGAGAAGTTCATTTCCACTTGAGGGAAAGAATTTTAACCAAAACTATGCAAAAACAGAGCTGGTCGCAACATCCCATGATTTTATTTATGAAATTCCCTAAAAACAGTTAAATAATGGATGATTGAGACGAACTGGCCTCCCTGAGGATTGCTACACCACGGAGGGAAAGTGAAAAGTGGGGGCTGAGGGACCAGGGAGAGACTGCGGCTCCCTCGTAAATATCCATCACTGCCGCCAGAATTCGCCCCAGACGCTAAATTAAAAATGCCATAGAAAATTAATCAGCTGGGAAAACTCAGGGACAGCTCATTATTATTATGATCGATGTCACTGTCCTTTTTCAAGCCATTTGCTGGACAACAACATCATCACTCTTAGATACTTATTTACGGACGCTTTTTTCCTTTGGGTCTTGCCTACTGTCTAACTTTTAGTTATGACTCTCCTATATTTAAACCTTAGGTCCTTAGGTAGCTGTTAGCTCCTACCTATGCCTAAGCAGTTGCCTATACAGTGGCCAATTAGAGCGGTTTGCCTCCAAGCGCAAGAACCTATATGTAATCTCCAGCGGAGACAACCTCTGGTACTTAATAGATCTTCCTGCAGGCTAAGGCGAAGAAGCGAAGTGATACATGTAAGCGAGTAGGTAGACAACAAGAACATTTTCTTAGATAGATTTTTAGAGACATACACGTGATAGGTATATTGATCTCAGGTATCAATGACGCCACAGACGCTGCAGGGTGGGTCGTGGCAACGTGTTAAAGAGAGGGGTGAACTTGTGTGCTGAGTAGGTAAAGTCTGATGCGATCTGGGGGGAGGGGGGAGAGGGGGAGGGGGTAGAGGGGTTGGAAAGCATAAGCTGCTCTCGAAGAACTGCTTTGTCTCTACTCTCACCAGTTCCGCACACTAAAGCAGATTTTGCCAGTCAGCAGCGAGGGGTTGCCCTGGTTTACTTTTCAAAGAATGGAGTTCCCCCTAGGACGTGACCTAGAATCCTACAGACTACAGAGAACGGATCAGGTGTCAGTCTCTCTGGGAGAACAAAAGTCTCCAAGATACGAAAACTACTCCTTGACATTTGTTTATTATTCAGTTATCCTCCAAAGTTTCCTTTATCAGATGTACGTATTTTCAGGACTGTATATTTGTAGGGTGAAGTTACAAGTCCAAAACCATGTGCACTCATACCTAACGATCTATCGGCTCTCCGCGGGCTCTCCGAAAAACTGATGAATCAGTTTAACGCGATTTCCTTTGCGAGAAGCACCAATTCTTGAAAGAAAATGGGAATAGTTAAAAGGGTACACAGATTTATAAGGGGATCAATTAATGAAAAAAAAAAGGGGTGAAAAATAATTGAGACCTCCTAATTCCTAATAATATTGAACTTGTACAATTTTCAGGGAGCGGAGATACCGATCTACATATGGTATGACAGCTACCCCACACACAGTGGGGAGGGGTACGAGGGGCGCGTGTCCCGCGTGTCCCCTGACTCACCGTACGGTCTGGCGTCCCTCAATCTCACGGACATCCGTGAGTCGGACCAGGGCTGGTACGAGTGCAAGGTGGTCTTCCTTAATCGCAGCCCGAACCAGCACAAGAACGGCACATGGTTCCACCTCGACGTCCATGGTGAGAATTCCAGTGAATGCCTTAAATTATAAGGATTGTCTTCATCAATTCATACAGCGAATTGGTAAAATATCCCGCAGACTGTGGACCTACGGGTATAGTAGCTACAGCATGTACATACCTACCGATGAGGGGGTGACCACTCCAGAGATTCATTGAGATTCCCTGAGATTCTATAAAGATTTCTAAAGATTCCCAACGATATTCATAGAAAGATGAACCCGAAGGGGTAACCACTCCAAAAAATTCCAAGATTCCCTGAGATTTCATAAAGATTTTCAGTGATTCCCAACGAGATTCCTGGAGTGGTTAACCCCTCGATACCTACTAACATAGTCAGCTTCTTTTGCAGAAGCTAGTGGTCTTTATAGGTTGGGACACCTAACATAGAACGGAGTACTCGTAAACATCCAGCCGCCAAAGAGAGAGACGTTGTGAGTAGAGATGGGCGGTAATAAAAAACCGTTCTGTTTTTTTAAAAAAAAACGGTTTTTAAAACAAAAAAAACACGAGGCCTTGTTTTTTTTGTTTTTTTGTTTTTTGATCGGAGTCACTAAATGATAGTTAATATTGATAAAACACTGACCTAACAAAATGACAAGAACAAATTTAGAACAAATTTTTTTAAATCTTTATTCAGAAGACTCAGAAGAGTCTGAGTCTGATGAATAATCAACCGATACAACACTCATCGCATCGCGGAAAACAAATTCACCCATAGTTGTGTTTTTTAATCTTGGATACTTATTTGTTCTGAAATAATAAACCTTTTTAACGTCCGAAGCTGAGGTGTAGAATAGCGATTTTGCGATCGAGTGATTTTGGACAATTTTTTTATTGGCAAAAATAATACCCGATCGTGTAATCACTATTCTATTGGTATAGGTACTTAGGAACTTAGGGACCTGCATTAGTTTCTGACGTTAAAAAGATGCATTATACTTCAGAACAAATAAATATTCAACGGTTCCTACATGAATAAAATAAAAAACGTAAACAAACCCGAATTGTATATTATTCATCGTTGAAAATTGATTTAAAACAATAAAAAACAAAAAAAAACGGTTTTTTTGTTTAAAAAAAACGGTTTTTTATTGGCTTGAATAAAAAACCGTTCTAAACCCATCTCTAGTTGTGAGGAGGGTGGCTCTTCCGATGCGTCTGTGATCTGGTTGGCTGATTGGATGCAATTGCATTAAGGGAAGGCTAATGGTAATTAATTTTGTGTTGCAGCCCCTCCCCGCTTTAGCATCACCCCCGAGGACGTAATCTACGTCAACTTAGGGGATGCGATCATTCTAAATTGCCAGGCCGAAGGAACGCCCACGCCGGAAATACTCTGGTATAAGGACGAGAACCCTGTCGAGCCCTCGGCAACTGTAGGCAAGTATAACGCATGTCCGGCTTCGTAGGTAGCTATAGGTAAGTATAGGTAAACCTACCTACGTACGATTCCTGAAGTACCGTACACCGCTTCCTATACCTACGTACTTTAAAATTCGGTAGAGACGTGATCAACCAGCAAGCACCAAAAGTCTTCAAAGAATCGGTGTGACAGTGACACAAAGAGTGACACCCCTTCTTTTTCCTGCTGAAAATTAATATCGACTTCTGTCTGCGTGCATGCTGCACCATGGTTATTTCTCATTGATTTATCGGGTTTCAGGTATATTTAATGATGGAACTGAACTCAGGATATCAAATATTAGGCACGAAGATATAGGGGACTACACCTGCATCGCCAGGAACGGTGAGGGACAGATTAGCCACACTGCCCGCGTCATTATTGCCGGTAAGCGAACCTTCTTTTTTCTCTAATATTTTAAGATAAAAATGACTTAGAAAAGTGGTTTTTTGACGGCATACGACTTAATTGCAGGTGGCGCTGTGATAATGGTCCCACCTACAAACCAAACCAAGTTGGAGGGGGAGAAGGTGCAGTTCTCGTGCGAGGCAAAAGCGTTGCCAGGCAACGTGACTGTGAAATGGCTGCGGGAGGCGATGCCGGTGAAGGAAGTGCCGGCTCTGGAGACTCGCGTCACCACGCGTAGGGATGGTTCGCTCATCGTCAACCCCGTCAATGCTGATGACTCAGGCCTCTACACCTGCGAGGTTACCAACGGCATTGGCGAGCCACAGACTGCGTCAGCGTACCTTAACGTAGAATGTGAGTACCTTGCGGCCAAGGAGTGTGAATTTCGTACAGCCCGATTGCATCACTTGAAGGTTCACATTCAAGGGGACAACCTCTAGAATTTTCTTGCCTGTTGACCCCACCCAAAAAAAGAAACCTCGTTGGTATCTAGGTACTTAGAATTACCAGATAAACTTCCACTATTCCCGATAAAGAGTTACTGCCTGGGAGTAAAAAAATGTACCTAAGGACAGACAAAATGTCCTCCGAACACGGTGCATGATATCCACGCGCCTCATGACCTTAAATTATTCTTACACGATTAATCCGCGCAATATTTTCAATTAATTTCATCTTTCTAAATTTAACGTCGAAAATGGTTATTTTTCAGTCCCTGCTAAGGTGACCTTCACCCCCACAGTGCAGTACCTGCCGTTTCGACTGGCCGGGGTCGTCCAGTGCTTCATCAAGGCTAACCCGCCCCTGCAATATGTCACGTGGACCAAAGACAAACGGCTCCTAGAGCCCTACCAGACGAAGGATATCATCATTATGAACAATGGATCTCTTTTATTTACTAGGGTAAGTTCAGCTGACAGGAAGGTACCTAGGTTTTCTCCAAAATTGCCATCCCTCCCCATTAAATGGAATTGCAGAGAAGCTAGATTGAGAAAGGAACTGCTGCCGTAATCACTGGAATGAATGGACCTTGGGATAGGTGGTTTAAAGTCAAGGTTGAACCAAAGAAACACGCAGCACAGAAAATGCAGAAGACGTTCTCGTAGTAAATCGTTTTAGTTCTCCCCAAAAAGCCGGCCCAAATTAAGTTTTCACTTGAATGCATAAAATGTTTTACTCAAGTCAGAGAGGACGACCCAGCCTTGAGGAGCGCCAAACGCTCATACTGTTTTGATAAATAACTAATGCTAGTTGAGAAGTTGTTAGTTTGAAAGTTGAATAATTTAGTAGAGGAACAAGTCCTTAGCCAACAGTCATTAGGGAGAACTTTGGGGAAACTTGCCTCGTTGGCTTCAGAGCAAGTCCAGCCACCGCGAACATGACACGGCGGAAAAATCTTCTTTCCCACCGCCTTCCCCAGCCATCAATAACGAAAAAACGATAAAGCTTCTGACCCACTCGCAAACTACTTTGCTGACTCTTAGATAACCCAACTTTCAAATTGCTTCAGATCGCAGATAAATTTTGATGTAAAAAATTACAGGGAAACGTTGTCGCCAACTGTTCTAGTCTAGGAGTTTGAACAAATAGCGCTTGGCTATTTTATTAAAGTTCGCTCATTTGGACAGATCTGACGTGTAAGATTGCTTCCAAGATGTACCTACTGCATTGTAGGTACCCAGCTTCTTGCCTTCTAATTTACGGTAACACTGTTTGCTCTGTACCGATGAGCATGCACATGAAAATACATCTTGTTTTTTTATACCTGACCGGAGTCAAGAACAGTGAGTGAACCGTAAAAATTGCAGCTGTTGGGACTAGACATGGGACTAGACACAGACATGGGACCCCTAGAATCAACAGGCCACACACGATACACATTTGTTTTCTGATCTCCAGGTAAACCAAAACCATCAGGGGCGATACACATGCACCCCGTACAACGCACAGGGCACGCAGGGGTCTTCGGGACCGATGGAGGTATTGGTGCGCAAACCTCCCGTGTTTACGGTGGAGCCTGAGAGTCTGTACCAGCGAAAAGTCGGCGAGACCGTCGAGATGCACTGTGAAGCGCAGGAGGCTGAAGGAACTCAAAAACCCACGATTCAGTGGCTCAGGGTGAGTATCATCACAGAATACCATCTATGAACCAGAAGTGATGTCAGATAGGAAACTTCCTATGGAGGTTTTTACTTCATCGCCCCTATGAAATACCTGGGCTGAGAAAGTAAGTATGTCATCGTGCAATGAGATTTTCATTGCAATAGCTTTTGATGTCCCCGACACCAAAAAAGTTCGCTACCGATCTGAAGAAAAAAGAAAACAAGAGAAGACAACAAGGTTCACTCCAAAGAAGCTACTTACTTATCCCCCCTATCCTCTCAAATATTTTTTAGAGAGACGGTTCACCACTGCAAAAGAACCGAGTGCGGACGAGCGGCGGAAATATCACGATAGAGTCACTTCGCCGCACGGACTTTGGCTTCTACCAGTGCGTGGCAAGTAACGAAGTGGCGACCATAGTAACGGCCACGCAGCTGGTGGTGGAGGGCACTCAGCCCCATGCTCCCTACAACGTCACAGGGGTAGCGACTGAGTTCTCAGTTACGCTGTCGTGGCTTCCGGGCTACAGCGGTGGCCCTGACTACAAACAGGACTACACCATCTGGTGAGGAACAGACAAACTATGTTTTGGAGGTGTTGGATCAACAGCATACACCCTATATAACGAAATATTTTGTTTACGTAGGTACCGAGAGGCAGGCGCGGCAGAGTGGTCTACCATTCCCGTCACACCGTCAGGTAGCACGCAAGTTACCATCAACCGACTCACCCCCGGTACCACGTATGAGTTCCAAGTCATCGGCAAGAATGCGCTTGGGGATGGCATGCTCAGCAAAGTCATAACGGTCCGCACACAAGGTAAGGAAGAGATGAAACGGCATTTTCCTTGAGTTTATTTTACCGGAATTCTCGGACAATCGGGTAAATACATTTATTATCAGCATTAAATTTATTCAGCTCTTTGACGGCTCAAGTTATAAAATAAGAAAGTTCACAATTTTTCACATGCTGAAGGATTTCAGTTAAACACAGGTAAACCCACTTGCCGGATACTTATCCTCAGCCCGACTGATTAACGTACAAACTGTACTTTTGGTTTAATATCGCTCGTGAGATGTCAAAATTTGGTTTGATGTGGTGGGTTTTCATTGCGAGCAGACGCGGGAATAACTCGCACAGTGTCCAACCCGGTTATCTCCGAGAAAGAGTTCCAACCGGCTCCTGAGAATTTAGGTAAGAGAAGGCGGAACCTTCCATTTAATCATTTGTTTCCCTTTTTTTGGGCCCTGTCCCTGTCCTGCCTAGAAATGTGTCCAAGCATGAACCCCAATCTCCATCCCTTATTATTTTCATTTTGATTGATTGTTTATTTTCGTTGCAGACGTTTTTGATCATTTGTTCACTTTTCCCACTGACTCCACGGGAGCTACACTTATCCCTCCTATTTTTAAACCGAAAGGTATTTTTAATTTAATTTGATTTTGCATCATTTACGCTTTTGTTGCTTGTGTCTTTATATCTTGTGCTAAATGCTTCCTACGTTTTCATCCTTTTGCGTTTTTCGTTTTGGTCCATTGGAACCTCCTGTCCCGACTTCCCCCGCATTTCCTTTGGCTCGGTCCTTATCAGATGTGCTTCTTTCTCCTAGGTTGCATGGCAATGCACCGCTCGATCTATTTATAAGAACTGAGCACAGAAATTTTCTGCACTTGGTAAGAAAAAGGTGGAGTACCTACTGTAGGTATAATGGTTTGTCGATTTCCAAGCTTTCTTTCTACAGCTGTGTCTGGTGTCTGGAGTGCTTGCAAGGGGAGAACACCATTTTTTGGGGGGGGGGGGGGGGGGACAAAGAAGAAGTGAAATACCTACAAGATATTTTCCCCTCAAGTTGCTGTCTTCCCTTGCAAGTTCCTCAAAAAAAAAATACGAAATTAAACATATCAGAAAGCATTCGTCGCATATTTCTTTGGTCAGGATTGAGTGAATACCTGGACGGCGGTTTACAATTTTTTGCCTCGGTTCAGGGCCGAAGCCTGGACCGCCGCGTAACGTGACGGTGACGGAGATCCCGAACGGATTCCTCATAACGTGGGAGGCGCCGAGTGAACGCCACCACCTCACCAGCCACTACACCATCAAGTACCGGACAGACGCACAATGGCGAACGCTCAACAAGGGGACCATAAGGCCTGAGGAGACCCACTACCTAGGTAAGTAATACAAGAGAAATGTGTAAGAAGTGGAAGTGAAGGTAGGGTATTTCATCGCGTTTTTTGCGTTCTGTTTTCGGGATATGATTAAGGATGCTGGCACCCCAACAGTCATTGAATAAACAAACGATATGGGTACCAGTTTTCTTCACTTACCTACTTACGAACGAAAAACTCTTGAGTCACTAGTCACCGACTTCTATGATTGCAGTGAAGAACCTGGTCGGGGGGAGAACTTATTACTTTCGCATCTTGGCAAACTCATTGACAAGCTACGAAAGTTCAGAAGAAGTCAAGTTCTCGGTACCGGCGCGGGTGAAGCACAAAGCCATTACTGCGGGCGTGGTGGGCGGCATTCTTTTCTTCATCGTTGCCATCATTTTGTCGGTCTGCGCTGTCAAGATCTGCAACAAACGCAAGAGGCGGCGCCAGGAAAAAGGTAAGTCTAGGACCTTGCCGAACTCGGTTACCATAGAAACCACCACCTGTATCTCACTCGTCAGTGTTGTGTTCGTGATCGTGTGTATCCCGTGTCATGTCCTTCGATTTTTCTGTAAACCGCCATCCACGCGGTGACGGTATTTTGGATGGAAATTCCTGCTACTGCTTACGTACTGGTGAGCTGTGGATTGACCCCAGCACTGAAGTTCGCATTGTAGTCTGGCAAAATTTACTAATACCTATAATTGTTGGGCCTGACATTTAAAAATAATAATAATCCTACAGATATACGAGTTTTACTTAGGTCCCACTCATGTCGCTTGTGACGCTTTCGAAAGTACACAGGTGTATCGTCTAATTTATTCCTCATTTGTTCCATAATAGTTATAGGCATTCTTTGTGAGTTCTCTGAAACGTCATTCGAAATTATACTGTGCTCATTTCCTGATGGCAATTTTTTAAAGACGCTAAGTAAATAGGTTGGTAAAGATAGGTGCCTCTTCACCTTACCCCCGTTGTTAACTTAGATTCGCACCCAGCGGCACCTCACGGTACGAGTTGGTACTCACACAGTTTGCCCAACACAAAAGTGTTCCCTTCATCTTCATCTTGAATCTCTTCCCATTCCTCCTTTAACTCGGCATCGATCACAACTGTAGATTTCCTGCCACGGTAACATAGCAGGAGCTTCCATTCGGAACGCCTCGGAATAAGAAAAAATGTGAGCGGAAAGTGTGGATTCTGGAACTGAAAATTTGTAACCCTTCTCTTAATCTACTCGTACTGATCTCGTTTGCACTTGAAAGGCGTGGCGAGCCTTGGGCGACAGGACGTCCCCAGCTGCATCTCTGTACGCGCCGTCTGTACATTGACGCTTTACCTATATTACTTCAAAACTGCTTTGTTACGATTCAACGACCCTGGAACGGTTGTGGAGTGCCCCTTGACGAGTGCCAGACCACTCAGCTCCCACGAAACCCATAAACCTTCTAGCTCTGTCTGTTTTATTGCCGCAACCTTTTACGACTTATCTAGTTTTACGCTTTCCAATTTGAAACTCCTCCAGAACTTAATGGAATATTATAATAGTTTGGGTTAATTTATTAAATCGAATATTGATTTGGTCATTCTTTCTTTATGTCTCTAATTTGGAAACAGACACAGCTGGGTGGGTGATTCCAAAGGTGGCCTTGTTTGAAATTTTTTTTATCGCCGATCATTGACTTGGAGACGGTCAGAATGGACAGAAAATCTACGTCATTTCCAAGCGAGGCAACCTCTGGAGTTTATGGACCTTGGGTGATTCCGAGGAGATTTTGAAGCGTAGAGTGTTTGTTTTGTTTTGATTAACAGAATGGGGCGCCATGTTCGCCGCACAAGAGTTGCGTAAGAACGCCCTCGCGAAGGGACAGTAGAGGAATAAGAGGGGCTGGACGGCGGCCAAGCAGGCACGTACCGACCCCAGTCACCCTCCACCCTATAGCTTTATCCCCCGTGGTGTGTCCACCTAGTGCATGCCCCGTGCGCTCCGCCCCTTAAACCTTAAGCTAGCCATGGATAGAGGTGTTAAGGTGGGCAAATCTCACTCTTAACATCCTAAATATGAACTTACTGCGACTGCAGTGCCATAGAAAGGTATGTAATACTCTTTAAAAATTTTATAAAAAATTATTAGCGCAAAATCTACAATTTGAGAGCCACATTCAAAAAAGAAAAGTTTCAATTCGAAATAGCAGATTTTCACTGATTTTTTTGACGATTTTTGCCGACCCCTACAGTCAGTCGCTTAATTGGCAGTTAATTTTAATGCATATCTACCTCTCAACCATTTCTCTCGTTACAGTAAAAAGTAAAATTTTATATTGGCTCGCTTTTTTTATGGAAATTTTGGAAAAGTTTTGTGGCGGAAGGGTTGCGAATAAAATTAATTCTGAAGAGAAATTTTTTCGACACGGACTCCAACAGAATTTTGGGTGTTTTAGCTTTGATAACTTCTATAGCTTCTGTAAATTAGCATAGTTAGGCAGTTGCATACGTGAACTTAACATTGGGCTTCCTCTAACACCCAGTGGGTATTGTACCTACTGTACATTATGGTTCAGGTACTGTCTATCCATTGCATTTTTTCTGGGAATTTCAATATTGAAACTCGAATAATTGTAGGGGCAGGAGCGCATTGTCAGTGTCCCAGCTGCTCCACCCATTCCCACCCTTTCTTTATATTTTCACTTTTTTCCTCGTTTTCTTTCACCTCAGCTACCTACTTCGTGTCTACCTACAACAGTATACATATTTATCATCCTTTACTTTTGACCTCCTCAGAAGGGGAACACTCATTTAACTGCATCGTCTCTCAAATTCTTCTCTTGGAAATTAGTCAGTACTACTAATCATTTATCGTACCTTGCGAGGGTCTTAAAATTAGGTATATAGACAGGTTAGGATGTACAGGTACGTTCCAAAACAGGAGAGACGGTGCAGTAGATTGCTTGACCCCGAGGGGGTAACCACTCCAGAGATTCCTTGAGATTCCATAAAGATTTCCAAAGATTCCCAACGATATTCATAGAAAGATGAACCCCGAAGGGGTAACCACTCCAAAAAATTCCAAGATTCCCTGAGATTTCATAAAGATTTCCAACGAGATTCCCAACGAGTGGTTAACCCCTCACTTGCCCCACAGCGAGGTCGCCCAGGCATTTACAGAACACCGCCCTTCAAATACAAATGCACTATTTGGACACATCATATTTTTGTTTGATACGTTAAAGGTCTTTCATATTTGACCTGAATTAGAGCATCAGCTAGAGTTTGACCGTTATTCGCCGTTGCTCTTTACACATTTTGCAAAATACATTCAGGTGCGATCTTACATTCAAATAGCAAATTTTATTTCACAAATTTTCCGGCAACTTTAATTTTCCAACTGCGTTCAAGGGCTGCTTCATCAAAGCCCATTGCTAAAGTGAAGCTCATTTGTTACTCGCTCACTTTAAAAATGGCGCCTCGCTTAATGGTACCGCTTCGCTTCTGATTTAGTTTTGAATGCTTTGTATGGTTAGATCACCCGACTGCATCCCCACGTTTTCCGATTAGAATGCATTGTGTTTTTATTTATTCTTATTTTAATTGAAATGAGCCATTGTGTTATTCTTTCGTACCTATGCATTTTGCAGGGATACCTGTATAAATAAGTTAATAGGTGAGTACCTATCACTCGGGAGCTCATTCTGTTACCAACCATCAAACGTACTTATAGGTAGATAAGTGCCCAAGTTATTCAGAACTAGTACGGTTTACTACAGAGTTATTTGACCTTTATGACCTACATTTTTTTTTTTTTTTTTTTACTGAAAAACACAAATACAATAGTTACCTATACTATCTTACAGGCTCGCAGTGCATTCCTGTGGCCTCTTTAGGTAGAGAGAGGCCCATAACACATGCAGACACCTTCCTGCCTGAGGGAACATTTATTTTGGAGAATTTAGTTTGTAGGTAGGATATAGGAACGTCTTCCTTTGAATTATCAGTATTCACAGTTGAAGCACTGTATTTAAATGATCTGATTTGATTTCAGCTTACAATATGGTGGCTTGCCGCATCACCGACGCCCGCAATGGCGGCCAGATTCCCGGTACTATGCACGTGCCTTTGAAAAAGTAAGCATCTAAGCTAGGCTGAACAGTGTTCTAGGTATTTTGCACTTATTTTTCACCTACTAACCTAAGACTTTATTTATAGGGATATTCATTTAACTGATCCTCACACATATTTTTAAGGGTAGGTACCTGCAGTAGGTAGTGAGCCATACAGTAGGATTGTGGGGACCATTTGAAATGGATATTTAAGAGCAACGCCCACTGAAGTTAAAAACTCAAGTTTATCAAAAACAGGTACAAATTGTGAGCCTGATAGGGGGTAGTTAAGAACTGTAGGTATTTGGTGCCCGATCGCTGACAGAACCTAACGGGGTAGGGCGTAGAGGGCAGGGGAGTATTCGATCAAGATGTTACCACAATATTTCAGCTATTCCAACCCAGAAACTTGTAGCAAGAGGACAATAACTAGGTATCTTCTGTTCTGTGGGGGATGAGGTGCTGATAACCTTGTGCCTACCTATTCAATCACCAATTCACCTTTATCTAAGAAAAATTCCGAACAGAGATATGTTTTTCCTGAGTAAAGTACCCATTGTCTTCGTGCCAACCGGTTTCCGATAAACCTCCACTATTCTTCTTTAGACATCACTAAAGTGACAGAAAACGTATTCAAGAATTTCGGCCCATGCTTTCGCATGTGGTGAAGAGACGAACTGAATAATTTGCTGGGCAGAACTTCCCCTCACGGAGCAGAATCTTAGGTACAGCTTATATACTGGGGACAGGTAAGGCTGACTTAGTATTATCTGTGTAGGATATACGCTGAATCACTAACCTATCGCGATCTGAGCCTCCAGATCGACTGCCAGTGATCCTTCAACGCGCCCAGTAAGACCCTCTCTCTATCACTCTCTAACTTGTTGCTCCGCTACTGACTTTAACACACTCTCACTCATGACCAAACCGAGCCCTTTCGCCATCGCTTACTTTTCTTACGGCGGGAAAACTCGGCGAGGTTTGCCAAACGCCACGTCTGACACAAGTCCTGTTTTGTGTGCACCTCACTCCATGTAATTAAAGACACTTCCCAGGTGATTTTCTCTGCCCTCCTTGGATCCATAAATCACTTAGCTTGACGATAAATTTGGTTCCCATTGCTGCGAGGAACGCTCATAATACTAATGACAGTTGTTCATCGTTTTTGTACATCTAAGAACGGCAGCGAAAAGATCGGCGAAATCACCTAATGCAAAATATTATCCTCCCAGCTAGTATAGCCGAACCGAAATGTTCGGACGTTGTACAGTAAAACAGCCCACACTTTTCCAATGTTCACGTATACAGTGAGGACGTATGAATGAAGATACTATAAACCCTGCGCCTTATTGTCCAAAGGCGTCATCACTCATCACTATGCACACTGGGGCTCACTCATGGTCAATGAATTCGTTAGTTAGTTACTACCTCGAGAATTTATAGACCATGAAGCTCTATGCCCTATTTGAATACACCAACACCAATAGTTATATCACAACTAAATTTTGATGAAGGCGCGTGTTCGACTTGTGGCAGGCCAGCTCACCATTTCACTGCTTTTGCGGAAAACCCAGGCAGTCGTTTCATATTTTTTCTGCGATACCTCATGATAAAACCTCAACAAATTGAGCAGCTGGTAGTACGGTAGTGTAGAGGTAGACATACCTTCATTCACGAATGATTGGGAAATTCGTAGATGATGTAGCCCTTACAAAAGGCATTAGGGCACTTTGCAATTTTTAGAGTTCTTTTCAAATCAGAGTGATCTTTCACACTGGTCCTTGATGTGGTGCCTTAATCACCGAACCACTCTTGATGCTTTCTGGATCAACTGTTACACAAAAAGTTCGATCACATCTTTTTGTACATAAACCGCTTGTGTGACTATTTTATCTAATCTAAATCTGTCTTTTCCCCTCCTGCTATTAATGCTGGCCGTGAAGGAGGACTAAAGGTGTGGATTGCTTTTATCGGCATGGAATTCAATATGTGTTGTGTGATTTTTATGGGACCCTCTTGGCAGTCAGTCTGCTTCGGCTTCCATCAGTGTGTTGCATGTACTAGCTGTGTGCTGGGTGAAGGTGAAGAAAACACCAAGGAAACTAGGATGTCAGGATGACGATACAGCATATTTTTCTGTATAAAGTTAAAGGTGGGAAGAAGAGAAAGTAACTGATGGCACTTCCAGTCAAATTTTAAAATAATGAAATTCTGGCCTATTTTTGTCGAACAGGAGGTCCAAGTTAGGTATGCCTTCACAAGGTTGCCTTTTTGACCTGTGCTTCTCACTTTCAGCAGAGTACCAGGTTTGAAGGCTGCAGCCCACTTGGTGGCGTCATGGCTACCGGGAGGAGGAAGGCGACTGGCAGGTGACGGAGAGGACGCGGTGGACGGGTCTGAGGGTGCGGGGAAGCTTCGCCACATCGCCCGAGCCCCCGATGGCCGCTTTGTGGTGATGAGTGACAGCGCCCGTAGCAGCGTGTCCAGCAGCAGCGATGACGGCGGCTTCCTCACCTGGCGCGCCTCGCAGATTGCTTCACAGAGAGCTGCTTGGCGACGCCCGCTGGTAGCCAGCCCTAGTCTCAGCCTACGCTCCGATGGCACGGGCCAGAGCCTGGCCATGGTCTACACGCCGCACCTCGTGGCGAGCTCTCCGTCCCACTCCCACACCCCGCTTTACATCAGTGACCTGAGCTCCGTGCCTGTGCCTGGCAGCGCAGAACTGAGATCCGTGCATGAACGCTATAGCCAGGAGCTCCCATCTTTGCGCGCCATCCATACCGGACGTTTCTTCGTGCCGGTACAGCCCTCGCCCCGCGGCCGCCAACCTCGTCAAGTACGAAGTGCCCCCGATCTGTCTTCGGGACTCCTCATGGAGACCTCTCCCGAAAGCAGATCGAGCTCTAGTGGCTTCGGGAGTAAGAATACCTCCTCACAGCAGAACCAGAGCTCTCAAAGCGGGAGCACCACCCTTACGCAGCCGCGCATCTTCATACCACCGCACGCTCACCCTCGGCTCTACATCCCGTCGCAGGGCACAACACACCTGTCACCGCAGTCCGCTCTTTACACGCCGACCCATGGCCCGCCTCACACCACCCAGCTGTCACCGCAGTCCGGGCTCTACATTCCACCGCACATCACGCCACCGCCGCCTCTCGGAGACTGGCTTGATCTGACACCTACCGCCGCAGAAGTGTCTCCAGCGAGTGTGGACATCCACTACGAGTTTGACGCGTTCCCGTCCACACCGACGCCGCCCATGACGAGTTACCCGCCCGCCAAGCGCGCCCGAATCGACAATATTGAAGCGCGCGTTGCAGCCATGAAGGCGGAGTTCCGCCAGTTCCGACTGAGGCAAGAGAAGCGGCGGCGTAGCGAGGAGCTGGAGAGTGTTTGCTAGCAGAATGTGTGACCTGGCTAACTGCTCACAGTGTACCGTGTCTGTGCTGGGTTCTAACAACTCAGATGAGTTTCGCTGACACTTTTAGTTCCTTTTTTACGTACTCATGAGTGGACTGTATTGAAAGCAATTCAGAAGAAAAAACATTCGTTAATGCAATGAATTCTAAATAATTAAGTCAATTTGTTTTTTAAATACCTCACTTTTGGGTTGGCTGGTTTTGCCAGCCACTTTTGTTCTCCCTCAGTTGTTTGCTGGGGCCCCTCACTCCCTTTTCCCCACCCCAGTAAGTACCCTCTTCTTGAATCTTGACTGCCCCATCTCGGAAACAACATCGTGGCAAAAGGGATGGGTACCTAAGTGATAAGCTGTTTTGTTCTTTTTCAAACGTAAAATTACCTACTTATTGAAAGAAAGTAATAAATTGTTTTAACACGTTAAGTAAACTGTGAATTTAAATGTTGTAAGTTATATTTATAAAAGTAAAAAATGATAATATAACTGAATGTCGTTCGGATAAGTTTTAACGATATGGATATAAATTATAGAGGTATTTATTGTATGGAAGAGCAACACTTGTAGTGAGGGTACTAATTACGCAAGTATTGTAATTATTAAGTATTTGTAGAGATGTTCGGGCTATCTCTGGGAGTCAATGCATCCATCGAATAATTTTGTTGATATTGTTTAGTATTGTAGTACGTACGTAACACTGACTTTCAGAGGATAGAGGGGAGAGTTCAGGCATGTTTCGATCTCATAACTAACACTAGCTCGTGGAGGGACAGCGCGGAAGCTGCCTGGACAGCTCTTTTTAATGGAGGCAGCTCAATTTAGTCTAAAAGTGTGCAAAGTGGAGTACATGGAATTTATACTGAATTTCGAGAAAGATTTCAGCTTTGTTTTTGTACATGATATTTATTATTACCTACCTTGAAATCAGTTATAAATATTTGCGTTCATTCGTTTTGTTAAATATTTTAGTTGAGACTTGGGTCCAGTCCGAACCTACAAGTTTAAGCAATGACCGCCGTTAACTGTAGACCTTGTAAACCCCGATTAACTTTGATTCCTGATAACCAGGACGTTATTCCTTAAACTTGATCGGTGAGATTTGGCTATAGAAGTAAGTTATTGCAACTACTTTGTTCAAAAATGTAGAATATAAAAAATGTACTGTAAAAGTAGTGAGATAAGCACTTATAAAGCGATGTGAACTCTGCAAAGGGGTCGCCTACCTATTCTTTCCATACTCCGTTAATCCGTTATTTCACATTAGTCAGATTTAATCTAAAGCACATTCAAACGTTTTTTTGTATGAAAAAGAAGTGGCAACAGGTTGAGTATTGTACCTATATAGTGCAGAGGGTCAGAGATTGCCTAAATCGCTTACCGATTGTCATTCTGTGGGCCTGGCCCCTGTGTGCTGAGTTAAGTCTGAATTATTGTCCTTGTTATTTCTGTGGGGAATGAGGTCTCTCTCAGAGCTGTTGGTATGCCACCACCACTGAGACTGGCTCTAAGGCTATGAGTACAAAGGGAATTGGCAGCACGTGGTTAGAAGCTCCTAAGAATGTTACCTTGTTATCAAATGGCTCATAAAATTCTGTGATAGTTTCATTCTGACGAGCACAGAATTTTGCCTAAACAAATGACAAATTTTTAAAGTTTCTCAGCAATTCTTAACAAAGGGAAATCACCTTGATAACATGAAAATATTCTTGAGGTTGTGCGCTGTGCTTCCTCAATCCTTTTACTCTCGCCCTAAAGACAGCAGAGATTGTTCTGCTGTCTTGTTCCCATCACTTGAGAGGTCTATCGTTGTGTTAGTTCTTTATGTTTATTGAGTGATGCTGTTGCTGCTGGTTAAGTGGACATGTCAGTGGCAACACTGAAAAGCTGCTGAGGCATTTTCACCCTTTTTTGAGGCAGATTTTATGAGAGAACTGCTCACTATCACTTTGAGATGCTGAGTAGTTTTATTTCATGCTGTCCTCCTCGGAAAAAATAATTATTTCTCATCAGTGAGACTTCTGCCAAAACCTTCGACAATGTGCTGGTTAATAAACTAAAAAAAATCTTACGCCAGAGACAAATTTTCTTTTAGCCACCGTTTCCAACCAGTGCCATTCAGATCCATCTGATGCTTGAGTCTGTTGAACCACGGTCTACTGTAAAACATCATAAGTCGGTGAAGCCGTCCACATTAGAGTCTTTACGAAGATACCCTCTATTAGTGTGAAAAGAAAATGTTCATAAGACATAGTCACACCTTTCCAGCAGCAATATTTTGACTGTCCTATCTGATATTGATTATTTCATATTTAGTTTTTTGAGACTTCACGTATTTTGTTATGTTGGTATGTTTAGGTTTCTTGATTGTTCCACGGCCGTGGTGATGGGGTCTCTTTGGCTACTGATAGATTTCTTATCTTTAGTCAACGATCCCTAGGTGGAGCGGTTTCCTGCCGCAGGAAAATCTTTGGAAACTCTTTGCTCAGTTTGGCATTAGTTAGTGACAACGGAGATTGACTGACTTACCGTTAGTTGTAAATGGGCATTTAAAACTCTGATTTTTTCAGAAGGCTCAGAGCCATAACTTATGGGACAGGGGTAAAGGTAAAAGTGCAACGGCGTATCCTTTCAAACGAATTCTCAGGGAGCAGAAAACCGCTGGGAAATTTATTATTTGGAGGGTTTGTTTGTGTACCGTATTCTTCCAAAACTGAAATAACTCCTGTTGTTCCTGAGATTTTCCCTCTGCTAGTTTGTAGGCTGATATCCGACCTGTTGTTTAGGGATAAGAAAAAATACCACAGTTCGAAGAAAACTGGTAAAAGAAACGCACAAGGGTTGAGAATCAGCCTCGCACTTTTTGCTACATCAGGGTGTCTATTCAAGTGTCAAGGGCGTACTGTCACGAGTTGACGCATCTCTCAATGCATATGTGAATAGCCACCTAGTGTTGTTAAAATTCTTCCCGGAGACGTAGGATTAACATACAGTTAGGCATTGAGTATTTTTTCTTGCCTGTATTGAAATTGGGATTGGGGGGTTATCGCTATGGTTCCTTAACAAGAAGAACCTTCTGTAAAAAATCTCGGAAAACCAAGTAGTTCGTAAGCGTCCACTGTTTCTCCCTTCTCCACGTTATACCTACATCCCAATAGGTAATCTAAAAAAAAAAACGAAAAAAAATCCAGAATCCAGAAAACGATTTAACTGGAATGTCGGACATACGAGTATATAATTTTGGAGAAGGACAGGCTACCGCTCACGCTGTTATAAGAATTAAGGCTGAACATACAATCGCTACTTTTTTACGTTCCGATTTCAAACTTTGTGAGAAAACTATTGGACATTTAAATATTCTGAAATATAATATGTCTTCTTGACGTCATTACTCATGAGTCATGAGGCTATGTTGTGATTTCACGATAGGTTAATTTTGGACAATTTGTTTTTGTGACAAAAATCGATCGTAAAATCACAACATAGCCTCATGAGTAATGACGTTAAGAAGACATATTATATTTCAGAATATTGAAATATCCAATAGTTTTCTGACAAAGTTTGAAATCGGAACGTAAAAATATAGCGAATGTATGGTGGCTACATACAGAGGAAAACCGTAATAAGTTTCCACACCACGGCCATGTGAAGCAATCCGTATCGTGCAATGTCCGTATTGTGTTCTAGTAAGTAGAGTTTTATTTTTTTACACTGTGTACTTACTCGCTACTGTTTTATTTAAAAAGTACAAAAATGATTTAATTAGGTGATTCCTGCCCTGTTCTACTTCTGTTGTGGTAAATTTTGTATAGCTTTAGTATTGTTTAAGTTGTAGTGCCTAAAAGTAGTTCGAATGTTGTTCATAGTGACAGTCTGCAACTTCTCATTTTTCTTTGACAAAGTACATTTCAATATATAGCAATTCGAACAATACTTTTGGTTTTTCGTCTCCTTTAACTCGTCACTTTACAGCCCTAGGAGTGCCAGGGCATTATAGGATGCACTTTGTCCTGGAGAGTGGGTGATTAGGTCACTTCAACCAAAAAACTGCAGCGTTCCAAAAGTATATGGCTGTGCGAAACCCATATTCTAACAATACAATTGAACGCCAAACCATTTGGAAATGTCAAATCTCTGATCAAACGACCAACAACCAGTTAAGGGTCTCACCAAGACATTACATTAGATATGTAAAAAAGAAGTCTATAATAATTGTACTACTTACTATTACTTAAAGGACTTTCAGGCTAATTCAGATAATTACTAAAATTAAATAGATTACGTATGGAAACTATTTAGGTGGTGTACTAAGAAAATAAACTAGAAACGGAATACGAAAACATACCAATGTTCCCGGATCCAAAATGCTTTCAGTGACCAACATCCCCTAATAAAGTACTGAACCTCTGTGTCCCGGTGTCCGGGTCCGCACACAATGTGGCTCCTTCACACCACGATAACTAACCTAGATGCAATGTTATTTCATACAGGTGATTTCTTAATAGCGACTAGTGAGGGATCCACCAAATTAACCCCAAACTTACCCTTAGTCGGGGGAGGACGCAGAAGGGTGGGGCAGCTTGCTGGGGTGACGTCACCAAGGCTGGACCCGCACCTGAAGACAGTTCACTCACACCCGACACGGTCAAAGTCAATTTGGTGGTAAAAGGTAGAATATTTAACAGAATTAACAGAATCACAGAAAGCCGAATCACAATTGAATAACAGAGCTGATAATTATTATTGAGATGTTTGGAGGACAGAGGTCGAACGCAAACTGAGTACTAGCGTTTCAGCTTGCCCAATATTAGTCACACTTGACGTAGACAAGTTGTGACTATATTGCCGGGCAGCATAAAAAGTGAAAAATAAAAAAAGTAAAATAGACATATCTGAAGCAGTGCAGTATAAAACAATAAATAACATAAATAAGGTATGTGTACAGTAATTATTGGGTAGGTACGATAACAAGGTTGCGGACGGAGCGTCTTAATACGCCACTGGACGTTTTTACGTCGACAACACGAGTTTCGCCGTTTTTATCAGGAAAAGTAGCCGTTATTAGGCCGAGAGGCCACGTTCCAGGGGTGGTACGGACATCTGGTACCCAGACTAACTGACCAACAGACACCGAGTTAACTGACGCTTTAGGCCACTTTTGTTTTTGCATTAGGGTGTGGAGGACACCTTCATGCCATCGTTTCCAGAACAAACGAATGATAGCATGAAGGCGTTCCCACCGATCCCTAATTTTCTCGGGAGAATCAGATAGTGAACTTTCTGGTGGGCTGATAAGAGGCCCACCGACCAAAAAACTCCCTGGACAGAGAAAGTTATCAGGGTCAATCTCATCTGAAACAGGTTCTAGGTAAGGACGGGAATTGAGGATGCTCTCAACCTTCGAAAACAGAGTAACGTATTCCTCAAAAAAGAGATTTTGGGAATTTAACAGTGGTTTTAAAACTTTTTTAGCTAATTTGACTAGAGGTTCCCACCCTGCCATCCACGGAGAGTATGGTGGGATATGGGAAAACTGAACGCTTTGACTGGCTAAACTTGACAGAATTGAGTCATGATTTTCCTTCAGAAAACGAGCACATTCTGAGAGGTGCCTGCCACACGCCACAAAAGAACCAGCATTATCAGAATGGATTCGGGAAGGCAAGCCCCTCCTGGCTGTGAATCTTGAAAAGGCAGACAGGAAAGCTTTGGTAGACATAGAAGAAATTGGCTCAATGTGAACAGCTCTAGTGTTCAGACACAGAAACAGAAGACCCCAAATTTTTGCGGTACCTGAATTTCTTCTAGTCGACAGTTTTACATAATATGGACCAAAAGCATCAACGCCAACCTCATTTCGGAAAGCGAACGTGTTTGTAGGGTTGGTACGGAAAGCAGGTATATCTCCTTGAACAGGAGCAGGTTTTTTCGGATTCAGTTTTGCACAAATTACACATTTGTAAGTTACGGACCTCATAAGGCACCGACCAGATAAAATCCAAAATTTTTGTCGGGACATTGCCAAACTGAATGCAGAGCCAGAGTGGCCAGTAACTGCATGATAATATCTACAGATTAAAGTAGAGAGATTACAGGTTTTTGGAATCAAGAGCGGATGCTTTCTTTCAAAGGGTAGAGAGGCATTTTGCAATCTTCCGCCGACTCTTAAGAGACCAGAATCGTCTAGGAAGGGTTGTAATGGAAGCATATTTTTTGGACAAGATTTCTTCTTAGAAATAGAACTTTTCAAGTCGGAGAAAGCTTGATTTTGAACTTTTTGAACAAGTACTAGGGTAGCAGCATTAAGTTCAGTTACAGTAAGCGGAGTAGTGATTCGGTTTTCACGAGAGGTTCTACAATTATTTATAAAACGCAAAACAAAAGCAGTAACTCGTTGAAGTCGAGTGAGATTCGAGAACTTTTCGGTAAGATCGAAAAATAGATTGGATTCAGTGTCGGAACAAGGTACAATAAGGGCCTTGTCCGGTTTGACATCAGGCAGATTTTCACCTGTAGCTGGAATTTGCAGTTCAGGAACAGGGGAAAAATTTTGTTTCAAAAAGGCTGGACCCTCAAACCAAATACTTTCACGTAATTTTTCCGGAGTGATACCTCGACTGGAGATATCCGACGGATTAGTAGCAGACGAACAATAGAGCCACTCAACATTGGAATGTTCAGTTAACTGATGGATGTTTGACACCCTGTTTGCTACGTAAACTTTGAGCTTCGAGACAGGAATGTTTAGATACGCTAAAGCGATCATTGAGTCAGAGTAGCAGAAAATTTTTTCAAAGTTGAAAGGTAGGTCTCCTTTGAGGATCCAATTGACAATTTTAGCAGAGAGTTCGATCCCTGCAAGTTCCAACTGAGGTATGGTACGAACAGTTTTCAGAGGAGCAAGTTTGGTTTTTGCATAAACCAAGCGAGACATAGGTTGTTGACCTTCAGTTACAGAGACAACGTAAGCAGTACTTGAAAATCCAGCATTAGACGCATCACTAAAAACACAGAGGTAGGTACTGTTTTGCGTCAGGTACAGAGCAATAGCGGGGAATGTGAATTTCAGATAGAAGGTGCATTTGGCTGGTATAATTAATCCATTCATTTGCGACATTCTCAGGGAGGGGTTTGTCCCATCCTAGATCAGGGTGACTGTGCCATAAAAGCTGGACAAATTTTTTCAAGAAAAATAGAATAGGAGCTAGGAGGCCTTGAGAATCGTAGCACCTTGCTAGAAAGCTAGTGCAGGTGCGTTTGGTAACTACACCAGAGAATTCAACAAATTCGAATGTGAACATATCTTGTTTTGGATTCCAAAGGCATCCTAGAACCGGGGTAGCAGAATCATCAGTGAGGCTGATGTTTTCAGAGTTTGAATCGAGACCTAACTCATTTGCGTGAGATGAGACAAATTTTGAGAGTACGAATTGTCCCTGTCCAAGAATTGAACAAAGATCGTTTTTCAGTTGAAGGCCAGATTCGATATCTGCCGTAGAAAAGAACAAATCATCAATGTATCTACATTTTTCGAGTATTTTAGTAGCAACTGGGTAAGTGGAAATATTTTCTTGGCAGAGCTGAGAGACGCATCTGAGTGCTATAAATGGAGCAGGCTTCAAACCATAGCATAAATGTTTTATGGCACATTCCACAACCTTCCCTGTTTTTGAAACATTACCAGAATCATCGAGGCGAGCAAAAACATGCAGAAGCTCCGAGTCATCTGGATGGAGGGCGATGGATCGATAAAAATTGTCTATGTCGCAAGCTACAGCAATTGGGGCTGCGCGGGCAGCTAACAGAACATAGTTTACGTCTCTCTGTAACTTCGGGCCACAGATGAAAGTGTCATTGAGACAGTGAACAGGTGCCTTAACTGCAGGGTTAAATACAATTTTGGCTTTCTGATTACTTTTCTTTACAACGATATGCTGATTGAGAATATATCCATTTTCACAAGTAGAAATGCCGATTTGATTTTTATCGAAAAAATCTTGGAGAGCTTTCTGATACTGAGGGTAGGTAGACTGAGAGGTTAATTTTCTTTCGAGACTGAAGTAACAAGCTAGAGCTTTGTTGCGGTTATTACCTAACTCAGGTGGGTCAGGCAAGATAGGTAATCGAACAATGAATCGACCATCAGTAGCTCGTGAATGAGTTTCTTGAAAATGCTTTTCAGCGTAAATTTCATTTTCATTCATGACGTGAGTTTCAAAATTTTCATTTGAGATGGATTCAGTTTCAAAAAAATCTTTAACTTGTGAAAATGTGTTTGTGCAGTCTACGCATTTAAGACAAGTGTCATTGTGAGATGACTGGTTTTGAACAGAGCCGGTGACTATAGCACCAAATGGAGTATTGTAGACAAATGGACAGTCGTCCGTAGGCCCAACACTAGCAGAATTTAAATGCACAGGGAGAGAACTGACAGATAAAATCTTGAGAGTTTCTTGTACACCTAGCAGAATATTTACAGGAGCAGGATTTCCATTGAAAATTTCGGAATCCGCAAGCTGAAACTGGGACAATTTTTCACTCAAATCATCGCTCAGATTTACGGGAGGCAAATCACTGGTAATATGATTTAGAACACAAGCGTTAACTTGCATCTTGTATTCTGGATTGTATCTAGACTTGATTGTCAATTTTACAGTACCGAGAGCAGAAACAGATTGGTCACCAACACCAGAAAGAGTTATTTTTTCAGGATTGATTTTTAGACCAAGAGAACGAACTACATCAAGAGTGATGAGATTACGAACAGAAGCTGTGTCAATTACACAACGCAGAACAATGTCCTGTTTATTTGAGCTGAGGACGTGAGCTTGGAAAGATCCGAGCAAAATATTACAGGCAGAGGTTTTGGCAGTTAGACTCTTATTTGAGTCAGAGCAGGACATAGCCTTTTCTGAGGTTGGTACAGAATTAGGCTGAGCAGAAGTAGAAGCAGAATTTGAAACAGAATTTGTTTTATTCCGATCAGGGCACAATAGTGAATTATGCAGATTAGAGTGGCAATAAAAACAATTTTTTGTGCTTGCACAGTTTTGAGAGTTGTGATTAGCAGAAAGACATTTGGTACATCTTTTTGCATCCTTGACCCACTTTTCCCTTTGAGGAAGAGGCAGATTCAGGAAATTTGAGCATTTCCCAATAGAGTGGTCAAGCTTGCAAAACATGCAACATTTGTTTGATTGAGCAGAGTTGTGATTAGGCTTGTTCTGCCTTGACGCGGCAGAGCTGTTCCTACTCACACTTGAGGAACTCATGTTCGCACTGGTATTCGTATTACCTACATGCAAACTTTTGTAGGGATTTACCCTTTGAGAAGTTGATTTATTTTGAGATGAATTTGACTGTTCTTCATTTGATTCAAAAGACAAAAGTTCTAGAGTACCTAGCTGGCGGCTAACAAACTTGATTAGATCATTGTAACTAGGAATACCATCCCTTTCAGCAAATTTTGATTCGAACAATTTTCGAGTTAAGGGATCCAAATTTTTGGATGCGATAGTGAGCAGTAAGAAATCTGACAGATCTTCAATTTCTGGAATAGATTTGAGAGTAGTGACATGATCGTGATGCACTTTGAGAAAATTACGTAACGAATCAGGAGTTGCTTTCTTGGAAGGTACATAAGCAAATAACATTTTAGTGATTGCAGCTGCAAGAGTACGGGGAGATTCGTATCTATGTTTTAGAGCTTTCATGGCCTCAGTGTAGCCACGGTCAGTTAACGGAAAAGTATTTACAAGTGCCAAAGCTTCACCTTCAAGACATGACTGTAAATAAAAAAACTTTTCTGACTTTGAAAGCGATTCATGTTTTTCATAAATGGCTCCGAAAAGACGGATAAAACGAGGAAAATCAGTGACATCATTACTGAACGGTTTGATTTCAATGTTAGGTAGTCTTAGAGCAGAGACAGGTTTTGAGTGACCAGGGAAAGTAGGAGGTTGTTGACCTGATGCTGCAGGTGTAGGGGGACGTTTAGACAAATCCAAAGCTTCAGAGTACAATACATCAATAGCTTCAACAATTTGGTCAAATGAATCAACAGATTTCGAAATGTCTAGATGTTCATTAGAATCTTTGATATGAGCATTCAGTAACCTGATATCTTTCTCAAGACCAGTAAGTTCATTTCTCAAAGCCAAGGCGGCATCGAACTTGTTTTTGAGAAGGGTAACTTTAGATTTTCCATAACTCCTTGCTGAATCTAGAAGTCTATTTAGACGGGCGAAAAGATCAGATAACTCAGCCTCTTTCACCTCTAATAGATCTTGAGGCGAGAGGTCAGCGGTTTCCATTGTAATAGGTATCTACAAATAATGTATAAGGAAAATATTGTAGTAGTAAAAGACAAGTCGGGACAGGATAGTGCCTGCCGCCACTCGAAACAGCAGGAAAAAAAATAAAAAATAGTAAGGATGCAGTAAAGCTGTAGTGGCTATGTAAATAATTAGTTAAGAGGGCAATTTGTACACAATACACTGCTTCAGAGATATAGGTATAGGCAACCTGGGCCTCAGAAGATTGAATATAGGTATAAGCTGAAAGCCAGGACTATAAACCAAAAAAATTAAACGCTGATTAACTATCGAAGGACCATTTTATAGTGAGGGATCCACCAAATTAACCCCAAACTTACCCTTAGTCGGGGGAGGACGCAGAAGGGTGGGGCAGCTTGCTGGGGTGACGTCACCAAGGCTGGACCCGCACCTGAAGACAGTTCACTCACACCCGACACGGTCAAAGTCAATTTGGTGGTAAAAGGTAGAATATTTAACAGAATTAACAGAATCACAGAAAGCCGAATCACAATTGAATAACAGAGCTGATAATTATTATTGAGATGTTTGGAGGACAGAGGTCGAACGCAAACTGAGTACTAGCGTTTCAGCTTGCCCAATATTAGTCACACTTGACGTAGACAAGTTGTGACTAGCGACCTCAACAACACAATATTTACCTTGAGAGAAACAAATCACCTGTAGCATTCAAAGGATGAAAATAAAATTTACAAACCGATAAGTTCGGGAACAGCAGCGCCGATGAGGGATGAACTAACTAGGAAGCACTACTAAGCCGCCTTCGGACGAACCATCCGCCCGCTGCCAGTACGATCAGCAGTAGTGCCAGTCCCAGGGTGATGGAGAGCGCGCGCACCTGCCTGTATGACGGCACATGGACTAGAAATTTTCCGCTCTCTGCTACCTGCCCATCTGCTGCCACGGCAAATACTTGGAAGCTGTACGTTTTGTCTTCCTCCAGAGAGTCCACTGAAATTTAAAATATTTTTTTTTAGCTCCGGTTTCAAGTTGAGCATTTAGTTCAAGTTCAAGAGACAGTACTTTGTTTCTTGCTGACCTGTTTCCCAGAAAATAGCTGGACGTTTTTTTTATTCTGAAATATAAAATGTCTTTTAGCGTCAGACATTTTAGGTAGATGAATAAGATATGTTCTTTTGAAGACAAAGAAAAACATCTAAACAATTTCTCTTACCCACGTGGATTGTATCGGAGGTGTCGATGGTGCCTCCTTTTCCCGGGGCCCACATCCACCTGACGGTGTAGTGGCTCACGTTTTCAGGGCTTTCTTCGGGGACCTGCCACGTGATTTGGTAGCCTTCACTGGACATGGCCACGTTCAGATTCCGCGGGGGCCCTATATGCCATTCCTCCTCCTCTGAAACAAGGGCCACGTATTAGTAGGTGCAGAGTCGTTATACGGAGGAAATCCACGGTAGCGACCAACTGGGGTAAAAATGTGCATTTCTTAATGACATATTTCCAAGGATTTGGGATTTTTTTCTTCCGAAATATAATGTGATTTACTAGCATCGAAAACTATCTAAAAACTAGTTAAGGCTGTATATACATTCTCGACAAACTCCACTAAAACCACTGTGCGAAAGTAAATATTCGACAAAACTAATGTTTACATATTAGTATTGCCGCAGACTGGTAATTGCAATATCGTATTGGTTGTGTCTACTCTAAAAGCAAAACATAGTGTGCTATTTGAACGCGAAACGAACGAGTGAAAGTAGGACACTATGTTTAGCATTTACAGGAGAAAAAGTAGAGAAATGGTGTTGAAATTACCCACTTCCGTAAGTGAAATAAAAATTGTCAAAATGTAACATGGCTACGGTAAATAGTACAAACATTTATCAAGCTTTTTTACTAAATGTGACGATAAAATCATACATTTTTTAGTCCGAAACGCTACAAAAAAATATTCTGCGTGAGGTAGTGTTGTGTTTTCGCGATCTGTCAAAAAAACAAGTGGACTGGTAGTTGACTATTTAAAATCGCTCCTGTGGACTTATTAATCCATTTCATGCAAAAATACAACACTACCTCATGACAAAGAGTCTCAGGTTTACATCCCCCTATAAACACTTTTCACTCACCCTGTAACTTCGGAGTAGGGCTTGAAGTACGTAGCATTGCGAACCAAGTACGTGTAGTCGACCTTAACTAAGTTATTTAACATTAGAGTAATTTTTTTCCTCTGAGAAAATATCACCTGAATCACCAGATTGTTATAATCCGGAAAATACACGTGTAGGTCAGGTAAAATTTTCGTACCTATATAAAAAAGTCATAACTTCATATTCAGCACTCACCAGTGAGATTCTTTTGAAATTGCTGGCTGGTTGGAATATCAGGGACCCCTGCAACATTGAAATACCTACTGATTACTTCATCATACACAGAACAAAGGAGGTATGTACCTACCTGACTAATCAGCAAATAAGACCAATCAGTAAAAGGAGATACTTATACCTACAGCTACAGCATTAGAAATGGCCTAAGGAACGGTTAAAGACTTTAAAACATCTTTCTTCGCCCCTCTTGATGGGAACATTTCAACAGTGCTTAAGTACCTAATGACACGGTCAGCAAAGCCTGAAATTACTGCCATTTTTTAGGTGGTAAGTATCTACTGTTTTGTTAATCTGTATCAAACGTTTACCTAGTGTGGTCACATGTATGGATTTGCTAAACATGCCGTCTCCGTGGAGGTCCTGACTCAGCACCATCACTTCATAGTCCGTGCCAGGCAAAAGATTGTCAATAGACAGCTGATGATCCTCCCCAGCAGGTAGAGCACGCCATAGCGGCAGCTCAGCAGCTCTGTACCATACACTGTCCACCATCCTGGGGGCCGTTAGCCCGGACGCCCACGACACCTGCCAAACCAGAAGAAGTTATGAAAGTACTGTTCTCCAGGGGACAGGCTGAGTTCTATCCAAGCTTATCGATACGATGATGTTTGATGATGTTTTTTAATCTCTTCCATAGGAAATTGTACGACATTTATTTGTTCTGAAATCATAAGGTAGTTTCCTAGTTTCTAGGTCTTCTATGCATCAAAGAATTTTTTTTTCCACTATGGTTCGATTCAATGAGAATTCTGTCAAATTCAGACCTCAGTGTGTATAAATTCCCCTTCAAAACGCCAAAAAACAGCCCAATACTTCTCCCTACTGTTCGAAGAGAATACGCAAAAGTAGCAGGATCATAAAGAAATTGCTAATTTGTTATTAATTACTTATTTACCGTTAAAGAATCAGTGGTAGCAATGGCGGAGAGGTTGTAGGGTGCACGCGGGGCCACGTTCTCCACCATGAGCTCTGTCTCGACGCTTATAGTAGCTGCTTCATTGGTCGCCACGCACTCATACACGCCACGGTCATCTTCTTCGATTGCCTCAATCGTCAGATTATTCCCTGATACCGTGGTTCTACCCGCAGGGAGCGGCGTCCCATCTTTCTGCACAAAGAAACCATTTTCGCGCTGTCGCCATGTGTAGAAATCATTAGTGCTCAAGTATAACACTGCAGGAGAGACGAATGAGAAAAGTCTGAAAGCACTGCTTTTTTTCAGTCATCCTTTCATTTAATTCTGAAAGCAATTCTGATTCAATTCTATGCTTGTTCTTCTTTTGAATTACTTAAATTGTCGAATATAGCTCGATTGTAAAATCAGAGCTCAAGTACATATCCTCCGTAAACGAGCAACCAAATGTCATATTTACTTTTATCCAGGAAATGCTGGGCTTGTACTTGTTGCTGCCTCCGTTCCAGGCATCGCAAGGCATGAAGACTGAGTCACCGCGGCGTTTCAGGTACAGATTGTGGGGAGTGAGGGAGAAGACGGGCGGCCTCTGGACGATGACCGTCATTATTGTGGACGGCCCTTCCGTGCCGAGGTCATTGAAGGGTGTGCATGTGTAGTTTCCAGCATGATTTTCATCTACCTGAACAACAAAACAAACAATAACTTAATATTTCTACGGCTAAGAACATAAGTGGCCTCATGTACACATGACACTCACTGGATTTACTAAACCCACCGCCAGAAGAAGGAATAAGGGTGAAATTTTATACTTTGAAGATCAAACTATACTTAAACTCACCTCCTTAAAATAAAGAGAGCCATTTCGGCGATAATAGACCCCTTTAACATTGTAAGGGTCGAAGAGGAAGCCATCTTTGTCCCACCTGAGGCTGGTCAGGGGCGGATTGGCCCGGAAGTGGCAGTCAAGCATGCCGGGGCGGCCTATGGGCATAAACACCTCGCGCGGCGCGTACAGCACCTTTGCCTTATCTGAAAATGAGTTCACAGTTAGTAAACAAACTGATTTGTACATCATAGTTTTTAAAGATTCACAATCTTCAAAAAAAAGTCATCTATAAACATACCAAGGTATTTTAAGAATGAAATTTTCACAAGAAATAAGGCCTGACAACTTACACTGAACGTTGAGGAAGGCGGTGGTTCTCTGTACCTCCCCGTCCGGGCTCACAACCTGACACGCGTACTCGCCCAGGTCCCCCATACGCGTAGGAGAGACGGTGAGAGATCCCTCTGGGCTGATCAACGCTCGCAGCAGCAACTCATGCAACTCAGCAAGCGCGATCCCGTCTTTGAACCACGTCACCGTCGACGCCCGGTCCTTGGTCACGCACGGGAAGTGGACGGCGTCACCCTCCATCACCGTTTGGTTAATGGGAGGGACCGCGATTAGGTAGTCCCCTAATTAAATAAGTACACATAAGTAAGTAAACAAAGTTACCTCGAAAGAAAAGTACTTAATGAATTATTTACTCCTGTTCAGCATATTCGCGTCAGCGTCTGCTTTCCGTCCGAAACCATTCTTCTGATCCTTGTGTATTTATGTCTAACGTCCGGTAACTTAAACTGAGGACAGTGAACGCTACTTATGAATGGCACGTACCGTCGACAGTGAGATGGAACCAGGTGCCATTGGCCCGGGTCGGTGGGCTGCGGTTAGGGAAGAAAATGCGGCACTCGTACCAACCCCCGTCTGACTCCCGGATACTGGTCAAGTTGACGGACCCCTCACCGTACGGGGCGGACAACGGCTTCACGCGGCCCACGTACGGTTCCCGTGCCGTCAGAGCTCCGTTCCGATACGAAAACACGGGCTCACCCTGCCAAGCATAACGAGATTTGATATTAAAAAAATAATCAAGAACAATGCCCAAATCCCCATATCCGAGCTACGTCTCTGGGTAAGTGATTGTTGAAATACCCACAGATGCTTGTGATACGTAGAGAAAGACGTGTACACCCACTTTTAAATTGCCCATTGCCCTAGACCCTAGACGCATCACATCAGAACGTTTAAAGGTTACCAGGTCAAAAAGGCAGGTTAACGACCTTTAAGAGCAAAATCATCGAGAGAGAGAGAGAAAAGTGTTTTCTCCTAAAAGGTCGGACGGCAATGAAGTGTGTTCCTGACATTAAGAAAGGGCGCGAAAACAAAATATTTAATAGCATAATGACCAACCACTACAGCAGTGATTAAGTGAGCAACTCCACGCCCACTATTGCAAGCCATTAAGAGATCGGTAGACATTACTGAGAATCGATATAATACAATAGCCGAACCTGCATGACGTCACCTAGGTAATATTATTAAGTGCCCTGACGCCAAGTGGGCGGCACGCGCCACCCACCCCTATTTACAAAACCAGAGGGTCGTAAAAACAATCAATATCAATATTTTTAAAGGTCACCTAGCCATCTCACAAAACTGATTTTTAAAAAAAATGAAATCACTGATAAATGCTAACCTCTTTGCGCCAGTGAAGTTCATGGGGGATGACAACGTCATAGGGGAAGTCCAGCTGGCAGTTGAAGGCTACGTGCTCCCCCACACTCGCGGTCAGGTACGACGCCTTGTTCCCTTCCTCCTGCACTGAAGACACTCGCCCTGCAATGGATCAATGAAAAGTCAATTTTGAGATTTTGGGTTTCCCGTGAAAGGGAACTCTATCCTCCAGAAAAGTCCTAAAGTTATGTAAGAATTTAAAGGAAGAGAAAGAAAATTAGATCGTAAGAGAAGAGATAACGCGACAGATGATTCCGGAGCCATTCATCAATTTGTGTTAATTGTAATTAAGACCCAATTAACACAGCGCGAGGTTTTTGCTCCCCGCATACCAACAGCGCTTTGATTCGATCAGTTCAGCTTAGGGCCAATTTCATAAAACAAAAAAGTCTCACTCAGTTTGAAGGGAAAGGAACAAACCCAATCATCCCTCCAATTTTCGATAGCCGCATGGCTACCTTTACAGGAACAGAGAGAGACACAGGTTCTATCCCAACCCCATCAAAGTTTTTCGGATCGACATTCTCCTCTGATACGTTCCATATCTCACAGGAAATGTACGTCGATGCTGTGCTGGTATTTTGTAATGCTGGCAGCTGAGCACGATGGATGATTTTTGAAACGGTCTAGTTGCTGGGCTTGTCCACCCAGCCCTCCATACTTACTACTATTACAACTAAGGTACAACACCTGTACCTGGTGTGGCGAGGGCAAGCAGGAGCAGGAAGAGGATCTGCGCCTCGTAGCATCTCTCATGACTCCACAATTTCCTGAAAAATCATTCAACTTTCAGGGAGATAGAAATACAACGAAATACCAAAAAACAAAAAGTTGAAAAACTGATCTGTTACTGTAGAAAGAAATTTAAAAAATATTTACCTCATTTCTCGGCACTGGGTCTGGCAGTGAGTCTAGGCATTGTCACTAAGATGAGTAAGCTCTGCCATCCCATTTCAGCAACACCTGAAAAGAACATAACCCTGCGTAAAATTTAATGTGAGATTATAATCAAAGAATAAACGAGATGCAGCAACACCGTGAAATTGCTTGCATAACTAAATACTCATCATGACAACAGTTGCGACCACATATTATCAAAACGGCTTGGGTTACTTTCTGGTGGGAGTAACCACAACCTTGCAATGTCTGTCAACAGTGTCAACCACTTCTTAAGGCTTCGAGAGTGAAATACAAATCTCGTGTGATCGAAGAAATGCGAAATATTTTATCAAAGGGCAAAATTAGTGTAAGGGTAAGGAAACCGAACTATGGATTTTTGTCTTTCGCTTCACTGAATTAGGTAATTATTTTCTGGGGCTAGTCATTGCCAGTACTCGAAAAATGTCGAGTAGGTAGCTGCGTTTGACCTCCACCCCCCTCCCAACGAACCAAGAGGGCAGGCCATAAGAACAAGGGTGTGAAGACTTTAAAGAATGAATTTCAACAGAATTATTTTTCTCAAACAGACATATTAACAGATTCATAAGTTTGTACGTTTGTACAACTGAAAAGTCTGAATTTACCTACCTAACTTAGCTGATGATTACCTGGTACTTAACACAAAATGGGCAATGCCACCCAGGGATTAAGCAGGAAAACGACAAATATCCGATTGTGAAACTCACCGTATAGTCATTTCTACTGTTACTTATGGGGTACATCATAAACCCATACAGAGGGATTAAATACCAAGTAAAATCACATACCAAGCTCATCCAAAGTCAATGATGAAATCAGTCACATATCGAAATCTGGCACTTTCAAAAAGGCACGACCAACACTGAAAGGACACCCGGACACTCTCTGACTGAGCGCGCTACTATCGCGTGGTATTTCAGAATTAACGGACGCATAAAACCACGGAGCTTTTTCGTAGGTCTCCGAGAGGTCACTAGGCGCGCCACCGTCCACCTCGCAACTGACTGAGTTGACTGGTCAACATAAGTGACTGACGACGGACCGCCGGGCGCGTGTATAAATAATTCGAGCACAAGCTCGCGTGCTGCCCAACAGTCTATACAATATGCTATTGGTGCAGGGCCCTACTATTGTCACGCTGCAAGACGCAGGGTACCCCTATTCCACCATAGGGGTGATCAATTCAGTGACTCTATTGCCTGCTCAATTACAGTATAGTAGCTGACAAGGTTAATGACTAGCTTCTTATGGACGTGGGAACAGACAACCCTTACTATCTTAGTAAGCTGAGGGTTTCTTTCTTCAGGTAACACTTTGGAGTGTAAAGCTATGACGGTCTTTGAGGGATAGGGAGACACTATTTCCTACAATCTTACAGAGAATATCCAGGATTAGCCATAAACGAAACATCATCAATCAGGTTCGAAGGACCATTATAAAGGACCCACATTTGACACTACACTTAGGTACCGATCGATTTTACGGAGGAAGGTACGTCTTCTCTCTCACAAAAATTTTTTAACTTGATTACATGCACTTCCGCAGCGAGAGTGTGAAAGAATTTCCTATTCAGACCGTACCATAGATAAAGGGATTTCAGGTACTTTGATCTCTAGTTCATACATTTTTGTGGTTGTTTCCCACAATAGCAAGCGCAGCAGGGGGTCTCCGCCGAGTATTGTCATCATGTCAGATGTACGTCCGGCTCGACCGGAAGCCCAACCCATGGCGATTACCGATCACAAAAACACAAACGAAATAGGTCATCTGATAACAACTATTGAAGCTCACACCGGCTGTGAAGTAATGCCAAACCTGGCTTTTAACGACATGGTACAGTAACCCCAATAGCCATCGGTAATGAGAGCCAAACAAGCCTCCAGGGTAATACCATTGGGCACCACTAACACATCAGTCAATGGAAGTATCCTTTTAATGCTGTTTCATGATCATGACTTATAGTGAAAATTTTCCGATTTATTTCTTCTGAAATATGCAATCTTTAAAAGACATACTATACTTCAGAAACAGTTTAATGTGCTTCATGGAACTACAGCTTTCGTCTGTCAGGCCGTGAAAAAACTTCTCAATAACACAGAATGTCTCCAGTTTTCGCTGGGGGGAAAGCGAGGAATCCTGAAAAACGATGAAGAATGAAATATGCTTCGATACTTCTTAATTTTTCAAAATAAAAATTTTTCTTTGCTAGATAAATTCACATTCGCGAGGCATGCAGGTTGATTCCTCTACCACTCTTCTTCAACCGGTAGGTCGCAATCTTCGGTAGCTCCATGCTTGGACGTCAGAATCGCATGACAAAAATTTCCAGATATGTATATTTTTTTTTTTTTTTTTTTTTTTAACGTTTTGTTGACCTTGCCCCACCAAAAATAGGTGGAACTAGAGTATAAAACGCCTGGTTGTCCAGTTAAATTACAAATTTAGAAATTCCTCTAAACTATAAAAAACATTTTCAAGTAAATATGATTTTAGCAATTTTTTAAATATCGTTAAACTTTCTTCAGATTTAATTTCAACCGGGAGAGCGTTATATAGACGAACACCTAAAATCGGAGGACTGTTCAAACGAAGGGAGGTAGCAAATTTGCCTACATGTATATTTGAACACGACCGAGTTTTATAAGAGTGAAAGTTTGAATTAAGAGGGAAGTGTTCTGGGTGTTCGCGAACAAATAATAATACCTGATAAATGAAAACACAAGGAGCAGGGAGAATAGAGAATTTCTGAAAAAGTGACCTGCAAGAAGTACGCGATGGCACTTTAGCCATGATTCTTATGCATCTCTTTTGAATTTTTAAAATTGTCTCAATATTCTGTTTGACACCTCCCCAGAAAAGTATTCCGTAACTTAGAATTGAATGAAAGTAGGCAAAGTAAGTGATGCGTGCGATGTACGGAGAACACGAGTTACAAATTATTCTTTGAGTAAAACAAACAGAAGCGAGTTTAGACCGAAGGTTTTGCGAATTATAGGTACAGAGTTGCTCTCTCAGTGGAAGCTCCTTGTAGTTAGCGAGAGAAGAAAAAGAAAGACTTGAGTGGGCACTCAGAGGATGCCAGCAGTCATTACGCCATTACCCAATTCCCAACACGTGGGCGGAAGCCAGTTAATCAGCGTCGTTCAGTGGACATTGAAAACTCATGGAGTGACCACCCCACACAGAGCCTGTTAGCTGTTTTCAGGCCCCAGAAGAAGGTTGTCAATCGGAAGGAGAGACAAAAGGACCTGCTTTGATCCTGTGCAACGCCAGGTAGCAGTGTAGGTATATCACAGTGATGGCTGAAGCCAGATTTTCACTCTTGAGACGAGAAAAAAATATTTATAGCACTGTGACTCGAACCCAGACCACTAAAGATATGTGAAGAAATGTTAAACTGCTCGGACTACAAATATGGAGACGCACTGAATACCCATTCTTTGAACTTTGACTGCTAAAAGGGTTGCTACCCTAAGCGACACATATTTTTAGCCAGAAAAAAATAGCAAGAATACAAAAGTGACATATTATTATTTGAATTCATGATGATAAAAGGGACGATTATCACTTTCTCGCGGAATGCTTAAACCTGGAAATTCTCCCTTACCAGTTCTATCTCCTCCACCTCTTCCCAAGTGTCGTATACATTATTTTTTCTCCTGCGTCCAAGACACGATACCTGAGAGATTACTAAAATCTGCAAAGGCTGACTTTCAGTCACTCTAAGCCTTAACAATCCTCCAAAATTTTCATCTCTATAGTCAGACCCATCGTTTGTGCAAGATGGAGCGTTGTAAGGTTTAGACTTCGCTGTATAGTAAAGCAACTGCGAACAGTCAGCAAAATTTTTTTCACCTATAGAATACATGGACTTTAGATGTGTGGATATACAAATCAGCAGTAGCAGACAATGTAAACAATACAGTCAGCCTCACGACATGGGCGTGAGTCTGTGTAGGATGGGGTACGCGAAAATGCAGGACTTGTTTCGATAATCGATCGATAGTACTGCGTAGACTGACTTGTTTACCAGGACTCGAGCATTCGCGAGGTCTTGTTCAGGTGGGTGAGTCGGGACTGAGACAGCGCCATGACAGGTGACATAATAGTCAGGGGTGAGTCGGGACTTTGTGAGATAGCGGACAAAGAGACATAACACAATGGGTTAGTCACTCGTTGGCGTCTGCTATGTCGCCTGCCCTTTTGGAAGGCGACAAGGCTGACATAGAAGGTGACATAATTTAAACTCCTCTTCTGTATACTTTTATTATACAAATTGGAAGTTTATAATAAAATGCATTGATTGTGTGTTCGGTTTCTGTTTAAATTTACGGAAAGTATCTTTATTTATATAATGAAATTTTCATCTTGTAAACTTCGTGGAATCTGTGGTTTTGTTTACAACAAAAAAAGGCATAGAATACTACTTAAACTTTCCAGAAAACGATTTAGTCTATATTTCAATATAATAATTCTAGAAATTGACGGTATTTGTCTGTATTTAATTGGTTTAATTGGTGAGTAACCTTGAGCGAAGCGGCCAAGATGGCGCTGTCCGCGGGTAACCGGACTCACCCCAATGACATGACATCTATGACATACGGTCATTTCTATGTCTCTTTGTCAGTGGCGCGGTCCCGACTCACCCCCCAGATGGGGCATGCGAGAATGCAGGACTTGTTTACCAGGACTCGAGCATTCGCGAGGTCTTGTTCAGATGGGGCATGCGAGAATGCAGGACCTTCGGACGTTATTCGATAATAGCAACTTCCTCATCACCGCAAGGCCATGGTGACCCTCTCATACTCCCATGCTCCAATGCTCTGAATCCAGTCCTCTGCCCTTGAAAGCCATTAGATGCAACTGCAGCGGATAGGTATATCTGAGGATAGGAGAGCCATTCAAGCAGAGGTCAACTGTATACTACAAAAATTCTAGAAGCGTAAACCTACATTACTTATGGCTAACGTCGAACCAAAACATCCGGATACATCCAGAATCTAAAGTGACAATAAGTTATTTTAATAATATGACACCACTTTAAATACGCAGTGAGGAAAGTACCTATAGATGCAGATTCCCAAATTTTCTAGTAATATTTTAACTTGAACCTGTTCTGATTTTGCAAGGTTAGTAGGTATAGGGGAAAAAGGTGGATATTTCAAAAATCACTGGACTATCTGCTTCACTGAAAAAATAGACGACAGAAGAACATATGCCTCATCTGAGCTGGTATTAATTTCCTTTAAAATGATCACAACTACAACTAGGCAAATTTTTGAGACAATTAAAAATAACTCAGCACTCATAAAAGTAATCTTCTGGATGAAAGCAAACATGCACAATCAGTTGCAATTTTATTTCGCCTTCAAAAACCACGTTTATATAATTTACATAGATTTCACTGCTCTTGAGAAAAACCATCACTACATTTCAGATAATTAAGGGAACCCCCCGGCAAAGCTTCACGTAAGTCTGCCACTACCTAAAATTTTATTTCTCGCCTTCCAAGAAAATAGATGGTTCATACGATAAAGTACAGCGCCATCACCTTTTTACAATTTGAAAAACCAACTTAGCCCGGAAAAAATGAAAGGAAGTACCTGGACACATCTGGGGTAGTTTTGTAGGGGTTGGAAGAGGTTTGGAAGTGGTGGATCTCAGGAATCCACCCCGTCGTCCGAGGCCTCGGCAGCCATGGCCTCGCGGTTCTCATAGGTCCAGAACCCGTTAAGATCTATCAGAATGCTGACCATGACGTCACCCTGGCCACAGTTCAGTAGGTCCTGAAATAAATGAATTGTGAGAAAGTTCAACCTTACCTTGACTACCTCAAGTTATCATTGTTGAATTCGGAACTAAGTAATCGTAGAATTAGAATAGCCCCTTCATTGTTAACTTGTTCAACTTCCCCAGCTTCTGCATCTGGTGTAATAAATAAGTTATTAAGACTGCATGATCAGTCATTTTTTACAACACTTTTCACGTAAGCGGCACTCACCTTGAGGGTAATTTTGGTGGGATCTTTGGGCTTCACCATGTCAAATATTTCGTTTCTCACGTCGTCAAAGCTGACGGGGTCCTGGCCGTGAGCGCTCATTTGCTCCTGTATGGCCCTAGAAATACAAAGTACAATGTACGTACTTCCTCCCACTTTTCAAGCTTATCATTTCAATTTCCCGCACATTTTTGTGGCAATAACAGACGCAACTTTTAAGTTGCCGAAGGATGACTATTCAGAACAATGCTACTTGTAATTTTTTAGTACCCCAATTATTAAACTAGTTTCTAACGTTAAAACAGTTTCATAAGAGAAGTGACACAAAACGTCAGCAAACAGATTTGTATCTTCAGTCTCAATGGTTAGTTAAAATTATTAAGAACTTACTATGTGTTCAGTTTATACCAAATTTATACCAAGACTGCTTGGCAAGTAGTCGTATAAACCTCACCACAGGACTACCAAGTACAGATATTAAGCCAAACAAATGAGTTACAGATTGATAACTTCATCAAACCTTTTAAAATGGAATTGTGACATACACAATCGTAGAGCCTTTACCTATAGAAATAGTTAAAACAGAAGTTGTCCAAGTAGCCCTTGTTGTTGACATCAAGTATGCGAAACAAGTACTGCAGACTCTGGGGCTCCAATCTATTCTCCAGCGCAAGCACAAGGTCCAGGTACGTCTTATAGTCCATCTCTCCGTCATAGGTCAGGCACTCCTGGAAGACCCGGTCCAGAAACACGTGAGTCAACGTCCCCGTCCCATACCTGAAAATAATACAGACGCTTGTTTTGGTCTATTTACGAAAGGCAGGTTTTTTTTGGTTTACTTATCAGAAGACAAGTCAAGGCACTGGTCAGGCACTACCTGCCCAATACCAAGAGACAGCATTCTGTAGGGGGAAATGTTCAGTGGCCGGATTTCAAACCTGGTTTGTATGGTTTACCAAACCGGACACCTTATCAATTCGGAATAGAACATAGCAGTCTCGATTATTTTTTACTTAGAATTTACAAAGTTATTTCGGTAGGAAGCGACTGTCGGAATGATGTCAGCACAGACCATTCTCGTGCCTGCCACCACTTCCTTCGACGCGGTCTTACCCTGCCAGTTCCTCTTTGCTGAGCATCCCGTTGTGATCCTTGTCCAGGTTAAGGTATTGACCGTACACTTTAAGCGCTGACGCGCCGGAGAACCAGTTCGTTTTCTGTGCGTCCTGAAAAAGATATTGCAGATAAATGTTAATTCTAGAGAAAACGTATGAAAGAAGGACGTGAGGTACATAATAAGCACACAAGGTGGAATCCACAGAAGGTGGAAATGACCATCCTTTCGTTAGCTTAACGTCAGGTTAATGAGACATTAGTAGCTAATTCGTGTGTTTAAACGACTTAAAACTCTGACGTGTTATGGAAAATGTTTCTTTTGAACAGTTAAAAATATCTTATAGCAACAAATCTCCGCAGCGCGCATATTCGTACATTTAACTCATACCTTAGGCACATCATCATCTCGTAGTTCCAGGAGCGAATCAAGAAAGCTGCATGTGAGAATATCCTGTATCCGAATGCGGCCCGTGCGTAGCGGATCCAGGAAGAACAAGAATTTTCGGACTGCAGTACAAACGTAGAAACCATGGAAGGTGGGCTCGAGACTACTCAACTGGGGCAGGGTTGGAATCAGCTCGTGAATGTAGTTCTCCAGATCTGACTCAACCAAGTACCCGTGGCCCGTCACGTCATACAGTGACAACCCTGCAATTGCAAGTAAACACTCAAAAATAATTTGTTTACATTTTTTTAAATTATTTCTCTTAGGAAACCTTTGGATAGACTTCCACCTTATGAAGATTATATATTTCTTGAGTGAGTTCGAACAAATATTTTGGATTTTGGTATCAGAAGTATGATATTAGAGAGTAATAATTTGAGACGAGTCCCCCGGTACCCGAACTACAGTGGGTCGGGTGGGTCCGTTGAAACTTTTAGGTAACTAATTATAGCGTATTAACATTCAATCTTACCAATCCGCGTCTGGCGTAACCACACCTTTCTCATGACGTAGTTGAACAAAGACACTATGCTGATCCGCCCTTGAGGGTCTCCCTGTTGTAGCTTGGCAAACACAGACGCCGTGAAATATTGCTTACATTTTTCACCTGCAGTCAAAAAACAATAAAATATATAAGGAAGTTTTAAAGATGTGCTTATAAGCTAGGGCTAGACAGGTAGGGTAGGTACTCCTTATTTGTAGGGGAAGGTGAGTGAGAAATCAAACGAAGAATAGGTACGTAAATCAAGGAAGTCTCTACTTACCTACCCGCGCTTCTCACCTAGTAAAGAACGTGCCTTTGAAGATTTCACCTGTCCCCTTTCGCGTACCCTAACCCACTTACCTGCTAACTGTCCAACTTTGACAAAATCCGTATAACTGATAAACTGCTCATCGGAGTAGGCAGCAGGATTCTGAGTTTTTTCCAGCAGGTTCCAAAGTTCGTTAAGCTCGTTGTGCTCCAGCTGCTCTTTGCTCCGATTCTCCAGAAACAAAGCCCGCGAGTCTTCTCTAAGTTTCTGGGCCAGAGCGTCCGTTTCTTTCGGCGTTTTGAAAAAGAACTTTGGAATTTCTTTTTCAGCGTTTTTGGATTTATTTTTACTGCTGTAAATTCTATTAAATTCATTTATCTCGATTTGTTTGTTTTCTTTTGAGATATCATCGCTTTTGCGGCTGTCGGTGGACAACTTCAAAGATTTCTTTAATAATGAGCTCAAATCCATCTTTGGTTCTAAAATTCAAGAATTTGGTCAAACTGATAGCTCTCTAAGCCTGAAGAGAAATTTTACTTTAAAAAAGGTATTATAAAACAGATAAAGTGATACTTTTAGCCGAGGAGAACAAAACATCGCCCACCAACGACCTATAATACATAGACCGCTTGCGGACATAGACACTAGCGCCAAACAGTGCTTACCACGGCCAAACGGTGAACTATGCGTCCGCCATGACAGATGCCGGCTTGTTTTGGCGAAGGATGTTATTTCACATGTAAGATGCCGTCTACTTGTGCCGCAATATCCTGTGTTCAGCGTCAAAAAAAGGGCTCCAGTGTATCTTTCCACAAGTAAGTAACTTAAACAAAGTGATTAACATAAAACACAACGTTTAAAATAAGTGTTAGAGTCATAGTCGACAAGAAAACGTCATGCCTAGGTACACACCCCAGTGGAAACGTTTCCCGTATTTTATACCTAATTATTTGGCCACAGGTGGGAAGTAAATAGCTTGTGTAGGTACTTAGTACCTACTTACCTATCTACAATGATACCATGCACTGGTATTTCAAGTGAAATGCCAGCTGCTGAGGTAAGTAGGTATCCTACCTGTGTAGGTACCTGGAGAAAGTTGTATTGGGTACGTTCAACATACTTACCTACCTACCTAACGCATCCTACCAGAAATATATAGAAATATATTCACCTACCTAGATACATTTGTTTGGTGGTTTATATTCGGAAGTAGACATATTTAGGTTTAGGAATACAGAGAGCTTTAGGAACAATCTAAACGGTAGTTGACGTCTAAGTATACCTAGGTTACTTTAGTGGTAGTTTTTAGTCTGTAGTTTTAGCAAGTCAGCACTATTATTAACTCTGTAGTTGTGTGTGACTTTAATACATTATTATTATTTATTATTATTATATATTTTAACAATTTTTTGTCCCTTTCTCTTGTAGGATTAGGTTAGGTACACGTAGATAGGTAGGTACTCCTGCGTAGGGCAGCTATTGTACACCTAAGTAGTTATAGGCTTATTCCAGTTTAAACTAGGCAAACAGGTTACCTACCTACCTACCTACCTACCTACCTATCAATTCAGTAAAATTCGATGAAGTCCTACCTGACGGCCTACATCAATCATGAAGGTTTGTTAATGAGTCCACTTAAGGGCCAATTGATAAGTCGGCAGCTTTGGCACTTCTGTATTAATTTCCATAAGTAAGAGCAGAAAACGGCCCTTCTCCAAAACAGAGGTCGGACAAAAATTGGTCGAGGCGACCAGGAACTCTCACATAGATTACCTATGTCTCTAGATGGGTGGGTAGTAGGAAGATCGCTATAGGCATATCTTTGTAATTGACAGCAGATCCAATATCACAGAAGTAAAAAGCCTGATATTTTAGCATAGGTAGGTAGTTTCATTCAGACATTCAAACTATAAATACAGAGAACTTAATTCAAACTTATGGATCGCGCGCATTCCTTGCCGCCAAGTGTCATGGCCGCCTTTCCTTCAAATTGGTACGCACAATGGCTGCCAGTGAGCGGTCTATTTTATTATAGGTCGTTGTCGCCCACTTAGCACAGCCATCTTGTTTTTACTATTCGATTCGATTTCACGATTCGATAGTAGATTATTCTAAATTCGATTAATCGTTTCAACTGAAATAAAACACCGTAGGTAAACAAAATTTTTTCCGAAGTGGTGAAAAGGAAAGCATTTCCACGCGCAAATTGAGAAATTTACTTCGAAGCGTAAGTATTACTATTTATTAAGAATACGTCCATAATTCTGTCAATATTAGATAAGGGATAAGGCACGTCTTGGAAATTTCGTTTGCGGCTTTGAGCGCTCAGTGACAGTTTCTCTGAGTACCTAGGTGTCACACGAACATGCAGGGACTCCTCATGGCTGATATGTGAAGGGTAACGTGCGCATGAAGTAATAAGTAATACTAATTATCTATCTTTGGTTGACACCCCAATACCGGGCCGTCTTTAATGAACTTGGAACTATACGAAGGTGACATAAGTACCGACAGTAGCAGACCTGTTGTGTACCTACCTAACCTATCTCAGCATTGTGAGCGTTGATGGGTTTATGGCGGCTGCAGTAGCACATTGTGAACCATGTCGTAGTAAATCGTGTATCTAGGTGTGTGGCGGCCCTAGCTGACATTGACGAATGTAGAGGGGGTGTCGGATGAGGGGTTTAGGCTGTCGATGTTGCAGCTGGCGTGATTGAGATAGAGCCAGGTATTCTCAATCAGTACCTAAGCAGAGACGGAAATTGCCAGCCGGTTACCCACCGCTGCAGTCTCGCGTCTGTTTAGTTTTTCCACTTGATTGGGTTTCCTGCTACCCTGCTAAGAATAAGGTAGACATAAGATGATCCTTAAACGTAGGGGCTGTGCCCAAGACTTTTGTGTAAGACGTCTACCTGTATTTTTTCAGGTCAACGATTAGCATATCAACCTTAATAGAGGTTATGCGGGTGGCGGAATTGCAAGGATATTTGCAGTGCGAGTCGCGATAACTGCTATCGATTGAGTGCGGGTGACCGAACTATGCACTGGGATACTCCTCTTCGGGGCCGGACTGGACGCAGAAAAATACGCACTTCGTTACTTTGAAGACAGTAGACTAGTAAGTATTAGAAGTACCAGGTCTTTTGAAGCCTCTAAACTGGTCTGCTCTCTCTCCATATAGCTGTAAACGCCTGAGGCTTTGTGCAGCAGCACTTGAGGTGTCTCAAATTTAGCCGACAACCAGGCTGACGGGAGGTTGTTTAATTGGAGAGGTTTGACTTGCACAGTCAGCTTGATTCAATGTCGTTATCGGAACACCATGCTTCACATTATGTACAATATTCAAAACTGGTTGATTTTGAAAGGAGGAGGTGGCCTTTTGTTATTACAATATCAACAAAATGTATGCATGGAATATGTAGCGCACCTGTAGCTACTAAATGAAAATAACTCTTATAGTGAGTAATGACACTCACCGCCCCTGCCTCGTGGGAATGTTAAGTGCAGACGCCCTCTCGCTAGTGCGCGTGTACTCAACTTGCACCGAGCCTGCACTTCATTGTGTCATCCCATCATATGGGCTAAATACTGAAGGGTTCTCTGTTTACGGCTGGCGGGCCAACTAGCGCGTGAATCCTTACAACATGCTGTTGTGCTGTAGGGTAATCAACTGCGAGATTTTTATATAGTCTTGCATGTATAATTTTGGTGTGTTTGAGCCCTGCGTATTGGTCCACTCAGAGTGTAGAATTGAAGATTTATACTGATGTTTCAAGTATTCAAGAACTGATTTTTCTTACCAGCTTTACGGTCTAGGTAGGTAACCTGGCTCAACAAAGCGACGCGTTGGATCGAACTTTCATTAGTAATTCTGTCCATTCTAGAACCCTCTTTTTACTGTGAGGGTACAGGCACCTATAATTGTTATTAATTAAAAGACCTAACTTTTTCTTCTGCTCATACCCTTTGCCCGCAGATCGATACATCGTGGGGTCACACGCGTCCATTGTCAATGAGGTCAAGGATAAGTTCTCATCGGGAGATGTAGTGGATGTATGCAGCTTCAACAGCGGCGTAGTGGCTTTTCAATAGCGTCATCGTCATCATCATTATTTGTAGTGTTGCATGTGATAGCTCAGCTGCTCAGCCCGTATGACGTACACTGTAAATACCCATCATATATTTGATCTTGTTTCTGTTGCCAGGTGGTGTAGACGTGCAAGCTGTACTGTAGATAGAAGTGACGGTGTTCCGGACGGATTAGCGTAGTGGCAGATGCTTCGAAGTGTCTCAGGTTCGAGTCGACCGAATCTCCCCCGCGTAGAGCTGTAGCTGGTTCTTCTTACGCTACAGTTACGCTGTCGTGGTTTGTTCGCATTTGACTAGTATGGTATGGGACGTGAAAACTGTATATCATGTCATAAATTTTATTGTACCTATATTTTACTGATACAGTACAAATTACGGACGCGAAATCGGTTTCACGAACCATAGGTCCCTACCTACTGGTGGTGATGTGACTTTTAGTGGCTAGTTGCCCGTGGAGTTTTCAATAAGTTTTTAAACGATATACCTACGGGTTAATAATTTTAAAAAATACCTGAGTACCTACCTACCTATATGACGTTGAGTTATTTTCAGAAGTCGCACTTGGCCTGTTTTATTCAAGTTACTAGAAACCGGGTCATTTCCTATGTCATTTCCAGGTTTTACCTACCTATTGAAGGAGGAGAAGACGGAATGACTCACGGGCTGAGTTCATTCGGTGCACTTGCACTCAACTTGCACCCAGTTTGTACCCGAGCCTGACGCATGCCCCTTGCAATTACGAATGGGAATCTCCCTAACATGGCTTTTAGATGGTTTGGTAGCTCAGCTGTCAAGTCTCTAAACTAGTTTTCCCAACAGAACCTACTAAATCCTGTTAGCTCCTTTGTGTGTTGGCACACTCATTATTTCCCTGGTCTGCGCTCGTTCATACTCTAAGTTGTTCGTTTTTTCCATGTTCAGACTACGGCTGATGTACTCGTTTTATTAGTCTGATTTTGGCGATCAGCTGTGTTGGGCCTCTCTTTCTCTAGTCTGCTAGAGAGCTAGGATTCGCAAGATTTCTAAGTCGGGGTGGCTAACATCGTGAAGAGAAGTGGGCGTTTGGGTTTACAAAATTTGTGTTGTTTACGGAGGTACCTGTGACTGTTTAGGTATACCGTGTCAACTCCCAAGTGTTCAAGTAAGGAGGAGAAATCGCGAGCTCATTCCAGAGGTATTGATTTCCATTACTGGAGTCCATGTGCTAGGTGAGTACACAACCACACGATTCCTCTGCTGTCACTGGGTCATCTCGGTTACCTTTTATAATAATAGTAGCTCAGATAATTCGATATATGCAACCCTTATGGAGTTCTGCAAATTACAAGCCCTCGCCTTCCTTTCCCTGAAAAGTTAGGTTGGTACCTACCTACGTCTGTTATTTTTCTAGCACTTTTAAATACAAACTGCAGCACAGTCAACAAAGTCCCTATCACGGTTCTTTCGATTCGAATTCCTTTCACCATGAGTCATGCATGGGTACCTACTCTTGGTGTCCGTGTACCTATACTATTGTACGAATATGCCGTGCAGTAGGCGTGTCTGAAGTCAAACACGTTATCAGTTTATCAGTTACCTAGTGGTCTGGCAACTCAGTGGTACCCACAACTTTCAGTCAGAAAAAAAAAGTATCAGAACTAAGAGACCTCTTCTGCAAAACCCTTTGCCATGGGTGCGGACCACACTTTTAGCCACTCAGGAGGCTTTCGAATGAACTGTATAGCTATACCATCTAAAACACTATTGTAGCTTTTCCAGGCCTTCAGGATGGATACAGGGTCATCCGTCTCATCATCGTCTCCGTAGATGCCGTAGTGTCCAGCCCACGTATAGGGAAGCCACTTTTTTGCCGTCCCTCTCACTGCCAAAGCTAAAATTAACGATAACAACGGAAAGACGGTATTTCTCCAGGTGAAGCTGCAGGAAATTTTACATACCGACAAACTTTCCTTTGTTTGATAATTCAATTCTCTTTGAGACCTCAAAAAACTGAATAATAAAAAAGAAGCAGAAGAGTGGTTTCCCTATATCTCGGTGACTTTCCGACCCACTTAAGTTATCTTCTAGTGACTCAATCAAAGGCCTGTAGGCTAAATATGACATTCACCTCGTTAAATTTAGCTCAGATTCGTCGGTTCGACTCTGACTCGGTAAATATTGTTTCCCCCTTTGACTACTTTGACTTTGTTTGATTTCAGTGGTGTGGTAGAGGGGCTATGTCCGGGCAGGACAGTCAGCATGTGTCAATAGTGATGGGGGGCAGGGAGGGAGGGGGAGCCAGAGGGGACCATGTGGCTGTTACCTTCGGCAACGGAGTACGGAGCCCCCCTGAGAATCTCAACAACTCCCTTCTGCTTGGGTATGTATTTAGTGTTACTTCTAATGTCGGTGGGATTTTGTTTCTTATACGGTAGGAGAGCCAAGGCCTATGCAAGGTCCCACCTTCAGTAATCTCAGCACACAGGGGGTAATTTGGTCGGGCAGTCTAGTTTCCCCCAGGTCAGGTACTCATCAGGGCTGAGTAGGCCCAGGGTCGGGCAAAATTCACCGGGAAAAATCTCGATAAGTCGTGGCCAGATCCGGGGTCCTCTCGCTTGATACCTCAGCCCCTGCTGATCCAGTCCGATCTTCGATGGGGGATTTCCCCCAGTCCCAGTCGGCCACCCACATTTTCATTTACCCTAGCGGCATAGCCTCGATAGCTGAGTTGTCTAGGTGGTGTCTTTAGAGGAACACTGGGAGTCAGGTCACATCGGTTCGATCCCGATCCTATCTAAGTTTTTGAGACACGCACTCACCTCCGTTATGTTCAGTGTGTCAAGTAAAATGTACGCCGAGGCTGCGGTGGTTCGGATCCCACCTAAAACTGTAGGTCCCATCGTGAATTAACTATAGCTTGAGAGCTTGTGTTTCTTGAAATGGTCTAGTTGCTGGGCTTGTCCCCTCGCTCCCCTCTTAACTAACATAGTGACTGCACACCTTAAAAAATGAAAGGTTCGTTTCAATGACATGTGGACGTCATGTGACGTATGGACGATGACAACAAGAGCGTGGGTAGTGCGGGCTGCTGCTGATCCGCCCACCATTGCTGACGTCAAGGTGCGAGCCAGTGCTCCGGCAATCACACTCAACAAGTTGTTATCCTGCATACTAACGTCTAACTGGATGAAACAGGAAAGGAAATTAGGTTACGGGAATGTGCCTGGAAGTTTAAATTGGAAACTCTAAAATGTAATGCTGAGTCGATAGATTGGCTACACAATTCTCTTTGAGAAGGAGGGTATTTGGCTTTTGAGAATCCTTTACTTCTTCGTCTAGGTTCCTACCCACACTAGTTGCCATATATTCCCGTTTCAGTCGAAAAATCTCGCTTTAGGGATCAGGTCATTGCCCGATTCTCAGTAAAATTTCCTTGCCACACGTTTTAGTACCCAATTGGCGAGCGGCCTTTAACCAATTCTTTACGTCATCACATGTTGTAAAGTCAGAGAAGATTTGAGTAGCCATCGTGTATATGAGTAGAATGAGTAGTATGGTGTGACAAGTACCTGAGCACGTAGGTTGTCGTGTTGATAGCTAGACTTTTTAAGCCTCAATGGAGCACATAGGTATATGTATGGTGAAAAAATTGGCTGTTTTTTGTGTGTGCCAGTCTATTGCTGTCTAATCTTCGAAACCATAATTTCATACCTCTGTACTTCCTACCTGGGAGTAGGTATATGGCCAACTGCTCGATGTTTCAAGGTTCAAGGTTCTGTACCCAGTATCCCATCCAGTATCCGTTTGCGATACCATAGAAAAAAGAAGAAAAATTTTAATAAGTAGTTCTCGTAGGTACCTACACTGCAGGTCAGGTACAGGTCGAAGTGCTCAAAATTTGTATAGGTGCAGTCTGGGTGAATACGCGGTGACGCTCTTCTGTGTTTAGTTTATATGGGAAGTTGAAGGTGCCTATCTAGGTTGTAGGTACTGTGTTGCCTGCCAACGGCTATTATGAAGATCAAGGTCCATCGACGAGTATGACGTCTACGATGCCCGTTGTACCTACCGTCTTTTTCTTTTGTTATCCATGGTCCATGGGTTATACAAGTATTACTCTTTATGCAGCTTTTCGCACGTAGGCCTCTGCTAGTCTAACACTTACATCTATATGTGGAATGATTCTTTAAACCTGTATAGGTACCTATAGCTGCTTACGTCTTCTTCCATTGTTCAGTGGATTTGCGTAACACTTTCAGATTTTGGATACCGCGGTTAATTACACTTTTGGTGCCGGTTGAATGGCCCAGTACGTCGTCGCCAGCTATGGGGCAGTCTGCACCAAATTCGCATCGAATCGGTCGTTGGATGTTGGATGTTTTTTTGGATGTATCTAAGTTTAAAACGGTCTCGATCGCAGTCACCCTCGTGTGCCGTGCGGGGCATTTGGTAACTCTACCAGCTGAGAGCAATGAATCACAATTTTTGAAATGGTCTTGAAGTTTCTACCCCCCTCCCGTTCTATCGAACCCGCGAGTTGCGGAACTGGTATCAGTATTCTCCCAGTGCTTACACTTGAGAAGAAGAAGAAGAAGACCTGTTGTAAAAATTTATGTTTCCAAAAATTGCTTTCCTCCCTGACGCAAAATGACGTATCCCTGCGTTGATAATTGGTGTCAGGAGACGAGGTGACGGCTGGACGAGTTCAGGAAAGGTCGCTCAGGAACTTGCCCCACTTTTCGTTATTGCGTTCTGCCCTTTTTTCGTTTTAGTGACAATTTCACCAGCCTGGACAAATTCAGTTCCAGTTCCTTCATGTGGACGTTAAATAAACTAAGCTAACTTTGGTTTGTAATAGTGTAGTAGTTGCTCCAGTTTACAAGATAGTTTTGTAAGATTCCCCTTGTTTTGAGGGGTCCTTTTGACCGTCTCAAAATTAATACTGGAATTTGTAACCCTCAGGTGTCTTCCCTTCATGAACAAATTTTTATTACTGTCCATCTATATGCAGCTGCTGTGCAGCATGGGCGTAGCAGGACCAAAAACCTGGGGGGGGGGGGGGGGGGGCTAAGCCCCCCACACCTTCTCCTCACCTGGGGGGTAGGCATGGCTTTATGTGACGGTATGTCACTGGTAAATCCTGGGGGTGGCTAAAGGGTTTCCCCCAGACCCCCTCTTGCTACGCCTATGCGGTGCAGATTGATCACCTCTAACTCCTCAAGGTACTGGCACAATAGCACACTTAGTGAGGTGATACTGACACATTGGTCTTGCAGCTTTTTGTTTTTTGCAACATTCACTCCATACTAGAATATAAAAATTCCATATAAAGGATATGCCGGACTCAAAGCCGGTGTGCGGGACCATTTTTTAGAGGTTCCTGAATATACCCAGGGTTTGAATTACAACTTTGATGCAACCATGTCATGCGATTGGTAACGGTGACACCTGGGAAGCTGGTTTTCGCTTCCGCATGTTTCTAGTCACCCAACGATACCACGGGTATCTTATTAATTTAATTAAATACCAAAGATTAGTTTTTTTTGTTTAAAGACATATTTCATTTACAGTGAACCACCTCTTACACAAGAGACTGATACTATATATTTATTCTGCACTTGGTCCTCCAGAAATAAATGACAATTATTATAAAGTGCTCAGACGGCTATGTTTCACAGTAAATCGATGACTCACTGTACTGTGCTGTGGAAATAGAACCGAACCGGACGGGCTTTTTATCCCTGGTCCCCATTTTGAATAGAAGTAAAGCCCCCCACCCAACCCCATATAAATGAGCGTGCTCTCCGCTTCCACCTTTGAGATCTAATATGAGCGAAGCCACTGCAATGCCATCCCCCGTAATACTCTTTTTGCGGCTCGTGATTGAATATTGATTCTGTATTACCCTTTTTGTGACTCGTGATTGAATATTAAATCTCTGGTATGGTTATACGTCTCGCTAGAGACTTGCATTATCCAATGTGCTTCTTTGAACTGATCTGTTTCTCTCGCTAAAGGTCCCGGGTAGTTAAGAAAATTTTCCTTTGAGAAACAAAAAGTAATAGTGCACAGTCAGCACTTCTCAGCACGCGCCCTTGTTCTCATGGGTTCATTATAGGATTGAAGGATATGTGGATTCTCTGAAACTTTGCAATTGTCTTTGAATTAGATAGGTACACAAACGTAACTAGGGGCAACCCCCCCCCCCCCCCCCCCAATCGAGTGAAACACGGAGTGTCAAGACGGTCCTCGAATTCCAGAATCCTCCATACCAGACTATAGTCAGAGTCAGGCTAGGAGCGTACCGATTACTCATAATTTCTTGCAAATCTAGGGCTGATCAAAACTTCTTCTTGATTAGGATTGGCATTTTTAGCGTATGGTAGGATATGAAACCCAAATCCGGATCGGCGTCAACTGAAAATCTTCAGTAAATTATGAATAATCGGTACGCTCCCAGCCTGACTTGGACTATAGTAAGATTTAATCACCACTAAGGGAGGGGTACAAAAGGTTTGACCCCCCCCCAGATCAAGAGTGCACTTTGTCGGTGATAAAGAGTCTTACGCACCCCTGAGAAGTTTTCGAAAATCGCAAATTGGCCCGAAAATTACCCCAGAAGGGATATGGAAAAAACAAGTGCAAACTCACCCTAAATCATAATTTTAAGTAACCTTTCTTAACAAGATCATAGTGTAGGGTCTAAATTCAGAATTAGGCGGGTAACCTGCCTTAGTCAGTGAATTGGATGAAATTGAGTTTTCGCGCAATTCTGTAGAGTGCAAAGGTTGAGGCACTCGATAGTGATAGTGGTATTTGGTATTTGGGTCACCTTATCATGAATTTTTATTTGGAGTCCTTGAAGTCACGCATCGAGTGGTATCAATATATTTGCGCACTTGACCTAATAGGTTATGTCACTTCCATGCTCTTCATCAATGGGTTTCTTTCCTTCGTCATTTCCGGTAAGGAAATTTTTGATTTTTCGGACCCCCATGAACTAGTTGTAGGTAGTTACGTACACTATATTCCAGAATAATAAATGTGTAAACAACTTTTTAGGGAAGAAAGGGGCTATGAAATGTAATCGAATAGTTTTGAACAGTCAGACTAAAAGGAAGTTGGTACTGATATTTCTGTCGTTGGATCAGGACCCAGCTGTCCGTTCAGTAGTTGACAGAGAAACTTCTCGACCACTAATGAAGTGTGCAGATTGCCTCTGTAAGCGTTGTCTCTGTCACATACGTACCCATACGCTGATAAGTACCTATTGGAGTTGAGGGGCTTTGATGAGACGAGTATAGGAACTTTGGAGGTCTTTCTTTCTAATCTTTTGTCTCGTCTGCATGTAGAGCACTCATCGATTTCCCCTCCTTCCCCTTCATCCACTTCACCCAATAACATCTTCCAGCCCTGTGTCTCGGAAAACTTTCTTCCCAATATGCAACCTGTATAAATATTTAACCACTCAAGTATGTTGAGTTCTGCCAGGAACTTGAGATATCATACTATATTAATTGACCGTACTTCGATATCTTGTTGTGATAGTCAACACAGATGCTTCTGATAGCGAACAGTCTATTTTGCTTGATACCTAGAAACCCCAGACACCCGAAGAGTCTAGAGTCTAGAATCTTAAGTCTGCTGTGGGCCAGCTTCAGTTCATGTTAAGAGAATTTTAGAAAAATGGCAGCCCAACCCTGCTCCATACCTGCCGCAGTACAAAGGTATGTACCAAAAGAAATTTGCAGGGAACCCGGCAAGGTGTTGTATTCATACACGATGTACGGCAAAGTCGAAGAGTGTTGGATCAAATACTCGAGGCAAGTTGAGAGGGCCGTAAGAACAAACGATTTTGTACACCTGACGGTGCATTTTTTTCCGCCCATAAGATTAACATTGCGAGCGGCGATTCATTTTCAAGGTTTACCCTTGGTTGGAAAGACACAAAATTTTGCCTGTACCTAGCCCTAACAATGTTCTAGGGAGTGTTCGAAGCAGATTTCCCAATTTCTCACTGGTTTCTTTTATTGCAACTGTTTTGCAAATGCTAGCATCGCATACCTCAAGAAAAGTCCTGTATCTCGAAAACCAGTGAGAAATTGGGAAATTTGCTTCGAACACTCCCTAGAACATTGTTAGGGCTAGGTACAGGCAAAATTTTGTGTCTTTCCAACCAAGGGTAAACCTTGAAAATGCATCGTCAGGTATAGCGGACCCTAAAGACGATGTAAAGATTGTTGGATGCCTTCAACTCGTGTTTGCACTGAACGGTTCTGTTGGAAGTGTCCTGGTGGACGGGTCCTTATTTCCCTAGGCTATGCTAATTGGGTCACCCATGATGGTCATTGCCTTCACTGTATTGGCCTCTCAAAGGGTTAGCCAGGTCATGCTGTTAATTTAGAGGTCCATCATATGCAGTGCTTCAGTTGCTGCCGCGGGACATGCCGTGAGACACTGTCGGATTCAATCGAGATCATTTGATTTCAGCCTGGTGAGGTACCCGTACGTCTGGATCATTTTGGTGATTTATACTTCAATGTTGCAAGTTGTGCGGGCTCGTTTTACTGACTGATGTGAAAATTCTCAGTTTTTCTCTCGGATTTAATAGTTCCTAGACACTCGCCACCTTCAGGACTGTTGCCTCTGTTGTTCTACATAATACAGTATGAAGTTAGATTTTCGAAGCAGGCAAGAGTCTCGCATGGAGGTGTACCTAAATCTGGAGGGGTTGCTGCAGCCCCCTGTCCGCCTGGTTGGCTTCTCGCCAGGAGTCGACTCGAGGTGAAGTCAGCACGCAACTTCTCTCATCAAATCGATTCTGATACACAATCCTGTAGTGATGGAAGCTCCCTGTAGGTTTTGGAATTTTCTGCTGTGAAGAGATCTCCACTTAAAAGGGGTCTAGGCAGCCTCAGTCTGCCCCTGATAAGTTTATATAGGTAGTAGGTACATTGAAGAGGACCTGGATTTTCCAGTTGAGTTCGGTGACCCTCTGACCGACACGTGAAGGGAGTGAAACAGTCGATGGATCGTGTCCTATGTTTTATTTATACTGGAATTACAATCTCCCTCCCAGTGTTTCATTTAAAATAATTTTCCTGATATGAAAAATTCTGCATACCACCCATTCTGGTGTTGATGGTTTTGTCTGTATTAGTAAACAGTGAAGTAACGACAGACGGGGTAATTCAGTAAACATTGGCAGTGCTATTCATTGGCATATGGTCTGTTAATTCCTACCATATGAGTTTAAAGTTAAACTTTGATTAAGTGACAGTTCCTTTAAACTGATGGAGTCCAGACCTTCACACTGATACTGAAAGCATGAAAGTTACCCATCTGTTACAGCAAAAATGAAACCTTGTACCTTGAACTAATTAAATAGTTCCATGCTTCCTTATTTCAATTTCCCGTGTTAATTTTATGAGCCTGAATAACTTTGTAGCTTCTATGAATAAAGTTACATTCAAAAAAGATAAGCTCACGTCCTTGTATCTGTTTTCTTAGATCGTCTCAAAGTAACTTCACCCTGGTGCCGTGCGGGAAAGGGGGTGGGAAACTGGCGAAGAAAATCCAAAACAAGAATGGGGCAGGCAGCAGCCCTGTGGGTCGGAAACCCATTACCCTGAGCCACCTTCCTCAACGAGCGCCTGTAGATATTGACTTCACCAATCTTACCTACTCCGTACCTGAAGGACGAAAGCGAGGTGAGTTTATACCTAGCATTGACATCTTTTCATGAAGCATACCTATATAGGTTATGTATGACTTCTTACTATTCTCCTTTCCGATGCGTCACTCAACTGGCTAACTTTGCGCCTGAATGATTTTGCTTCCCATTATTTCAGGAAACTGTAGGATGTTTTGTTCTAAAATATAATGTCATCTTAAAATCGCAACTTAGCTAAGAGTTTCCTCAAAAAATGGGCAGAAAAAACATCAGCAAACAGGATTGTGTATGGATACTCTTACGATTGCTAAATATTATAAGCCATATTCCTTAACTTTACAGTTGTGGTGTTTTAACAGGTTTCAAGACGATATTAAAATGTGTGAGCGGGAAATTCAAATCTGGGGAGTTGAGCGCCATTATGGGACCGTCTGGAGCGGGAAAAAGTACCCTCATGAACATACTTGCCGGATACACGTAAGTGTAGTGAAAACTGTTCCTGATTGGCTATTTGACAACTGGACAAATCTAGTGGACACCAAGGTTCTGCCTACTCGTAGGGTTGCTGATCCAAATCCGCGTACACCCACTTTCAAATTGCATAATCGTGGTTTCGTAGGTAGGTATCTATACACTCACTTTCCCTTAAAATATTACAATATTACATTCTTCGTAAGAAGCAATAACAGTAGTACAATGTAGTCTAGAAGATTAAAATGGATGTCTCGGTCTTCAGGTCAAACTCTCGTCGTCTGAGTGGGTCGGTGAGCGTGAACGGGAAGGAGAGAAGCTTGCGTCGGTTCCGTAAGTTGTCAGCTTACATTATGCAGGACGATCAGCTGCTGCCTCATCTTACCGTCAGAGAAGCGATGGCCGTGTCTGCAAACCTAAAGGTATCTACACCAATTTCTAAAATTGGATAGTTACAGTAAAAGACCCAAATGACCCTTGAATTTTACATTCACGGTGATTGAAGCTTTAACGTTTTTGCATTTGTAACTCCTATGAAGTCTGCCTATAAACACACTACGAGGTTATGTAATTATGTTCTGTTTGGCCTCTTTCTGATGTACCTTACCAAAATCTGGCATTGTTAAGTGAACACTTTAATTTCCACAGCTCGGAAAGGAAATGAAGGAGAAGGCGAAGCGAGTGATAATTGACGAGGTGCTGGACGCACTGGGACTGTTTGATTCTGCTGACACGATGACTAGCGCGCTGTCTGGCGGCCAGCGGAAAAGGCTCTCTATAGCGCTCGAACTCGTGAACAACCCGCCCGTCATGTTCTTTGATGAACCCACGAGGTCAGTAAGGTTGATAATCACGTAGGGTAGAAGATGAGTAGAACTTCCTGCCTTGCGCTCAGCTGGCAGCACTAGTAACTTCCAGTTACAAGTACCCCTTATGGTAAAAAAACTGACTAATTTTAAAGAAAGCTCTCAGAAGTTTGTTGGAAAAAAAAACAGAGGAGTTTCTCTGGATATTGTCATTGTAAGAAATGCAAACCAACTGCTCTGAACCACACTCTATTATAAAAGACACTTGTGCTTAATCAATCACTTATTAAAATTTGTTTTTCCATAGCGGACTGGACAGCAGCTCTTGCTTCCAGTGCATCTGCTTGCTGGAGAGCTTGTCACGCGGCGGGCGGACCATCATCTGTACGATCCACCAGCCCAGCGCGAGAGTCTTTGAGAAGTTTGATGGCCTGTACGTGCTGGCGGAAGGACAGAGCATCTACCGCGGAGCCACCATGGGGCTGGTCCCCTTCCTTTCCTCCATGGGGCTTGAGTGTCCTAGTTATCACAACCCCGCTGATTTTGGTATGTAATATCTCAATTTCCTCAGAAACGTAAACAAAGCAGCATTGTATCTTAAACAGAGAGTCAGATGCAGTTACCTTGGACCGCCAATATATCATTGAATCTAAGCGTCTATGTGATTATTGTTACAGTGATCGAGGCGGCGTGTGGTGAGCATGGTAGCTGTATTGAACAATTGGTGATGGCGGTCAATAGCGGACAGTGCAGCCCCACCGCCACGTTCAAACGTGACACTGACACCAAGGAACAGCCCAGTAAGTATACTTAACTACCTGTTACGTAGTACCAATAAACACAAGTGGCACGAGAATAGTATTTAGTTACACTTCTACCGCACATCCATAATATTAACAAGTGACTGATTTTGTTTTAGATGAAATGAAAGTGTCTGCTCCAAATGGGGACTCAGTGACATGTCAGACGACGCTTCTGGATTCGGACGAATCGCTGGACGAATCCAAACACAAAGTGGGCTTCCCCACCTCGAGCTGGGTTCAGTTTTACATTTTGCTCAAGAGAACATTCATCTCAGTCTTCAGGGACCAGGTAAATTCACTGTCTATTTCCAAATCTTTATTTCATTCTGAAAGAAGTTTTCTACCTACCTGCAAAAGAAATATGAGAGAATGACTGAAGATACTGATCGACCATGATATTGTACTACCTATAGAGGGGTTATTGACTAATCCCTGAAATTGGTCGCCGTCTCCTCTAGAAGACTTACTTTTTTTTTTTCAAAAACAGGACAGGCATTAATTCATTGACAATGATTGCAGACCTTGACACTTATGCGGCTAATATCGCATATCCTGGTGGGTCTACTGATCGGTATGATCTATTTCGACATCGGCAACGACGCATCCAAAGTCTACAACAACTCCGGCTGCATTTTTATCATGCTCCTCTTCCTTATGTTTACAGCCATGATGCCTACTATACTTACATGTAAGTCGCAACCTCACGTTCCCTCCTCAAAATGTACCAAACCTGGCATCTGGGATGCTTATTCCCTTTCTCTTAAAACCAGTAAAGTACTTAGTTCACGCGGAAAGATAGGAAAAACAATCAACCATTGTTACTCTTCATTTCAGTTCCTACGGAGAAAACAGTATTCGTCCGAGAACATCTCAACTACTGGTACTCACTGAAGTCGTTCTACTTTGCAAAAACTTCAGCTGACGTGCCCTTCCAGGTATGTAACTACCCTTCCTTGCTGGAAAAATATATAAGTAGGTTACCAGGCGTAAGTCATTCTTCTTCTGCCTTCTAACTTCACCGTTTTTTTGTGATATTAGAGTGAAGTACCTATCCCCAGACTGAAAACAGTTCCAGATTGATTGTGAACAGACTGCTTGGTAAATAAACTGTATTATTACTTGCCTGATAGGAGAACAGTGATTTTAGTTTATTTCTGATTTTACTGTTCGTTTTCCAGATTGTATTCAGTATGATATACATTACGATCGTATACTTCATGACGGCGCAGCCATTTGAAGTGATGCGGTTCCTGATGGTGTCCCTCATGTGCATCTTCACATCGCTCATCTCCCAGAGCCTGGGGTTGCTCATAGGTGCCGCTATGCGTGTCGAGGTAAGGTGTCTAGTTTCCTAACACTTAGTTTCCTTACTTAAGAGGGAGTTTGTGTACGTTAAAGTGAAATTACAGCTAACTACGGTAGCGGGTGGTAGTCCCAACATATTAGTCTTCCATGTATGACAAAAATATATCTCAGAGCAAAAGAGCTACTGTTTTCTAGGGAGAAGTCAGGAAAGTAACGTGTCTATGTAATCTGTTTTGAATTGTCACTCTTCATTTCAGAACGGAGTATTCATCGGACCAGTGGCCTCGGTGCCGTTCATCCTGTTCTCGGGTTTCTTCGTTACTTTCGACACAATTCCACCGTACCTGTACTGGCTGACGTACATCAGCTTCGTGCGTTATGCCTTTGAAGGAATTATGATCGCTACGTACGGCTTCGACCGGGCGAGGCTCGGCTGCTCCGAGGTGTTCTGCATGTATCGCGATCCTCTCAAATACCTCCGCCAGTTCCAAATGGAGGACGCCTCCTTTCTGGTTAACAGTCTCGCGTTGTTGGCCATTCTTGTTGTTGTTCGCGCATCATCATACTTCGTTCTCAGGTATGAGCTATACTTCCTACCAAGGGATGAACTTAGGGTGGCCCTGCCAGTAGTCAATTTATTTAAAAATATAAGTAAAAATATGTTCCGAAATACGTCACTAAGAAGCGCAGACAATCTGCACTGAACGGTTGACACTAATTTTTTTTTTGTTTTGCAGGTACAACACGTCAGTCAAGCGGTGAAACTGGGCTTCGTTGCTGGTCCGTCGCAGGGAGCCCCTCGTCTCCGTCGTCGCATAGTGTCCTCACTCCCGACTCCTGAGCCTTCAACTTGTGATGCCCGTTCGTGACAGGCAACACCAAGATGGCACATCGAAAGGGCTGCTTCTGACACACTTTCAAGTGAATTTAGCTCTGTTTAGATTTACCTAAACTGTTATTGTCAATGTGATACTGAGCACATGATAAGTATACGTGATCTGAATTTTTGAAATTAAGTAGGTACTAGGTACCGGTTCACTTAAAGTCCCACCTCACCTTGGAGCTGATGAAACTAATTTTATTTTGAGGACGTTTCTTGCTTGTAGATAGATAGGATTCATTTCTTCTGTTACTTTTTTTCGGTTTGGTTCTTTCCCTTCGTTTTGTAAAAGACCAGATTACCGGAATTAATAAATTCCCATCGATCACGCTGGAGAAATGGCGCAAGAAATATTGTTACTGCCTCCGTAGATTCTGACTCTTTATAAGTAATCATTTTAAATGGCTCTGACTCACCAGCGAGATGTTTGATTATTGAGGAACCAGGAGATGCGATTCACGTTTCGATCCTGGTACGACTCAACTTTTTAACGATATTATTTACAACAAAGTGGTCAATCGTGATATTAAAGTTGTAAATAGTTACTTAATTAATTAAATCCAGTTTACTGGAACACGGTGAAGGAAGTGTTCGGTTGCTCAAATCATGAGGTTGTGTTATGTCCTGCTTAAAACTGTAATTAAAATTCTGTGTATAAGAGCTGTCCACATTCTTTCAGAATGTTACAAACTTCCGTGATGTTTAGCGGAGTCGGCTGAGCTTAATGATTCAAACAGAACTTCGGCAAAACGGGAAAAAATCACAAAATGTTTAAGATTTTTAAGATTCTGTTCGAATTAAACCCCAGTGTAAAAACTCCTCTTAAAATCGCAAAAAAGCAGATTGTACGCCCAGTCATTCATCCCGAATACTGATTGGCGATTCACGCAAATAAGCTCCCCGCATAAGACTTTTAAGCAAACTGACACATTACTCAGGATGTTACTGTGTTCTAACCGAGCATCTTCACTAACTTGCCAAATTTTTGTTTTAATTTTATTTATTAAATAAAATGGCGTCCGTACTGAAGGAAAGAAATCATTTCGACTGGAGACGAAATCACGTACTTTGACAAAAATTCTAAACTTCTACATCGCCATTTGAATAACTGGCCATTGTACCTAAGCTTTTCAGCCCCAAGGGGCACATAGGTACTCATATATTTGAATATGTTTTTGATTTTGGGATTTTGATGACAATTTTGATAACTTCCTTTCAGACGTTCGCAAGGGCCATTTTCTACTAAGCTGAATTATTCTTACATTTAGTTCTTTATGGGCCCCTTGCAAACGCTTTCAGAGAAGATGGGAAACATAATCACCATGTACAATATAATTTATTCCAACTGGTTAGCAAGGGAAGGTTACGGAAAATGATTTTATGTTTTGAGCTGTGATAAAACGGAATTAGGTAAGTAGACGCATTAGTGCTATATATGTTTGTGTTTTGTGTACCTATTCGGGAGTAAATAGGTTTCTCGATCAAAATTGCGAATAGAGCAGATATTTTAGGTATAGATGGGTCATTACTTTGACATACGTTTGCTTCTCATGAACTGCTGATTTCTACGTTGGTTAGCTGCTTTCTGGTTAAATAAGGGATGGTTAGATATTTTTAAATATAACTGACGCTCGAATGGTTGGTATTTTGTCAATACAGCCTATAGGGGATATGCCATGCCATATCACAGAAGAAAATTCAGTCCTTGGAGACGAATAACATAAATAAATAACATTTAGATCTCAGATAACGTCTCCTTGAGCAGGATTTTCTCCTCATATGCCGATGTCTCTACCTAAGGCTAAAATATTATACTCCAACTTTAGGTGTAGTAGGCGAATAAATACGAGGAAGAAGCTGATTAGTCAGCAGCATGTTTACCGATATTTCCTGTTTCGTTAGAGTAAAAAAGGTAGGTATGTACAAAATGTGATTCTAAAAATGTGTTGGACTTTCCTATTCAGCGATGTTGGTGTTGTACATTTACAATTTTTATGTGAGCTGTTTGTCTGGGCTCTCGGACTGCTCTAAAGGCGCATTCAAACCAACGACAAGTGCCAAATCTTAAAGGCGAAAACACCATGTGGAACACGTGGCAACAGAATGATTCTTCTTCTCGTTTTTGGGGGTTATTTAAATGTTCTGAAATATATCATTGATAAAAATCATTCGATCGTAAAATCACAACATAGCCAGTTAATTTCTGACGTTGGAAAGACATACGTACAAAGTATACTTCGGAACATTTAAATTTCCAACAGTACCCTTAAAAATAATGGTCGGAAGAAAAATAAATAAGATTGAATAGTCACCCTTAATGGGGGTTTGTGTTTAGTCATACACTTTGGCAAATGCCGTATGTTTTTATGAGCCCCACTTTGCTTCGGATGTATTTACGAGACTTGAATCTTATCTGCTCGAGGGTTTGCAATAATAGACTTTAGATGGATTAATACCTCCCTACCTGCCCACGTTGGCTTTTAGCAAACACGCTAGATATACTGGGTAGACATAAGGACCTAATTAAACTGCTACTTAGGTTTTTTAAATAAAAACTCCAAAGCACTACATCTGTTTTTTTCCTCATGGCAACCTAGTCATTTAAAAATTCCTGCCGAGGGGGGGCTATTTCAGTTCTTTTAACACCAGTGGAGCACCAAAGTTAACATCAAGGGATGCGGAAAATAATACTGGATGTTGATAATTCTCACGGTGCTATTTTGGAGTAAAGTGTGAAGAGAACGGGAATAGCGCAGCAGGCCTGACATGTGCATAGGTGAACCTTTCAGAAAGCGCTGTTCTGAAGAGTAGGTACCGAAATGGTAGTATCAAAAATAAACTGTGAAAAAAAAATCCGCTATACGGATATTTTATTTTCAGAAAATAATCTAGCAAAGAAAGATACACTAAAGGATCGGTAGTGACATACCTAGAACTAGAACGGGAAAAGGCTACCTGGGATTTTTGACTTCTTGCTCGTGTTTAAAAAGCAAATCCGATACCTCCTCAGCTTCTTTGTAATTGCGCGAGCGCTGAAAGGGAGACCATACGAACTTGGTGACGAAGTAGAGCATAAGAGATACAGAGAGGGCTATTGATGCTGCGGAGAATGGATTGAAGCCCTTTTTGGCATTTTTCACCTTGAAGTCCACGGGAAGCTTTTTCTGATCCATTTCCTGCGCAGAAAAATTCATTGGTGTCACGCAAGGGATATATAAAATAATATAAATACCTAGGTATTTGGTACATTTTTAACTCTCATGAAAAACCCGTTACGGCATTGACTATAGGGATCCTATACCGGAAACTCAGCGGTGCAACTCAGGGTCAGAAAAAAACCAGCGACATCTTCTAGCAAGTGTTAAGATATGATGAAATGGACGAATATTTGCTAAGAAGAGGAATTCCAGCGGTAATGCCAATATAAAATTTAATGTCGTTAACATATCGTTTAACAGTTATCTGTCAAAGTTGACAGGATAGTGGTAAGTTAATATAGGCAAAGAAAAGACGAATATCCTCGTTGCGCGATGGGCAAGATGGCTTTCGGTGGATAGTTGGGTGGGAGGAAGGTACGTTAGTCTGAAGGCAGAATGTCCCAAAAGCGCTAGGTTGAATCAACAGGATATGTCATTCCCATAACGCAGGAATGTGAAACATACCAAAAATACCTTAACCGAACCTTATTACATAATGAAGAGCGTTTCACTTCTTTTCGTCCGCCCAATCGCTCAAGTCATATTTGGAAAGATCACCATCGTCATCATCTTCGTCTTCTTCTTCCTCCTCATCCTCCTCTTCTGCTTCTTTGTCTTTTTCCTTCTCTGGTTCCTCATCAGCAGTTGGGCTTTTTGTCCCGTGCGAAGACCTATCAGAGTTGGTGCGCTGCCGCTTTTTCCGTCGCCCAAACTCATCGTACTCATCGTCCGACTCTTCGCGCTTTTTGTACTCTACCACCCCCCGGTCATTGAACCCCCCACCAAGCCCAGTGCGCTCCTCTATCTCACCGAATCTAGGGGAGTTGCAAACGTTACACTGCTGCCGCCTGGCCCAGTTCACATTGGCGCATTTAACACACTGCCAATCGTCGGCACTAAAAAGCCCGTGGCTTTTGGCTGCAGCAGCAGTCCCGATTTCCTGCCCCAATTTTCGCTTCCCGGCAGGTTCTACCCTCTCAGCCCCGCACCGATTACAATGTGTCCGCCGGGCGAAATTGATATTGGCACATTGTAGATCACTGCAAATCCAATCTCCCTCCCCCATACGAAAAGCAGCCCCTGCCATCACCCCAGTAAAGGATAAGAAAGTAGGTACCTAATCTAGTTAAATATAGGTACTAACGTTTTCGCGTGTATCTGAAACAGGAAAATCATCGGGTAATAAATATTAGAGTCAATTTGAAACCAAAACGGTTTTCCCTTTTCTTTTAAAATTTTAGCAGTAGGTACCTTACTTAGATACTTACGTTTAGGAACTGTACCTACTTCTCTTCAAATCTTTCTAATATGGATGTAATAAGGTAGATTATGCCTAGTTCGAAAGGCGTCAGCAAAGATATTAAGGTACCGAAGTAACCAGTAAGTAAGGTTGTATATTACATTAGTACACATCAGAAGGAGAAAATAATTCCAATTTTTTCCAAGGAAAGAGATACCATATAGAAAAACCTTCCGAGAAATTATTTTGAACAGCCACTGTGAACAAGGATATTAAAACCAACAACTACAGAAATAAATTTACTGAAATGTTTTTAACTCGCTTACGAATACCCGAAGGAGAACTGTAATTTCAGCAAGCCCAGCACAGGAAAAGGAATTAAATACTGTTTTATGGCTTAAAAAAGTCCGCAGTACACCGCAACCAGAGTGAAATGTACAAAATGTACGCAACGCATGGCTGCCAAGTGAAAGAGGCTGCCAACATAGGCGCAAGAAAAAATGTTTTTATTACAAACCTGGGATGCTTGCCGACTTATTTCTCTTTCACGTTCACGGGCTCTCCTAAACCTTCTTTATTCACTGCCACATTGGTTTTCTTCTCTTGATATTTTTCAAAAATAGGCCGCCAGATGTAGACCCCACCGAGTACCCCCAAAACCAAAGCCACGGCAAGCTGACGTTTGGAAATAGACTTCGGGGTCCGAATCAGCATAACTTAAATGCTAATAACTTGGTCTGGCACCGTTCACCTCTAACGTCCCTCGATTAGGCCGAACAGGAGCAAAATAAGTAATTAAATGGTAGGCAATAATCGTTCCACCAATAACTGCTCCAATCTTGGAACCCGACAATCTAGTCATAGCAGACGCCACACTACGTTATTCACAACTGAACTAAAAATAAAAATAAATAAAAAATCATAAATACATACTACATGCAGAATAAATATTATTTTAATTTAAATTGGGTTTTTAAATAATTTTTTATGGTACCTACCATTAGTAAGTGCAAAGAAACTCCAAACGCCTTTTCATTTCGAATAATGGCGGGTTTTTTAGGGCCCTTTTTTCTTACAGACTAGCCAACACCAACAAGGCCATTGATAAAATATTTATTTTTATTGTTTACTTTCTCATCTCGCGCCAGTCGCGCCGCGAATTTTTAATAGTTTCTGACAAAAACTGGGCTAGTGTTAAAATAGCTGTTTATAATGGCTAATAAAAGTGACCCAAAAGATGCGGTGGTTCAGTATTTGAAAATGCAGAACCGCCCTTACAGTGCCAATGATATAACACAAAATTTACACAAAGAGTTCGGTAAAACGGCTATTCAGAAAGCCTTAGACGAGCTGTCTAGTTCGGGAAAAATTAAAGAAAAAGTGTACGGAAAGCAGAAGGTGTATGCCCCAATCCAAGACACGGATACTGATCAACAGGCTATGGAAAGTATCCTTACCCAGCTAGACGTGCAGATAAATGAGGCTTCCGCAACTTTGAATCGAACGGAACAAGAATTGAAGGCTGTTGAAAATGAACTGAAAGAGTACGTAAATCAAACAAGCACTGAAGAAGCGATGAGGATGGAGAGTGAGCTTTTGGGTACTGTGGACAAGTTGGAAAATAAACTGGAGTCTCTGTCAAAAACTACTGTGAAAATATCGGCCGATGAGAAAAAGAAAATTATTAAAGAAAATGAAGCAGTGGTCAAGGAATACCGTAAGCGAAAGCGAATTTGTATGGACATCGCTGATACAATTTTGGAAAATTATCCGAAACCAAAGCGAGCGTTTTATGATGAGGTGGGGATAGAGACTGATGAAGACATTTCCCGCTAAAGTGATAATTGTACCGATTTATTGTAAAATACTTATTGTTTATTCTTACTCATAAACTTTCTAAATACCTTCCTAGCCTTTCTTAGTTCTGAAAACAAAAATCTGTCTTGGTGTTTTACGACGAAAATAAAAAATGTCGAAGCCCCCACAGCAAGGTGCTGAATTTGGGAAGAAAGGTGCAAATGAACCGGAGAGCAGGTAATTAGTCACCAGTATAGTTAGTAATAAGAACACAGAAAACATAAATATTGGGTCAAGCTACTTACTTCTTCCTTTACTCCCTAATATTTTTTGCAGCCATCAAGCCCGTGAAGGTCCTGGAAGACGTCTGTCAGAGCTTCAGCGCAATTTTGGAGGCGCAGTTAAGAGAAAGGTCGTGGTACCACGGGGCAACGTTCCTCTTCCTCGTGTTGAAGAGACTGGATATCAGTTTCCAAAGTTGCGTCGTGGGCTGCGTCGGCCTACATTTGAGCGTTCGGCAGGAAGAGGGCACGCTGCAGTTGCTGCTAACGAAGTACAAGTTCAAGGATTAAATGCGCTTGCAGAGGAAGAGGAGTTAGAGGTGGAAGAGGATTATTATGAATTTGAGGAAGAAGACAATCCTGATGTTAATGCGGACTTGCAAGCCCCTGGCCCACCTCGAGCAGTCAGCATACCTGTGCCTGTTGGACAGCCCTCCATGCCGCTAGCGGCTTTTGGCATGGAGCCCATGGTAACACCACCCGAGCATTCTGCGCCGCACACAAGCCATCATCCACCGCCAGAAGTCCGTCAACACTTCGAAGAACCCAACTCTTTTCATCACACTCAAACTCAAGGTGTGGAGCATCATCCAGATCAACGACACGCAGTTGAGGGTTACAATGAAGACACGCCTCAGAGAGGGCACTTTGTCACTGAAGGGCGCTCTCCTGAGGAACATTTCTTCCATTCACCACAGCTGCACCCTGTTCAGACGGTTAATTCACCAGGACCTGACTCACTGTGGGCATCGCCTGACCGTTCAGCGACCCTGATTCGCTCAACATTGCCTCAGTCTCCCACAAGGTCTGCTATGCAGGGATCCGTTGTCTCACACCTTCAGAAGGCTTCAGTACAGGGCTCTCCTAGGGCGGGAGTTTACCGCGACCATCACGATCCTGGAGTTATTCCAGTACATCAAGCCTACGACACTTCGATGGACACTGTTTTTCATTCCTTCGCTACGCCCAACGCATATCATTCGGTCTCTGAAGCTACACCATTTCATTCCATCACTACACCCTCTTACCCTTCCGTCAATGCACCTACCATATATCATTCCGTCACTACACCTGCCCCTCATCATTCCGTCAATGCACCTGCCCCTCATCATTCCGTCAATGCACCCGCCACTCATCAATCCGTCAATACACCTGCCACTCATCAATCCGTCAATGCACCTGCCCCTCATCAATCCGTCAATGCACCTGCCCCTCATCATTCCGTCACTACACCTACCCCATATCATTCATACACTCCGCAAATTCAATCTTCTCAGCTGGGCTCCCCACTCGCAATATCTCATCATGATCATCACCCTCATCACTCACATGCCGGCTCTAATAACGCGCCAATAACGCACCAACCACCCGGTGCGAGCCTTCGCCATACTGCAGGACCCCAGGCTGCCTCCTATGGCACCGCCGACGACCGCTCGGCGTTCCGAGCCCCCGCTCATTCTACAGAGCAAGGCTTCACTCGTAACTCCCAACAGTATTCCGTTGGAGCGCGGCCTGGGACAGCTACACGTCTTCACCATTTGAGGGAGTCAAGGATGGAACGTCGGACAGAGACGGAACAGTCTCATCCTCGTAAATCTGAAGTCCTCGACGAGACTGTACTCTCCTTCTCTCCTCCTGATGAGCCTTTGGCGGAAGATGGCTTCTTCAGTCTGAAGTAAGTGTAAAGTTTTCGGCTAGGCATTCCATCTGTGACATCTAAAACTACCTAATAACACTCCCCGCCATTAGATTTTTATCCCTACGATATTTTACCACCCACACAGTTTCCCATTATCTCATTTTCTGCTTCTAATTTCAGTCCTGACGAAGAGATGGAGGTGATACATCATCCTCGGATGACTGTGAACAGCGAAAAACCCCATTATAGAAAATCTACAAAACTCATGACCCAGGGCTCTCTAGTAAGTATTCAGGCACCAAAAAATGATATGCACTGAAAATCTAATGAAAACATCCTCCGCCTGTTCTTAAGTTCTGCTGGGGTACTATCCTCGTTATCGAGCTTTATATCAGTTTTAGTGCTGTATGCAAAGAATGTGAAGAGGGAATTATTTTTCACAGAGAATAGTGAGTTTATTTTTAACTTTATATTATCTTACGGACTTGTAGAGAAGAGAAACGCGAGAGCATGGCTCCAGGGTCCGCGGAAGATCAGTCAGACGTTCGGCAGCTTCAGGTCCCCGTTCATTTGGCGCTCTTCAAAAAGAGGTAAAGTATCCATGTCAACTTGCTGTTAGAGGCCAGTACAGAGGGTGAAAGTTCTAAAAGACAAGAGAAAAGAGATAAAAAAAGCTTTTAAAGTTCTCTTTGAGGTGAAATGGACGGGGGGCTATATACTATAACCAGTTCTGAGCGTCTTCAGTTCTCTAGTTCTAACTAGATTTTCCTTCTGCCTATTTTAGAGTGAAGAACAGCTTATACCAGTTTCGAAAAACCAAGGTTCAAGAGTAGTGAGGCGAGCTACGCTTCCCAAGAGCCGCGGCAATCTGGGCATGACGGAGGTACAATGATCCAGAGTTAAAAACGGGGTACAGATGTCTCCGTGGTAGGAGCTACAAAAGCTTAACTTCCCAACGTTCACTAAATTAGAGAAAACGAGAACCTGATTACGTTCACTGAACCCACCCCATACCAAAGTGGCGCAACTCATAATTAAATTTTGATAATTTAGAGCGTGTTGGGGCTTTCTTGGTATAATGCACGATCGAAGTCACGAAGTAAGCGATACTCCCCCTTGATCGGTGAAGATAACGCGGAGTGGGATGAGGAAGGAGGAAGCGCGCGGAGAACGAAGTCTGTCCTGTTCCCTGTCCTACAGGACAAGGAGAAGCATTTCCACGAGCTCGTGGCAGCAGGCGACGTGTCAGCAGTGCGTCGGTTCCTAGCTGATCACCCCGATATCAATATTAACTGCGTGAGCTATCAGGTATGGATTCCTCTGTTTATGATGTCAAAAAGGGCAAACGAGTGTGGGCAGTTCTACACACCCTCTTTACTAAGAATATTATACAGCCAAGATTGAAACTGGAGGTGAGTTTTACCCCGGCCATTTTTGGTTATCGTTTTTTTTTTTTTAATTTGAGACCACATCGGCGCTGCACGTCGCGATCCGTGAGCTAAATAAGGAGATGCTGGAGGAGTTGCTGAAGCACAAACAGCTGGAGAAGTGTGACGCCGTCCTCACCGCCGTCAAAGTGGGTGACCTAGAAATCCTGAACACTGTCCTGTCTCACCTCGAAGAATCCCATCCTGGCCTTGAGTTTGCTCCATGCCCTAACAGGTTTTTGCCACCTTTTTTCTGTCTTCACTAGTGACACCAGAATGGCTGGCTGGCATCTTTCTAAGAAAAGTCCTGGACTGTTCTGCAATCTGAATCTGAATTTTTATTTAAGACTTGAATCATTTTTTTTTTAAATCACTCCACGCTTCACTCATACCTCTCTCTGAGGCCACTCTGTACCGTTGATTTTCACGACTTTAAAAAAAAATGTACCAAGTTTTTTTCCCTCTGGTTACAGCACTGACTTCGCTGACGACGTGACTCCGCTGATGCTGGCCGCACGGGAAGGCAAATTCGAGGTTGTGGACTTGCTGTTGAAACGAGGGCATCGTATGCCGGACCTACATGACCCTTACTGCGACTGTAAGCAGTGCATGTAAGAAATTTTCGCCAATACATCCCAGATCGCTTCCCTCCAGAACGGGGTTAGAACGACCCACTAGTGACGTTTGTATCTCTAAATTTTTCCCTCCTTGCTTTTAGGGCGAACTTAGAGAAATATGATCGACTGAAGTACTCAGCGATGAAGATAAATCTGTACAAAGCTGTTGCAAGCCCCACGTACCTGTTTCAAACCACCGATGACCCCATCCTGCGGGCTTTTCAACTAACGGGTGAACTACAGGCCGCAGCGAGGATGTTTCCCCAGTTCAAGGGCGAGTACGAAGAACTATGGAAACAGCTCAAAACATTTGCCGCTCAACTCATTGGTATTATTCCTTCGCATTTTTTCAGTGGTTCTTTTTAATCATTACTGTAAAAGTAGTTACCTCCACTTTTATGTTATACTCATAGGGTGCTGCAGAAATGCGGAAGAGGTGGAGATAATCCTGAAGCAGCCCGCAGGGTGTGAAGCTGCCGGACAATTATTTTACCCTCGTCTCCAGCTGGCCATTGATGTCACTCAGAAAGAATTTGTGGCCCATCCTCATGTACAAGCTGTAAGTTAAAAAATGCTTAAGTTTGGGCTCCCGTTCTAATAGTGCTCCCTGTATAAGCCTTGTTGATTAATTTAATTATTGAGGGCAACTCATTTAACCGAGTGTTTGCGTTGGGACTCAGTTTAGCAACCTAGGGTCGTGTCATTCTTGACCCCTGCCTCTGACCATTTTGTGTCTAAAATTCAGTTGAAACTTTTTTCAGGTGCTAGAGAGTGCCTGGACAGGAGACATAGGAAGCTGGAAAAAACGATCTGCACTCGGGCAAGCGTTGGCACCTCTCTTCCGTATTCCCTGGCTGTTTGTCATTTTCGCTCTGAGCTGCTGCATGCCGAAAAATGTGATGATCAACAAATATCATTACCCCGTCAACAAGTTCGTGTCTTCCTACGCGAGCTATCTCATTTTCCTCGCTGTCCTTTTTGTGCAGAGTACGGAGGACAAGACCGATCAGAAAAGGGGGCCTCCTTCATCAGGTGTGAACAGTCGAACTGCCTGATGGCATTGATATGGATAGGCAATGACTTGACAGATCGTTTTCAAGGGTGTGGGTGCCCGGTAATTTGGCTAGAGCTGAAGCGGAATCGGCTGAAGCCAGACGGGAGTAGGCCGATGCTTTGTAACGCCACTACAAGCGAGAAACCTGCTTACATGGTTATGCGAACCCAGACTCTCAGGACATGAGTCATCTCGTCAGACTACTCGGACACTGTGAGACGGCAGGTGGTAGAATTAAGGCTGGACGGGAAATTACCGAATTCCTTTTTGGGACTTATAACGTCTCGACACATTTCTGTGTATCTACCTTATTTTACTACCCATACTGACGATTATGATCTTTGATTCTAGGTTGGAAGTATTTAATAATTATTTTCGTCATGGGCCACATTTGGTGCGGGCTGCGTCTGTGCTTCATGTTGGGACCGAAGCGATTCTTCACGATTGGTTGGAGTTGGTTTGACTGCGCGATGGATCTCTGTTTCCTATTTACCTTCATGTTCTGGTTGGCTGCGTGGGCCGATGTGACCGCCAATCAGGATGAAGAGCTCCCCCGTCGCTATTGGGATGCGTTTGACCCGTCGCTCATCAGCGAGGGTCTCCTTGTGCTAGCCACCATCTTGGCATTTCTCAGGCTCTATTTGCCTATGTCACTGAACTACTACCTTGGACCCTTACAGGTATTGCCTCCTAGACTTCTTGACGCTAGATCAGATGAAGTGGAGTAATGAGATGAGATTTTGACCGCTTGTAAATATTTTGAAATGCAGAGCGCTTGGGTGGGCGATTGTTAAGAATACCATTTTTCGAAAGTTGGGTTCGAGAATCCTTAACATCAGATCTATGAGATAAATACAATGCTCTAACCTTAAACCTGCCCTTGAGTATCCATCGTTTCTGTCCCCAGATTTCCATTGGAAAGATGACAGTTGACATTTTCCGATTCGTCTTCATCTTTGCGCTGATGATTTTGGCTTGGTCTGTGGGGATGGCCCATTTCTATCAGTACTACGACGGGATGGTGCAGTACGATTCGTCCTCAAACTCAAACACGACACAGATTTCATCTTTCGTCAGCTTTCCGATGACACTCAAAACCTACTTCTGGGCCATATTCGGGATGTCTCCCATCGAGTCTGCGGACGTCGTGATTGGGAACTTGGAAGGACAGGACCCAGGCACCACTGTCGTCAACAAGCACGAGTTCACGGAGGGAGTTGGCTACTTCACATTCGCTATGTATCAGTTCCTGGCTGTGGTGGTTGTACTCAATATGCTGGTGGCGTGCATGGCAAATACCTTCACTAAAGTCATAGACAATGTCTCCGTTGAATGGGTGTTTGCTCGAACGAAGGTACGTTGATTGTGAGTTGTAACATTGGCGTTTTAGAAAAAAAAGGTTTAGAGATTTTTGTGTGTGTAGTTCTGGAGCAGTAGCGCAGTTTCCCTCAGAGAACGACTCATTTCCCGCAATGTCCGCTGTGAGGAGTCCAATAGACAGGTTTATGCCTCATTATTGTAGGTAACCTTTGTTGATTTTCGTAGATATACTTGATGTACATGTACCATGGCACCCTGCCTTCACCATTCAACTTGTTCCCGACTCTGAGCGATCTGACTACTGCGATAACGTGGTTGAGCTTGCTGGGAAAGTCTGACCCCAAGACGCGCGCTGGATTCTCCTTCACCCACTGCTGCTACATTGTGAGTTTCCATAATTTTAAATATTTTAAAATGGTAATATAATATCTTGCTTGAGCTACCCATTCCTCAGTCAACCATGCCACTGCAGTGTGTGCCGACAATCCCAGTTGAAAGCAAACCGCCCACAATTCTAATGAGCAAATTTTTCGTTTTAGGCTCGAGCGCCAGAGGTCTCGGTGAACAGAGATTTTCCTGCATTGATGTCCCAGCTGGCCCAACGGTACCTACGGTTAGAGGAAGCTGAAGGAGGCATAGAGGAAGGGTCACATGATGTGTACAAAGCCGATCTCCAGGAGCTCAAGACGCTTGTAGGCGAGCTCATTACTCTCGTAAATGCCAAGAACGAGAGTATTTAGTTCATTTGCACCTTCAGGTGGTTTTTTCTTCAGTTTCAATAAAAATATATTTTTTTATTGATTACTTAATTATTTTTCTACTCGTTCAAGAAAGATTTTGAATTTTCCCGGGAAATGTTTTAGGGCCTTACCGCCGTCTAGCCAATCGCACGTAAGCTAAGGAAGGCGTCTGCTTTTGTTTCCTTGACTGTTTGTTTTGTTGTATAGATAACATAGATAACATTTTGATACGGTTTTTGAGACTATTATATAACGTTTATCCTTGAAGCCTCTTCACTCTTTGCAGCCGATTTGAAAGAGGTGAGGAAAAGAAATTACTGTCACACTTTGGTGCCTAAAAAAATTAAGTTGTGAGGACATATTATTAGTTATTGGTCAGGTACATTTCTGCCGGTAACGAGTTGTAGTCGCGTATTTACCTGCTAATGCTTTCTTTATTCTTTAGCAGCAGCCATGGCGACGAAATGGGGTATAGCAAGCGTGGGACTGATCAGCACGGACTTCGTGATAGCTTTGAGCACACTGCCGGCGTCCGAGCATAAGGTGGTGGCTGCAGCTGCTAGAGATCTGACGAGAGCTCAGCAGTTTGCGACAGAGCACGGCATTGCTAAGGCATATGGCACCTATGAAGAGCTGGCCAAGGACGCCGATGTGGACGTTATCTACATTGGTACCATCAATACCGAACATCTTCGTCTAGGTCAGTTTCATGTTGCATAGGTTGGCAGGTCTACTTAAGGTTATTCCCGCTTAAAGCACCCGGTTAACACTGAGTTAACGCCACCTTCCAGTTGCATATCGCTGGGCTACTTGTTGAACTCAGTGCTTTGTGAAGGGAGCGCAACTTTCCGCAGGTACGGGGTACGGCTGTTTTTACAAATGCTTGTTTTAGAAAAATCTGTTTTATTATTGCAGGAAAAATGTTTCTGGAGGCTGGTAAGCCTGTACTCTGCGAGAAACCTCTATGCATGAACCAGAAGGAAGTGAAAGAGTTGATAGCGGTGGCGAAGTCCCGCAACCTGTTCCTGATGGAAGCCATATGGAGCCGTTTCAATCCGGCCTACGTGAAATTGCGGGAAGAGTTGGCCGCGGGAAAGATTGGGGAGCCATACCTTGTTCAGACAGACTTCGGGGTGAAGCTAAGTGACAAGGAGCGCGTTACGAAGCGCGCACTGGGAGGAAGTGCGTTGCTGGACATTGGTGTCTACTGCTTGCAGGTAGGACCTTGGTTTAGCGGAAATTGCAAAAAAAAAGAAGTATTTCGGTAGAGACATGTCGCTAAGAAACAGTTTTAACGAATTTTCATGTTTTTAGTTCGCCCTGTTCGTGTTGGGCCGTCCTACTGGTTTGAAAGCCATTGGGCATGCCAATGAGGAGGGTGTAGATGACAGCGTCCAAGTGCTGCTGGAGTACCCTGGGGGCAAAGCTGCAGTGCTCACGATACACACCAAGGTAAAAAAATATCTGTATTAAATACTGTACCTACTTTCAAAACAAAGAGAAAGAGTTTAATGGAAAATTGCCCGTAAAAAGATTTTGGTGCCTCGTCTGTTTTTACCTTTGTAAGATTGGTACAGGCAAGTGAAGTTTATAAAAATATAATTTTTGTTTAAGGTGGCTTTGCCGAACCAGGCGCGTGTGACGGGCACAGCGGGGCATGCTGTTGTAGGAACCCCCTTCTGGACCCCAACTGAACTAAACATCAATGGCGAGGTCATCACCTTCAAGCTGCCTGAGGCTAAGAAAAAATTCCGTTACACCAACAGTGCTGCTCTGCGATATGAAGCCATGGAGGTCAGTGTTACCTATGACGCGTCTGCGTTCCCATCATGGGGATCCGTGGAGGTATATATCCCCAGTCGATAGGCTGAAGTTTGCATTATATTTAATCGATTGCATTTTTCTTTTTAGGTTCGTCGGTGTTTGCAGGCTGGTTTGTTGGAGAGCCAAGATATGTCGTGGGACGAAAGTCTCGCCATCGCGGGCCTCGAGGACGAGATAAGGCGCCAAGTGGGGATTATCTTCGACCAGGATTAGTTTTCCAGTTGGGTCAATCTTCCAGTTTGCATTTAGAACGAGACTCCTAACTTCTGCTTTTGACACTTCCATATTCAGGCGATACCAAACCGATAAAATAGCGATACCTAAAAATATTTTTCTATTATAGTTCTTTGAATCGTGACAGTGCTTGAATCATAAGAGAAGCAAGGCGTTTTATTCGCCTTTGGTGTTACACGCCAAGCTTTTTGCAGTTCTCTGGTGAGACGCTTCACACTTAAAGCAGTACTTTCTGCAGACTCAAAAAGTGGAGTACAGTTTGCCTACGGTTACCCTTATTCTTGATTGCCGTAACACGGTTTTTTTAACATAAAGCGATTGTTGCGAGTCTAAACTGGTGGGTTTTGTTAACTTAAAATGGAATGGCTCTGGGCAAGCAGGCCCTTGGCAGAGCAAATCCCGTTGGTCACAAAAAGGACAAGTTAAAAAAATCCACCATTGAGTCGATCAGATCACGCATAGTGCCAGCTATGCGCTTCAAACTTGGTTAAGATTAGCAGTTCAATAAGTGGTGACACACAGATTCAGCTGGTACAGGTAAGCGTGATCAGTGACCCGTAACCATAAACACATGGGCACGAGCAAGATAACAAACCAGATGTAGCTTAAATTGTTTTTATTACTGTACATGTTTGCAAGCTCCAACTGCACAGAAAAAGGAATTAAATCAAAAATATTACAAAAATTACATATATTCGTACAATGATAGTAAAAGTGGTACAAGAGAATCGTTCAGAACATGGAGACTATCCAATTCAAAAGTTGCTGAATATCACACATTAAATAATATTTTTTAAAAAAAAAAGAAACAGGAATTGAACAAGATTGTCCAAATAGTCTATGTGTTGACTTTATACAAAACAAAATTAATACAAGATGAACAGAATGGCTCATGAACCTCTCGGGTTGGGTGTCATAATGTGCCCTCTACATGTTACCTACATATTACGTGCCTGTACGTATCGGTATGTACATAATCATGTAAGTATGACACATGGTTTTAAATAAAATCATGTCACAAACTAACCCCAGTCTACGTTGACTCATGGGACAGTAACATCGCTTACGATTTTCAAAAACTGAAGTAGTGCTAGTCTCGGAACACAACTGCGTATAAAAGTTTAAAAAAAATTAATGGGATGAAGTTACTGAGCACACGGATGCAGTTCTCAGTGGCTCCAATATTTATTTCTGCTGTATGTATACTGGGCGCTACCCACATTTCTGAGCAATTTTTTGGGAAATTACATAGGTAGTTTTTGTATCGAATGAGGGGTTTAAAAAATTAGCCGATTTGGTAGACGATATTAAAAATTTAAGGTAGGTAAAAAGGTCCTAAGGGTACAAGTAGATGAGGGTTCGCTTGTTTCAACACTAGGTCTAAGGTCCCCCGTAACAAACCTAGCTCACAAACCAAAGGACTAGAAGTTATCAAAGGCTTCCCGCCATCCATACCTGTCCGTAAAATACAAAATACTAACTAATTATTTTTTATCAAGACGTACGAAACATTCTTTAATTTTTTACCAATGTTAACTAACACGGAAGTGAATAAGTTAACTAACAACTGGTTTTTAGAGTAGAGGAACTCAACAAAGCCGCAAAAAAACTGAGGCTTTTTTTCCACCCCCTACCCCCGAGGGCACTGCAAGCAAGCGTCAAATGCTAGGGGTAAGGGGCGCTACAAAAAATTATAAACAAAGTTAGACTAATATCCCTTTTTGTGTAAGTAATGAAACGATGCGGGGGTCCCCCGGTATAAATGCAACACAATACGAACTTAGTCCATGTTTTTGGGACAACCTAAGAAGCTAAGGTCGAGAATAGGAAGCGCAACATGTACTAGGGAGTACTGAGCAGTACTGAAAACCGTACTGGATTGCGTGGCTACAGGCTAGTGCACATAGTGTCAATGCTCTACAGAAGCAGGTCACGCACAGTACCTAGTGAGTTTTATCAAACCCTAGTTTGTTAAAAAAAACCAATTATTATTGTTATGTACATAAAATAGATTTGGGTTTTCATTTTAACGACCACATTCGCCCCAGTACAGTATAAAGCATTACCAACACGTACCGAGCAGTACAATTATTCAGTACTGTGCAGCAAATATGCAGTACTATCAAAAAATTACCGCTAGAGGCTGTCTAAGTTGTCTGAACCAGTTAACTGCTTCCACTAGATCGCCTTACAATTAAATAAATATTTTCGAGAGGGCCACCCCTGAGGCCGAATCGCCAGGTATAATATACGAATGCGGCTTGCATAAAAAACTCTCGTTAAAAGCAAAACCAATATTTACTGAAGATGGTGGGGGTAAGGTGTGGCGACCCAGGGATGCTGAGTGCGTTCACTTCACATTTAGGCTGAATTTCACCACCTCACTACAGTGCCTCCTAACGATCGAATAGCTATCGAGTCGTTAAAGCAGCCGCGAAACTTATCCTATCGATAGGTTTTGTCGTGTCACTAGATTTTTTTTTTTTTTTACGCGCGACGTTCAGAGAACATATGCGCCGATGAGTTGGTATACTAGATGTTTTTGGCCGAAGCCGAAGATGAAGTGGCCGAAGCCGAATATGAGTGGGCCGAAGCCAGTTTAGTAGTAGAAGTAGTAGTAGTAGAAGCCAATACATCCATGTCGGAAGCGGAAAATTTTTTCGTTCCGCCGGGATTCGAACCCGGACCTCTCAGGACACAAAGCGGACCCCTTGACCACTCGGCCACTGAGAGGCACGTCGTGTCACTAGAATTCGTCTGCTTTGTTTACGTCAACTTTGTTTAGGTGTACATTCATTGTACGTTTCAATAATTTCAAGTTAAAGATGGAAAATAAACGTGAAAGACACACTAATTTTTCGGAGAAAGGTATTAAATTGTTGGGTAGACAACAATCCCTGCCCGTTTCGCACCCAAACGAGTCAAATAAGGTATGAAAGTTATTGTTAACGCACGGATTCACTAACGATAAGATAAGGGTGCTATCGTCAGGAAGGTGAAAGAACTTTTTTTTAGCGATAGGATAGTCTACACGTTAAAGTGGTGAAATTCAGCCTAAGATGAAGGTTACAACAAAAGGAGGTCGCTCATGTGCGCTCATCATTTGCGATCGTCATTTTGTTGTTTTGTCATCTAGTGAATGCAACTCAAACCGGCCAGACGGGTAGAAAGGCAGCTACTGCACGGCTATCATGATTTCAGTCAAACTTTGATTAAAATAATAACAGAGATTTTCGCCGCAATTTCGTTGGGTTTGGAGCAATTTGGCCAACTACAGATTTCCTCTCATAACAACGATACGACGTAGATTAAAACCCCCTTCAACAGGGGTTTCAGAATATTCCATGGTTTCCCTCATTTGAATGTAGAATAGCGACAGCCTCGCTGACCAATCAGAGGTTTCACTAGAAGTGAACTGACGTCAAGACATAATTCCTCATATGGTACAACCTCAAGAGCAGGCAGCACTCTTGACTGGTTGGTTTAAAAGTTTTGACCAAAGCCTGACCGAAATCTCGAGCTGTGTAACAGGTGTCGTGGACAGCTAAATTGTGACACATTCACTCAGAAAGCATATCGTGCTCCTCACTTTTATCATTATCACGTACTCACTTAACTCTATATTGTGCGTCAGCGCTCTGGGCTCGCTGGCTAGCATTCACACAGCGCGTCTCGTCACTAAAGTCAGTCAGAGAGCTCGAAATGCTGCAAACGCGACAGGCCTACAGGCGTGACCGGAATCTCACCTCTGCCCAGATCGCCTCCAACCTCGTAAAGAATCGTCAGGGAAAAAAATCATAACAAGGTCTAAAATTAGAAAATGACAAACGTTTTTATCCGTAGCAAAGATTTCAGGATTGCTCTTAAAAAGTTGTTGGTTGAGAAGACAGACAAGGAAGCTTGCGAGTGACTATTCAAAACAATATATTTACAGTTTCATAATGACATCTTTCCGAGGACTTGGATACTTTTCTTTTCTGAAATCAGTTTTACACAGGAAACTCGTTAAATAAGTTGGGATTTACCCAAAATGATGCAAAAATAGCCCATTTTTTGAATCAAAATATTTTTAACAAGTTTCGGAAGACATGTTTCAGAATAAAAAATATTCAACAGTTTACTGAGAAAAAATGTCAGTAGGCTGGTTTGAAAGTCACCCGACTATTTTTTAACAAATGAAAACGAGCCATTCCCACATTATGTACACTACTGTCTAGGAGGAGAATTGGAGTATTGTGAATTTTCTTTTTTGCTCGGCAGGTTGGAGGGTACCTGGTATCGAGGTGAGGCCGGGTTCTGGGGACTGCAACTCTACCGTCAACCACGCAGTGATCCGGACGAGATACAAAAAGACAGGACTTATTATTAGTATAGAATTGTAAACAACACTTTGGTTATAGTTCCCACGGGTGGTTGGGCAGGTGGGGCGTCAGGATGGCGGAGGTTACACCAGGTTGTCAGGATGGCGGAGGTTACACCAGGTTGTATTCCTTCAGGTTCGACTGCAGGATTGTGTCTTTCACCGCCGCGAACACGAACCGAATATTCTCCGTGTCTGCAAATTACAACCAACATATTAAAAAATCGGCCCCTTAATCTAAATAAGGTACGAAACATTAAGAGGTGACATCATAACAAAAAGGTCGCGTTTCTGTTAATGTCATTAACTAACAAACTTACCCAAAGTATAAAGCATGTTAAAGTAAGCCGTCAATTTTAAAATACATAGTACTAACATGGGGATTAACCCTCATATTATGCTAGATTTTGTTTTAAGGGTTAATAAGAAGGAAACATACCATTAGAGACCAGGACACAGACGTTGAAACACCATGTTAGTTCCCCATGCAGACATCACCGAACAGCACCATGCATGCTAAGCTAAAGCCACACTTACACTCCCACCGGAACTGTATTCGACTGAAGTTACAAAAAACTGTGGAAAAGTGTAATCGCGGCTTTGTGATGTTTTGGTGATCACGTATGCGGTATAGCCAAAATCAGCCGTGGATGGAACAGAACGACAAAAATGGTGGCAAAAAATAAAAATAGGGCTTGCTAACAAATTATCTGTAAGGGGTAAAGATGTTTGATGTTAAAAATAAAAATAAAACAAACCACATTCTGTCACAGTATCGAATTTAGTTAATAATTGATATAAAATAAACGAACAACAAATAATATTTTTCGGTATATAAAATAAACAATATAATACGAGTATACAAATGCAATGAATAGTAATAATATATAAAATATATAAATATATGTAATAAGTATAATAAATAATGCAAACATTTATTAATTAAAATAAAATAATGAGAAACCCCATAAGCGCCCTGAATAAAGAAGCTATTAATGACTGCTTTAGGCTTTAAGATAAGCCGACGCGACGGAAGTTTATCTCCCATATAGTGGATATGACCGCCGCCATCACGAACTTGATGTTCTCCTTGTCTGAAATGTTGCAACCCTATTAGAGCCACTCAAGGTAGTTGGATTCTCCACTGAGAGTGACTGACTTGGGCCAAAGCGATCAGCAATCAGAGCAGTTCGCCTAATCTAGGACATTTTGCCTCAACCAATGGAATGAACGGACCTTCCCTCCATAAAGGTATTTGTTAAGAAAAGAAACACACACAACACAGAAAACCAAAACCAATGTTACACTTTTAAGGGTGCGTCCCACCAAGCCCAGTTAAGAGGAAACTGGAGATTTTCTCCCATGCTAAATTTCCAAGAAAATTTCCAGTTTTCTCTTAACTGGGCATGGTGGGACGCACCCTAAGGAGAACAAGAGAGAAAATCTCCAATTTGTAGAGGGTACTAGGTATTTAAAAATAGGTCAAAAATAAAAATGCATTTGCGTTCCCTCAGGTGGCAAACTATTGACTGCGTAAATATTCGCCTGACGAAAGAGGAAGGAGATAAAATACGTGACATGCAAGACATGCAAGGTATATAATGAATGAAGTTGTAAATTAGGCCAGGTTAAACTCGGCGAGGGCCTTCTGCATGATGGTATCCTTTACGGCGCAAAACACAAGTTTGATGTTTTCCGTATCTGACAGGCAGCGTGCAAAATGAACGGTTACATGCGTTAGTGTAATCATAAAAATACGTTACCTGTGGCGCATGTGAAATGGGAATATATGATCTTCTCACTGTCCGGGTTGAGGTCCACAAACATACGGAGGATAAACTCCCTGGCCGCAATCGCGTCCCGCTGAGGCCCTGTATCCACCCAAAATACTTTTATTAAAACCTCCGAAATTTTTATTTTTCTACCTGAGATTAAAGATCTGCTCTGAAAATACAAATTAAACCAGAAACTTAATCACAGCCTAGCAGCAACTTGAAGCCACTATGATTAAATAATACAAATACGCCAAATATCACGAGAAATACCGCTAAAAAATAATAAAATAAATAATGCTCAGTAACAGAAGAGAGGAGAATTTTCTGTCAAAAAAAGGAATATATAAGCAAATGGGTAAGGAAGAAAAATTTCAATGTGAGGATCTAACAAGTAGAAGATCAATAAATTCTTAAGGTTGTCTCAGACTATGAAGTAGGGTCTCCCAGTGACGTTGCAAATAAAGCTGACCGATCTACTCTACTTGACAACGATGGAGTGACAACAGCGAGGCGTCTTCTATTCAGTGACGCAAATGCTACAGATTGTCGAAATGTAAATACTTGTAGCGTATACAGGAGCAAGGTGTACCATCGGTATACCTGTGGCGGCAGTGAAATGAGAGTAGCACATGCGGTCCGGGTCAGGGTTGGTTGCCAGGTACAGTTTACAAATGTACTCCCTGGCAGGTTTATCGTCTAACTTGGGGCCTGCACGACAACAATACTATATCTAACTGATAACTCAAACTCCAAAGAAAAAGACAAAACTGTTTTCAAAAAATCACTTTTTCTGAACCATCTTTCCTCAGATATTTCATGAACTAATTTTTGATATGAAATGATGCATTTATCACATTTCAGAACTTATGCGGTTATGTTGTGATTTCACGATCGGTTAATTTCGGTCAAATTTTTTGTTGACAGAAATCATTCGGTCGTTAAAAAGACATTTAAATATCTAATAGTTTCCTCATAAAGTGTGCAAACAAACACGATTTTGTGGTCGCAACTCGCAACTAACTGGACTTGTGAAAGGGAACCCAATAAAGAGTGATACGCACCGTCGTACTCAGGGAAGTAGTCGACCAGATGGGAATACATGATCTTCTCCTCCAGAAGATCTTTCTTATTGAGGAAGAGGATGACCGAGGACTGCTGGAACCACGGATATGTGATGATGGTCTTGAACAGTGCTTTCGATTCTTCCATACGGTTCTGGAATAAGTGGATCAGACGTTTAGATACAATGCTGTTTACGTTTTTATGAGGGCTTTTTGATGATCCTCTTTCGGCAGTCAACGAACTGGAACTACATTTCCTTTTTTTTACCGAAGTGTTTAAACATGAGTGACGCATTGGGTGTATGAATTCCAGCTGGAATTTTATTTCCCTAGCAACGCATGGCAACCATGTTTAACTTACAGAGTAAAAATTCCCAAATAACTGAACCCAGCCTCACATTCCAAGAAATTAACAATCCATAAGGTGCGTCACCTGGAATTGTGAACGAACCAGGATTCATCTCTCCTCTTTGCTACGTTTAGCCCTACATCCGCAACTTCTGCTACGGTTAGCCCTACGTCCGCAACTTTCTTTCCCATTAAAAAAAAAAAAAATAAAGGACTACTCACCTCATTCTCCGATTCAAATAAAATTTGATCATATTCACTTAAAGCTACTAGAAAGATTATGGAGGTAACGTTCTCGAAGCAGTGGATCCACTTCCGTCTCTCGCTGCGCTGCCCGCCCACGTCCACCATCCTGGAACCATACAAGATATTATAGATACAAATAAAATAATACAACAAATAGAGATACACTATGTACTTTCATACATGGAGGTTGGAAATGGAACCCGTGCACGTACCTAGGTGAAACAGCGTTGGAGAGGTAACAAAAATAACAGAGTACTGAACAGAACAAAATAGAGCACACTTCGATTCTAGATACGACAGCTGCGACTACTTATACTTTTGTTTCCCATAAAATTCCTTAAAAACTGCGACTTGCAAGAAGCAGCAAATTGACAAACGTGATTAGGGACTTTCGACCAACGGAGGTTTTAAGGTTGGGGCAATGAGACAACTCTACAACTGAGTAACTTTCTCAATATCCATTGGCCATTGGAGGTTACTTGGCTGCTCTAAAGCTAAACATAGTGTGCTATTTGCAGCCGTGTTTTTTCGCTGTGAATGGCACACTACGTTTAGCTTTCAGGGCAGCAAGTTACCTCCAAAGGCCGTGCAAATACCTAAACACTGAGAAAACGTAAAACTTACTAAACACAGCATCCACTGATGTGGTTAATGAATATAAAAAATAATTAATATAGTGAAATGAAAGCGACAACAAGCCACTACAGTAAAAGCTATAAAGCTGACGTCACCTGAACACAATGCCATCCAGATCGAAAGGATACTCGAGGATACCTGTGGTGGGCACTCGAGCTCGCAGAATATCCTGCTCAGTAGGTAAGAAGTCAGGCTTCTCAATACGCGGCATTTCATCCAGATAGCTAATCACAACATGCAATAACCCATGCAAAAAAAGCACAGCCAAAACAACAAAGGAATAACTTTCTTTCTCGGGACACTCGGGCGCCCTGACCGACTGTAATAGTGTTCAAAAGAGGTTGGTGTGCAGGAGAAGTATCTAAAAACAACTATGTTTTATTTTCTGAGACCCACGCACCTGATGGTGCTTACAACGGTTGGTTGGCCGAAGCCGAATAACCATTTGATACCAGCAGAAAATAAAGTTAATACCGGGATTCGAACCCAGACTCTAGTGTTTTCCCATTGGACCAGAATCATCTCAGTGGCTTGCAAGAGCGTTTTCAGGATGTCAGGAAATTCAATTATTTAACTTTCAAATATACATCATTACTATAGACCCAAATAAGTATGCCTTAAAAACATAAGCGCCAAGAGAAAATGTAAGAAGTAAATACCAGATTTTCACCCGTATTATTATGGCCACCCCAATTAACCCTAGATGGAATGTTAAGAGCCAGATGATTTAGCTTGTACCACAACGACGATACCTACATATCTATACATATTACCGAATGAACATTCGACGGCGACGGCGGCTGCCGCCATGTTTACGTCTGTAAAACCAAAATATACAAACCTAAACATATGAAGTACTGTGCCCGGAAAGCTAACCTGGCCAAAAATTTCAACCCAGGGTGAGACCTACCGCCCGCCTTCGCTGTGGAGAGCAGTAACAGGCCTCACCTTAGCTAGAGAAGTGGCAGGGTTGGAATTTTGGGTATGAAAATTCATAATTTCAGCTGAAAGTTCACTTGAAGAAATAACAACAGGTATATTTTAAGGTTCTGTAAGTGTAATGGGTGCCTACCCCTGTTCTTTAATACAATGTTTTTTAAGTAATAGGAATAAGTAAGAAGTGTTCGGTCACCTTGTTTATTAGGTCAAGTTACACGTAAACCCCATGCCAAAATTGAGTGTTAGCGCCAAGTGCCGTTTCCGTGCTAGCATCGTAAGCTACGGTTATTTCTCGAAAGTAAATATGAAAAACGAATTTTAAATTGTTTTATTCGAAAATTATTTTGTTGGATTTGCCTCTACCAATCCAAGTAAAATCGGGGTTTTGTCGCTTACGATACTTAACCTTCACACTAAAAGTACGATCAGGACAACCCTAGTGCAGAAAGAAAGAAAAGCTATTAAAGATTAAGTGAGTAGATGAAGTAGACAGGCAGACAGTGAGCAGGCGAAGACCATCTCCAGTGGCAGTATGCGCATAATAAGAAGAGAGAAAAGACACATTTTAGAACATTAACCCACATACAAACATCTCTGTGTACATGTGACCCAGACTCTATTCAGGTGCTTATCCTCTTTTAAATCAGCACAACGTAAATTCTACTAGAGGTTGTCTCGTTAGAATTTCCAAAAGGGTGTCCCGATGACGTCACATCACGCTGATCAAACAAAGCTCAGGCGTGATCCGCGTGACTGGATATCATCAGTAAATTCTACTCTAAACCCTATTACAAATTCTATCGAGACCTTAGTCTCTCTGACAACAAATGAAATCTAATTTTTGTAAGTTTGTGTTTGCCATACGAAGCTTCCCAAATAGAGCCTTTTAAGGCTGAAAGTTAGTTCGAATAAAAACATGCGCAGAAGAACAAGACCCATGCTCATGCAGTAGTGCGGCGGTATGATGGTACGCTACCTAAACCGAATCTCCTCCAGATCAAAGGGGTACTCAATGATCCCCGTCGTGGGCACACGGACTCGTAGAATGTCCTGCTCCGTGGGGAGATAGTTGGGAGCGGCAACTCGGTCGATTTCGGAGAGATAACTAGACAGGAGAAAGACCAACAAATAAGCTCAAGACCCAAGATGGCCTGTCAAAAATACCACAGCATCAGATGACCATTGGTGACGATGTATGGCGTTTGGGGTACTTCATACTGGCTAAGTCAGCTCGGACGGAGATCTCAGGAATCATCATCAGTAGGTTCAGTATGTTCAGTTACTAACAAAAACCAGTATGGTGTCTTGACCTCGATACAGCTGTTCATTCAGAATTTTTCTGCATTAAACTTATTTCATCAATACAGCCAGAGTGGCTATTCAAAAAAATGTTAAATACCTATAAACGGACAATGTACGAAGTATTTTGATTACGTTTTTTGATTAGATACATATTTCCAAGATAATTGATATCAAGCAAACTAAATTCTGATGTTAAAATGACGCATTATATTTCTGAACAATAAAAATAATATCCAGCAGTTTTCTAGGAAAGATGAACTAGTTTATGTAACGCTTAACCGATTAAGGCTGAATTTCACCAGTTTAACGTGAAGACTATCATGTACACGATAGCGCTATCGTATCGGTAAAAAATGTTAACGGCTTTCACCATGCACCGTTACCGTTTCGTTAGCTTTCGAGTGGATTTTCCGTGCGTTAGCGAAAACGATAATTTTCATACCTGCGACTCATTTGGTGTAGTCTAATGTAGTCTAATCAACATTTTAACTTCTTTCTCCAAAAAATAGGAGTTTTTCACGTATATTTCCACTTTTAGATTGAAATTGTTGAAATAAATATGACGTAAACAAAGCAGGCGAATTCTGTTGACACAACAAAACCTAACGAGAGGATGTCTGCTTTTTCGAATCGACAGCTATTCGAACGTTAAAAGGCACTATCGTGAGGAGGTGAAATTCAGCCTAAGCTGGGGTCTGCCCTTCGTCGAGTTAACGGTAATAATAGTGGGATTTGTAGAAGTGATAACTTACTATTTGGCAGAGTCCGTCAACTGGTATTCACGACGTCGGTCGTAACACTCCTGGATGCCCGAGTCCCCCCACAAGTCTTTGATGGCCTCTACATACGGACTCTCGAAGGTCGTCACTGTCTCAAAGTCGATGGATTTTATCAGTTCCGCTTTTTCCTAAAAGAAAAACCAAAAAAGTTTTAACCAATCACATGGGTGACTATCCGGCGGATCAGATCCACTTCATTTGTTAAATATCGGGTTATTAAAACTTTATTACCATTGGCGGCGGAAGACCACTTTCCTGGGGAGTGCATGTGCCCTTTAGAATTTTTTCCGGGAGAGGATGCAATATTTTTCCTACTGTCTTATGATAAATACAGTTAATTTTTTTATACTTTCTGGGGGGTGCACAGTCAACTCCTGAGGGTGCATTGCACCCCTCTTCCGCCGCCAATGTTTATTACTATTGAGAGTGGGTTCAACGATCATCAGTCAAATTTAACTGGAGGTTAGAGAAGTGTTTATGTGAGGTAAGGCCAACAGACACTTAAGGCGGTGGATATAATGCTATTTGAGTACACGTTTCTAAGGTAACAGCTATTTGTTCTGAAACATAAGTTTCCTTTTTAACGTCAGAAATTTGTTGACTAAGGCTGGATTTCACCACTTCTTATAGTATACTATAGGTATAGGGTCTCCTAACGAGAGGATTTAACAAACGGATTTATGTTATCGTATGTTTAGCTTATGACAACTGCTATCGCAGAGAAACAAGTGCAAGCGGGAAAATGGCAAGTCTACCTATCTATCACCTAACACAACGAATATAAACTTTACAGGGCCTACCAGTGTTCTGCCAATAAATCGTTAAAAAAATAGCATTTTAACGAAACAATCAACACTTGGGTTGACTCTTAAGGGGACGGGGACCGTGAAGGGGATCGGAGTTTTATCAACTCTCCATGAGCCGAGCTTCACTTGAAGGGCTGCCGCTGTCGCCTTTCGCTTGTAACCAGAGTTAAGGTCCCATACTACCTTCGCCTTTTCAGTCAACCTTTCAGGGCAAAAGCCCAAGTGGCACTTGCTCACTTCTTTCCGAGAACACCAGATACTATTTTGTTTGGAATCAGTGAAAGCTAAGAATAATCCCTCACCTAAAAATGCTTCAGACGCAATGTTGTTTGTTTACGTTTTATTATGAATTTTCTGTGGAAATTTTGGATATTTATTTATACACACGTACCTATTGAGCACAGTGAGCGTTTTATTATTTTGATTCTAAAGAATCCCGTCCACGTAGCCGCACCACTGTCGCTGAAAAGTGGGATATCGAGTGCGCCCGTCCATGTTGTACACACTTCTGCCAAGATCGAGGAGCACGGGATAGCCGTGCTTAACCACGAAGATCAGACATACCTACGGGCAAGAGGTGGCACTTACATGACATGAAGAGTCCCCGTACTTTATTGTGAGGAGATCTACAGCACGTATCATGCTCTGCATCGCCATGAAAATGTTCTGGTAGACCAGTTTGATGAAACCTCGCTTGTCATCATCGGAGTATCCAGACCCGTGAATAATTCGCATCTGTTTGATGAAGGTGGATTTGCCCGACTCACCAGTACCTATAACATAACACAATCATCTTCATTATGCGGCACCAGAATGGATTTTACAGATACTGTATTGTATACCTGTATCCCAACCCCAACGGTTGGGGTAACACGAAAATTACGACATTTATGATCACTTATAACATCTGTTATCAGTTCAAGTAGTCTGATATCCCCTAGCTTCATTTCCTCACTATCACTCAGAGGTTCAAATTAAACTCTACACTGTCGGTTAGAATATTTCTGAGACAAAAAGCAACATAAATTTCTTTAATATATTAGAATTATTAAAATTAATTAAAAAGTCGAAAATCCTACAATCCTTCAGCAACAGGAAATTTAAAAAAAAAACTAAGTATGACGGGCATGCGAATTCCGACGAATCCCTGACCTAAAGGCGTGTGCTGTAGAAAGCTGCTAGAGAGAAGGGCTAAATAAAGGAGCGGGGTAGGGGGAAGGGGGGTGACGTGAAGCACGTGGATTCTGGCGTGCTTCAACTCTGTCTGGCTTCTCAGCGAAACCCCACACCTCACCTACTTATTATAGCCAACTTACCAACTTCGGTTACAGGGTCTAGTAGGATGGGTTAAGGAGGTTCGAAAGTCATCGAGGAAGGGAAGCTACACTGTTGCCGTTCCTATCACTACCAGAGCAAACACTGAAAATTTGCTTTGTCAAATTTGTTTGATCTTTAGTGATAATAGGAAGCGCAAAACTGAGAAATTGCTACAACTTCCAGCAACCTCAAATGGGGAAATACCGGGTTGACCGAATCAACGAACTTAAATTTACAATTTTTGCCTAGGTAAGTAAGCCACAGGAAAATAGTGGCTTCCCTGGCCCTGTGACTAACGCGTTTCTTTTAGAGATGAAACAAACAAAATCAGGACGACAGGAACAACCTATCAGAAAATGAATCCTCACACTGACGACGGACGAGAAGGCAAGCCAGCCAAATTGACAATTTCAAGAATTATGTTTATTTGACAGCAGAAATAAGTACCAATTTCCCAGCTACCCATCAATACACGATGGAGACCTACAGTTTTTAGGAGGGCTTTGAACCACCACAACCTCGACATAAATTTAAATGCAATCGTTCTAGTACAGCACATGTTACTCGAGCTATCGAGGCAGTACCAGCAGCTGGTAACCTGTCCCGTCAATATGTGGACTTCCTCTACATTTTCCTTCAAGGAGATTGTAATATGGGGAGAACTTGGAAAAGATACGTCAACAACTGTGAGCCAGGGAATGCGGCGAGAGTATATTCAGTTGTTTAGTAAACGCAACATGTTAATGTCACATCCACGACTCCCAAAAAAGAGAACGTTCTGCGTTCTCACTTTATCAAGCTGCAGTTGCTTACTCGTGAGTCACGACAGCACCAATGCAAAGCTACAAGCCTAACCCCTGCCGAATACCTAATCAGCTTGTACAGGGGTGGGGGGGACCAGCAACTCCAAGCATCATCCATCGTGCTCAGCTGCCAGCACTACCAAGTACCAGCTCCCCAGCCATCGAGTTAGTATACAGCGGAGGCCAGGACTCCAGGGTTTCGAACCACCACAGCCTCAATATACAATTCATCTGCAGAGATGAATACCGCTCAGAAAAACTTGGACAGAATCGGGATCGAATCGGTGGCTCTCAGTGCTCCTCCAAAGTACATGTCGAGGCTACACAACATAAGTCAAGTGTGTAAGCGAAAAAAACATGGCTGTGAATCGCACCTGTTTAGCTTTTGAGGGAGTAAAAACCTCCAAAATATTTATTTTACATGGATCCACCATAGAACTTTGTTTACCAACATGACTAACGATGAGGTCGAAGTGTGGCTGACACGGGATTGTACTTTGGAGGTCTGAAGGCCAAGCCGAGAGGACTTTACCAAGAAATGTATACTATCATGAGTCTGGATATGGTCTGGATGTGGGAATGGCTACGTTTCAAGGTTTTGGGGGAGTACGGGACCACAAAGCATAGGTGCATCCATTTCTATTTCAGATGATAGAACTTGAATCTCTGAGTGAGCCCAGTTTTGCTTATATAAAATGAGGTAATCAAGAGGAGGAAATAACAGAACACGTGAAGCTTGGGGATACCAGACTACTTCAACTGATAACAGACATTGGCTGAGTCAATATGAAGCTGAAGAGTAAATATCCTGTATGAGAACGTCTCTTCCTCTGTTCGAAGGAATAACCCAAAGAACACAAGCAAGTAGTCAACCAGAGGAATACAGACGAAAGATATGAGGACGCCATTGTAGATGACATGCATATTCATGCGTTTCCCCTGCTAAGGCAAATTTTCAAGCGTTTTCCATACATCCCTAGTCGGTTCGTAGTGACCACATTTTTTTCTATAAAGCAGATCTGAAGAACTTGGTCAACATATTAGCATGGAGCTCAGCATGTTTTCCGTGTCATGCCATGATCGCATTCAGTTACTCGACAGTTAGGTTAAACTGCTCCATTCGATTGGCCTGCTTGATCTGACATTATCGTGAGACCCTACTTCCCATTCAGAATTAACTGATCTTGGGTAGGTACCTATAACTTTCTAAACGTTATATCACACACAGTACTTGTCAGAGGTGAGAAACAAACCAAATCTATTTTTGTGGAAATTCAAGAGAAGAAATTCAGAACGACTGGCTTTCAAACCCTCCAGCATTTTCCTTAGTCCACGTGATTTGACGTCATCGAGAGGCCATATTCAAGTGTCACATGTCCCTTCGAGACACAACGACCACGTCCGTACGCATACGCAGGGTAAGAATGTTTCGGAAAAAATGTGAATGAGGATAGCACACTTTAACGGCAATCAAGCTGACTCATCACTGATCAGTATCGGGATTTGACGTCACGGTGAAATTCTCCTACATAGTCAAATAACAAACCTCTATAACTTATGAACCTTGAATACCACATGCCAAATAGCAACAAACCAAAGTGGTGCCAATTTTCAGAGCTATCTATTGTTTCAAATTCATGATAAAACACTATAAGCTAAAACTAAACACGAAGAAAGCAATAAAACTAAGCCCAACGTAGAGGAAATGCATATTGAAATGTCATAAAATTATTTTTGACAGGTCCTATTTCTCTACGTAAATACACAAGTTTCCTGAGCGCTACAAGTCTCTTACCCAATAATAAAAGTTTAAGTTCTCTTCGGGCATCTCTTTTATCCTTTCGGAGCTGTTTTTCAATCTCCTGGTTGATCCGTTTTTGCTCTTTCGCTTCTTCAGACAAGCAACACGCCATGTTTAAAGGGAGGGTAGGCCGATTCGCTTTGTCGGCTTGCTCCTTTTAACACTCCCACACTCGGCGCCTACCCGCAAAACACTCCTACGACGTGTGACACATTTCTGTATAGTTTGGGCGGTCTACTGGCTACATAAAACACATATTTAAACACATTAGGTGGTTTTTTCTGTCCGGTGACGGGGTTTCCAGGGTGTGGTACAACAGACGACGCAAACGCGCAAAATGGCCGATCATTCACTACACTACTCTTCCAAACTCCCAACTTTCACATATATTTATAACGTAGCCTGCATCAGCTGACTTCCTAGGCTAATTTAATTAACCAAGTACATTTAAAGCACAGGCAAACGTCAAAAAACACTGCGAAAAGTCACTAAATAGGATTAAAGGATGCGTGCTTCGCCCAGAGCGTACAGAGCATGCCCAATAAATTTTGCCCGCAGTGCTTGGCTTATGGCATGTCAACGCTAACAAAAACCTCTTGCAACAAGCACAAATAATAAATTTCCCAAATATTTCAAGTTTTTGCTGATAATTTGAGAGAAATCATGGGAATAAAAAATATAGTTGGCATATCACTGTCACAAAGTAAGCCCAACACACCAAAATAGGAACAAGACGATTATTATCACGAAAGGGCCCTGAAAAATTAGCATGGAACGTCTTCATTTGGCGCCTTTTTTGAAACTTTGAAAACTTTCTTTAAATTCATTTTTATTTCTCAGTTTATTTATTTTTATCATGGCATTCTCGTATATCACTATTACATACCTTTATCTTATTATTCCGATGGTTTTGGAAATGAACAGTTGAGTAAAATTTCCCCGGTGCCCTACAAAAATAAAGATAAATATTGGCAAAATTCACATACAAGAGAATTCAAGGTTTATTGTAGGTTCACAGAAATCTTAGGTAGTAATCGACAGTGTAGTTTTTATATAGGTAGTAAAAATGAAAAGAGAGGAAAGGCTGTCTACATTCCTTGCGACATAGACATAGCTTCCCAACACTTGTGCGAGTTCAGATCGAACTGGTCTTGAACTCTTGAAACGCTTGACCTAATTCCTGGCTGATTCTCATCCTTCCATGCACGAGAGGCCACCCTTACTCAGCGGGGGCGAATCCAGCTTGCTCATCTCCATCGGTCTTTCATCTTTTGGAACACTAATCCAACTATTACTTATAGGTAGATAATTCGGTCTGTGAGATTATGTCACTGCTCTTCTCAGCTATGACTCACTGACTGAGTCCAAAAGTCACGTGTCGCTGGGTCTGTTTTTCTGACCTAAGGTCCCATTAAAATTTACCCCACTTTTGGGCGGAGAGTCTACTCTTAGTAAGGTAGGTGAGCAATGTAATGTCTTCAAAAATTCAATGCTACGTGTATTAGTATAGTAAAAATAATTTTCACTCGTAAGAATGGTAGGTACACAGGTGTGAGTATTTAATCGTATTCAAATGATGACACTCCTTTATATGGATGCCCATGCAGATTTACCTAGTGAACTTCTAGAGAATGGGCAGTTAAGGCGACGTTGGCGACGATCAAAGTGACCCGCGGTAACAATGAGTTAAAGTGGCTAACGAATCATCCCAAGTATGGGTGAAATACCATTGTGATGTCAGTAAATATATCGAACAAATGTAACAACATTAATTTTATACAAACTAACCATTATTAGTGTATAAGCATTGAACTCAAATATAGGGCCTGGAGTTGCTTAAAATTTTTGGCTAGAGTTCTAAAGTAGGTAACCATATGAAAAAGAAACAACACCATGGCATTTCACCCGAACGAGCTCACAAAATATTTTTCAAACGTCACCGTTACTTTAAAATCGTTGTATGTAACAAAAAAGTTTTCGAGCACTAGGCTTAACTGGTACCTACTCCCTTTCCTTAACACTGACATAACACCTACCACTTGTCACTCGATCATGGAATATGCTAACTGAGAAGAGGGACCAGTTCCATATTTACTTAGGCAGGTACTTACAAATTACAATGTGATACAAATTATTCAATAAATAAACAATCCATGGTTTAACGCAAAGTAAAAGAAAGGCGAGTTGCTAAAACGTAAAAACTGCCAACTATTGTACAAGAGTGTACTACAATGATCTTCTGATGGAACAGCAACTGGAAGAAACCACTTATCCAACCAGGACCACTGTCAATTGAAATGCAACTTAGCTTAAAATATAAACAGGCAGGCGTATAGAAGAGGTATTTGCAGTTAAAAGAAGGACCAAACCAATCAAAGTGGTTGGACTTGTTTGTTGCAGCACGTACTGTAAAAATATACAATCAAGTTAAAAAAATCGGCGAAGTTACTAAAGACCACCCTCTAGAAATGATAAGAGATTCATTCAATAGCCTATTTTAAGGGCGACCATTCAATCCTGTTTGTTTATGTTTTTTTACCATTTTTTTGAGGACACTATAAGATACTTAAATGTTCTGAAATATATATATGTCTTTCTAACATCATAAATTAACTGGCTATGTTGTGACTATCGAGAGATTTTTCTCAATAAAAAATTGGTCCAAAATTACTCGATGTAAAATCACAACATAGCACAAAAGGCACATTATATGTCAGAACATTTAAATATCCTATTTCCGCAAAAATGGGCCGGAAAAAACATCAACAAACAGGAAATGTATATTCCACAATAAGCTGATTAATTTTAACACGGTTTTCTCCAGATCACGCTGACAATCAAAAACTAAACATCTAATAAGATTAACAATTAAAATAATAAACTCAGATAGTGTTCAACGTATTAATAATGTACAAATGGACAGTCTCCATGGTTTGAGCACAATCCGCCACGCGAATATGTTTTCTGGGGGTTTACTTGCATGGGAGAATTAATTATTCTAATACAGTGCAATGAACGCACTGAATTCAACTTAAGCATGCATACTTTACGTTAATTAATTACAGAAATGAACATGAGGAAGGGACCTGCTGTCTCATTTACACACCAATCCAAAAGAGATTCCAGCCATTACTTCTATTCCACTTAAAAATGCCCGGAAAGCGCGAACCCATTAACTGCAGTCTAACTGCACGTCAGCTGCTGATTAGTGGGACAGTATTTTTAAAAGTTTCCTGGCCTCATTGTTTCACTGTTTAGAATACTTTTTTACTTCACAAACGAGCACAAAATAACATCTGGCATTCAAGCAAAGGCAGCTGTTTGGTTTCACGAGCACGCACAGATCTAGAAATAGGGGACCAATTCATTTTGAATGCGAAGTGGTGTAAACAACAGCTCAGGCTGCCACATTCACATAAAATTCTGTTTTAAGGAAAAACTTTTCTTTTACTTTCTCCTACTTTTTTTCACTTCTCGATATCATTAGCAGTCATCAGCACATTTTCAAGCTCGATCACTTTATAGGCACTACAGCTCTTACGTCATAAAAATTAGTAATGGTAGTAATAACTTAATAAAGCAAAGTGTCAGTAGGTAATGCCTAATAAAAATTCAATGGTAATGCCAACAATGGGCCCTAATTAGGTACCTAAATGCTCCTTGACAATTTTTAACAAAAACTTAAAATTCTGCAACTACTGAATTCATCCTGAAGAACACTGATATATACGAGATTTAACAAATTTTACTCTTCTAGTAGAAAAAATGTAAAACACACATTTGTTGATAACTTTTTGAAGCTTATAGGTTGAAAAACAGGCAGCCGAAAGTCCAGCGTTATCACATAAGAAAGACAGTAGTAAGTTGTAAATGATTTAGCCTAGTTGTAACGACAGACTGCGTCTCGACGGGAGCGCGGAACTACATTGGCACTTGGATAATCCGGTGCAGACGGAAGACGCCGGTTTCGAACCTTTCAGTGGCTTTCAGCTAATTTTTCAGAGCCCTCATATGGGCCTCGTGAAGTTGGCTGGGAACATGCCCTTTTCGCCCGTCCCCTCCTTGAGCCCCATCAACCACCCCTCCTCCTGAAAACATATATTATGAAGTTAAGGGTAAAAGCACTCAAACACAATATTCCCACGACGAGGTCATAAGTTCAAATCCCGGCACCAGAAATTTTCAGTTGGATGTCATACCTAATATTTATTTGGCTTGGGCGAAAAATCCAAGAATATTTATCCTTGCTGATATAATCAAATCATAGTCAACTAAAAAGTCTGAGTGCGACTGTCAACACACCTGTTCTTCAGGATCCTCATACTCCACTACCCGGATGATCTCCCCGACATCGAAGGACAACTCGTCCACATCTTCCCTATTGTACTTGTATGTGGCCTTGACCCGGTACAGCACGCCGGGGGGCAGGTTCTCTGTCGTCGCACCTGCAACAAGGGTAAGCCAGACATTAGAGCATGACACTACAAAGAACTAACAAAGGGATTTCAGGCTATGCATTCTGTTATCTTCTGGTACTGGGTAGGTAGGAAAACTTCATAATCTCGGCATAAATGTTCATAAAAAAATCGGTGAGTGGTGGCCAACGACATAGTTACAATCACAGCTTACAGCTTTGACTCATAGTCAAAGGTTACAGTAACGACAGCGCCATCTAATCCCACGTCTTGTGTGAACTCCGGACTTTGTGGTTTACAGTGAACTAACCAGGCACGAGGCACTAGTACTTACCCACGGGAATATCATACAACTCTTCAACCTTGTTGTTATTGGAAGAAGGGGACGCGGGCTCGGTCTTGGGGCTGGACGTCTTCCCGTTCCCGTTAACGACGCCATTGTTGAGGTTGAGGGTGGTGGGGCGGGGGGAGGCGACGGGGGAGGGGGCAGAGGGAGGAGAGGGGCTAAGGGAGGTTGGCGGAGCCTCGTCCGCTGCAAACAAAACCAAACACACACGGGTTAGTGGCTAGTGCATGCGACACCAAAAACCAGGGACTAAACACTCAAAATAATTTCGACCCTGCACTTTTATGTAGGTAACAGGGTAGCTTCACTCCAAGGCCCACTTATTCTAGAGGTTGCATACTCCTGAGATGACGAAGGCTTGCAGGTCGACCAATCAGAGCGGTTATCCAATTGGTCACCATAGCCCACGTCACTTTCAAATAGTTTCCAAACTGAGAACCCTCTGGAATAAACGATCCATAGCTTCGCTGGATTTCAAGTCAAATATTAAATTTTTTAAGAAGTAAATTCCCGAAAAAGAAAAAACTTTCCTATAAATTATTCTCCACATGTAAAGATGTGGCAAAAATTCTCAGCCCAAGTCTATGGTTGTGGTTATTTACAGATTAACAACCATCACACCACACGAAAGTAAGGTACCTATAAGAACAGGTGTTTCTTCATTAACTAAACTATACCTAAGCGAATCAAAAGCAAAGGAGTACATAAGCACAGACAGTGGGTCAGTCTTATCAGTTCAGCATTAAAAATTAAAATACGCAGTAGGCCATGCAATTTTCTGACTTTTAAAACATCTAAGTTTAGGATTCTTCGCAAGACTACGTAACAGGGCCGGTAACAGCACCCTGTTAGGTTAACAGTAGTTCTTCCAAGCAATTTGTAAACATTCTTTATGACACCTTGCTAAGAAAATAACTGGAACGTGACATGTCGTCAAAAAAGACAGTTTTGCTTTGCTGGAGCGGACATGAGGGTTGCCTGCCATTAAATAAGAAAATAAATAATTTCCTGGCATCAGAAGCTAACCCTATAAACTACCAACCAAACCACAGATTCAACACCTCCATCAGAAAACGAAAAACAACAGTAAGTACGTGGCAGAAGCAAAACGTACCGGGCGACGTGGGAGCAGACACCTGATGTACGATGGGTTTGCTAACGATGGGGCTGACGGCGTTGTTGGTGTTATTTGTGTTGTTTGCCTCCAACTTAGGGGATTTCTTGAGTGTGTATGATCCCGGGCCGCGCTGACATTCCGTCGCTAATTTGTCTACGATCGCTTCTAATTCGTTGAATACCTGTAATAGATAGATTTTTATTAAAACACAAAAGTAATCTATGTACTTAATCTCCTTTAAATTTGGCATTTCAATGCAGTTTGTTTGCGCTTTTTAATGATGTCTGATGGAAACGGAAAGGTACGATACTTTTTCTTTCTTAGAGACTAGTTTTAGGAATATTGAATAAACGGGGTGTCATAACATTGGAAAACTCTTTTTTCTACCTTGGCCGTTTCGGTGTGGAAGACCTGTTCTGCGGCAAATAGTGTTTGCAGGTTGGTCACTAGGAATAGGACGCGGGAGTCGTAAAGTGCGGGAAGTTCGTCGTGGAGTTCGCTATTGAGCTGTTCGTAAGTTCTTTTGGCCTCCTCCAGCGACTCCTTGGCCCGCTGTACCTTCACATCATCTCGCTTTCTCGGATTGGCTTGCAGCGACTGGAAGCTGTGTCGCTGGCTATCGTAGTCCACCAACTTCCGGCCGCGCTTGTCTATCTTTTTCTGTTAAGTGAAACATAGGTGAAACATAGATTATATCCCTGCATAATAAGTTCGTAAAAGAGGTAGCTTATATTCCAGAACAAAGAATTTCCCAATAGGAGAGTGGCTTGGATAAGGGCATCGTCGACTTACTAAGCCCATAAACTAAATACTTGTTTACAAACTTTAGGTCGGTTTGAACAATTTGAATTCGGGCTAATCGAAATCATCTTGCCAATACCGTAACTCACCCGCATCTCAGGGAATTGTCCTTGGTAGGTGTTTAGGGGGATGAGGACTTGGTCACCGAGCTTGTGGCTGAAGTCCTGCCACAGCATTTCAATGTTCTGCGACTGGACGAACATCAAATCGTGGCCAGGCCATTGGTTTTCGTAAATTTCGTTTATGGAGTCCATCAATGTCTTACTGGCAGTTTGCACGGCTATAAGAAAAAAGAAAAAAGTTCAGATTTAAGTAAAATACTCCGAGAATGTCAGTTATCACAGTAGCAATTAATTCCTCTTGTGTACTAGACAGGGCCCTCCACAGAAAGGACCAATATTAGGGAAATGAAGTGGTTTGTCCAGAAGGTGTTCGCCCAGCTTTGTATAGGCCGATCTTGCGAAATATGGAAATACTTCAGATAGGTAAAATTTTCTCATGCATACAGAAGCAGCTTATCATGTCTGTGTCGTATAAAAAAATCGAACAACCCCTTGAACTAAAATACCAGGTCTCAAGATTCTACCGGAAAATCCTGTTCTGTAATAATCACTGATTAGGTGGGTTACTACCTGATTTTGATACATTAAAAAAATTTGTCGGGATCGGGGCTACTTATTTTAAGACGACCAGATATATACATAATCTCGTTCTGAGTATAAGAACGTAGTATAGGCGGGGACTTCCCTTTTGGCCGATGTTTTAGGGCGAAGTCTTGATAAGAGGCCAGGCAGTGTGACTGAGGATGAGACTTTAGAGAGGCACGGCCCTACAGACACCAAGGCACAAACATGTAACGAATATTACAGTGGGATGGGTGCGCCACCGCTTTCTCTCACGTTAACAAGACATGATGGACATAAAACATATGAAAGAATGATTTTTTTTTTTTAAATAGACGAGTGGAGACGACAACTGATGGGGCAAGTTTTTCAGAGCATTGTCCACAAACCACTCAAGTCTGAAGCGACTCCAAATAAGACATGAGAGTTGAGCTCACGTGTTGCGATATCTAACAACTTCCCTTGACTTACAACTGGAGAGCGAGCGCTAGAATTGCCACCCTGCTGAGAGGATGGATAGCCACTTTTTTGGTGTTCCTCTAACTAGCAAAAAGATGCTTAGTGACACTATTTTGCTGCTAGTTGTCCTTCAAAGATCTCAAGACAACTTATAGGAGCCAATAATCAACTGAAAATTGGTGTTATTATTCGCAGAATTTGTGTGTTTTTGGAATCTTGCCTTCCACTTTAAAGTGGCCACATTTGATGCGTTCTGGCAAGTTAGCATCCCCGGACGTATAGTCAGTGGGCCGGGATGGCAGTTTCTTTGTGGGTACCCGCCATCCCTGGGCTGCCATTCCAGCCCCTCCATTCCAGGATTCATCTTGTGTGGCTTTAGGATACACGGAGTGAATCAAACTCCGTACCTACTGTCTTCAGGACAGCGTTGTAAGATGCAGGGATAGAAGAAGAATCGATTGCTACGAAGAAACCGAGGGGTTAACCACTCGTTGGGAATCATTGAAAATATTTATGAAATCTCAGGGAATCTTGGAATTTTTTGGAGTGGTTACCCCTTCGGCGTTCATCTTTCTATGAATATCGCTGGGAATCTTTAAAAATCTTTATGGAATCTCAGTGAAATCTCAAGGAATCTCTGGAGTGGTTACCCCCTCCGAAGAAACTATTCAATTTATCTAAATAACCTCTGGGTAGTCAGTGTAACCGTCACGTAGTTACAGTACCGGTAAGTGTCGGGTACCTGCTACAACAGAGGTGCGGTACGCGCTAAAGGCATTATGATGGCAGGTACACCCACAATAAAGGTAGTAGGTAAAGGATAAACGGGCGATAGCAACTATCGATACTAGGTAAGAATAGTGATTACCAGTGTTAGTGGAGGACGGGAAGTGCGATCGCACCGCCCACTCCTGCGTCTCTACTGGACACCTGAGATGGTACGCACCAGCCAGGCCTCTGATTTTGTTCAGATTGAGGAAGAGAGTGTACACCGGTCAACCCAAGGCGATATATTTCTAACGTTGCCAGCTCTGGGTTCGAATTCCCGCATACCCGTACGTACCTCACGAGGCAGCACTTATAAATTTACCGAAGAATAAAAGTTTTTTTGGGCAAGGCCAAAATAGATATCTTAAAGGAAACCTAACTCCTTTAGTTTAAGGCCCACGTCAAAAAGACAAAAGTAGTCACCTCTTATACACCGGATGTAGTTATTGAACTCCTTCTGCAGCCGATTGGCCGCATTCTGCTGTCTCGTGAAATTGTGCAGATGATCGTCGAAGATTTCGTCAGCAGTCCGGTCCACCTTCCCCAGGTTTTGCAATATCTAAAAATAAAGATAACATAGGTTAGGTATAGGGTAGAAATGCACTGCTCAATTTAGTATCATTATGTCAGCTCAAAAATAGGTTTGGCCGTAGGTCATGGCGGCCTCTCTGCCTACTCTTCTGGGGTTAGTTTTTTATGAACAAACACCTAAAATCGAGAGTACAATACACCCTCTACGTCAAGTTTTTTCACACACTGTGACGGAAGGCCAGCAAGCTAAGCCAGAAGCACCCACGCACTCGAGCCGTGCAATTAGGCGCCGCCTGCAAGTGAATACCCAGGCCAGGCACAGTATGGCCCGTAGCGCCGTGGGACGCTGGATCCTTGCTATACAAGGTCCGCAACTCCACGGTGGGCTGTGATTCATACAGAGATCGTGCTGGTGAACCCAAAATGTAGGTTCAAAAAAGAGGATCGATCGCCACTACTCCCAAATTTCTACACATAGTGGGATGCCCAAAAATAAAATGTACACAGAAAGACTAGAACTGGAGTCATCCTGGAGGTTGAAAGTGTCCTATAACTAGATCCCACCCAAGGGATTAAGCACACCTGCCCTGTCTTCGTGCTCAGCAACTCATTTAAAAGTTTTTTCCAACATATCTACCGTGCATATATGAGTCAAAGTTGCCGTCCGTCGCCCCTCCTTCATCAATTAATAACAGTCTAAGCAAGCAGTGAAGCAGCACTTTTGACGATTGCGTAAATAAGTTCGGTTGACGCTGAGTCGGGGATCAGGCCGGCCGGCGCGGCATGGCAAATGGACGGCCGCGTATAATAATATCACGCTGGTTATTTATATCTTCCTGCCGTGTCAATCTCAGCGTCTTGGTCGCCGACAGCGGAACAACGTCAAGCCTCTCAAATCTTCAATCACTCGTACAAACTGCCTGACTGCGACTATCAAGGCTGAGGGTTGAAAGAGAGTACGCATTGCTGTCTCTTATTGTGAGGACCTTTTCCTAAACTATAGTCAGGGGTAGCATCTCAACACACAGACGTACGCTTACTTTAGGGAGCTACCTATAACTGTGCTATAACATTCCACGTGGTAAAGGCGCGGAGAGCGCTTCATTCGGACATTTATCTACAGCATATCCCCACAAATCTGACGGACCTTTCAGGTCAAAAAAGCCCCCTGGAGACAACCCAACAAAAAGCAGTGCAAAAGAGTCAACCCTTAACCAGTAAAGGTTTTCGCAATGTTTGCACCAACAGGAAGCCTTAGAAGAGGCGGGGTAAGCACGTGCCCTGCCCAAGTCGATAAGGCGTTTTACTCAAACTGTCTCGGGGGCGCACTTCTTACTTTCCGACATTTCCACTGATGGCAACAAAAAGTACCGTCAACGAAGGAATAAGCAACTTTGCTTCTTCAAAAAAGAGCACTTCGCTGCGATAGGAACGGAAAATCTAGTTCCGAGGCCCCAGTGAGATATAATTTGTTTCATGAGCATAGATCATGAAAGCCGCAGCCATCTAGACATCTACTGTTAAGCAATCGTCGTCGCTCAGCAATCAGCTTGAAGCACTCTGGGCTTATTTTGACTGATGCTCTCATCCTATTGTACATCAAGCAGCAGGGGCCCGTTGATGTGTCATCACAGCCTTTGTACTACTAGAGGGATCAGATGTCTACGAGCAAGACTCATTCTCTTGAATAAGAAAGCCCTGACTGGATGGAGTAGGTCGGACAGCGACCCGTAACATAAAATAAAGAAACACTATTGATTTCCTCTCCGTCAGTATACACGAACTGTCTGTTGATGACTCTAGATAAATTTTTGACCTGCAGAATTATTTTCCCCCGAAATGGGAGTAAAGCAAGGTGGTCGAATCCTCAAATACTTAACAGCACACAAGGTACAAAAAAACAGCAACGCGGAAATAGGAAATGCTTTGGGGCGACCAGGCGACCGTCCAATTTTCAAATGAACGTGCCAAATCGCCCACCGGCTCACGGGCCTTCGAGCACTGTGCCCAGTTCAACGACGGCTTTCAATGGGCTGCAAAATATTATAATGAAATGCATTTTACACTGTAATGCATTTGGGCAGTAAACTACTGTTTGCTATTCACGCTGCATAGTAGATAGAGGAAATCGTGCAGCAGATGCTACGTGGGAGCAGTTGCATAAGAAAGGTGTCTGTAGGCGTGACGGCATTGCAAGATCTTCTTCAATGCCTTCTTCCTCAGGTTTGAAGTTATTGTACTTTGAATACAGAAGGAAAAGGGAATTTCTAGCTGCGTAAGGAAGGACGAAGAAATCAGAATACCACAAGAAGATCGGATAAAAATTCGCAAGTCTATATCGAGTCCAATGATAACTCCCGTAGTACTGTGGTGAAAAAAGGTGGATCCCACTCTTCTCGACAATAAATAGATTCCAAGAATCTAACCTTCTCGTCACAGAACGAATTCTCTACTTCTACTTTGCACTCCCAATCTTGCATCTCCGTTACGTCGACAAAAAGAGAGTGATCGTGCAAAACTCCAAAAGGCAATACCCAAGTATGCTCGTTGAAGACACCGTGACTTGACTTCCCTCCGCCTCCACAATACCTGCCTGCCAGCACTTCATCACGACAAACGGTCAGCTCGAGCACGACTTCCATGCAGCGGAATCCAGGTGCCAGCATACCAGAACTTCTAGAGATCTATGGAGAGAAGGAATCAAACTTAAGCAATGCCAAATTAGCATACTCTTGTCTGGAATCGCCCACGCGTGCCTGGAAGATGTCCATACAAGGTGGATGTTGGACGGGAGGCCTGGAGTGAGACAGTTGGCCTAATAGGTCCGTTAGCGCATGCGTATACCGATAGCCAGTCTCTGTCTCTGCTCCGCTGGTCATTCGCTCGCACACTCGGCCCACGATTTCCTCTATCTTTCATCACATTGCTCCAATTACTTCAATCTTACTGTTTCTTGTTTATTACGCTCTTACCAAGGTTCGACCACCTCAGGACGCCGAACATACGAGCCACCATGTAAACCTCTCAAAATAAAATTGTAATGAAACAGAGAACCCTTGGAGGCAGACACTACAGACTAACTTTCCCTTCTAACTCTTCAGATGACTTTGATCAGGGACTTGGGAACAGTTGAAGGTGAAGTCGAGTAACAATGTCGCAGACATCATGCCAAATACCTTAGGGAAAGAACAATGGTCCAAGTACTGCATCGCAGCCTGGGGCTGGGTGTTGGTTACGCGGGAGCCCAGCCCAGTCGAGTGCTGACCCCTTGACCACCTGTGCAAAAGCTGCAGGAATTCACTAAAAACGCGATAGCTCACAGCTGTCAAAGCAGTCTCATTCTGAAAATACTTCTATCAGCGAAGTCCCTGCAACGAAAGCGCAACTTCTCAGCGGTAACAGCTGAGCCGTAACGCGTCTCAACCTACATAAACATGTTATTTCCAAAGCCTACAACATTCTCAACTTTCGTCCAAACTAAGTACTTAGATAAAGCATTTGACATTTCAACATTTCCACATCAGGGAAAAGTGACCTGACCTCGCTTGACCCTCGTAGGACACTCTTCGTTCTCACACCAATCACGTATCTTCCCTTTCGGATCAATGAGAGTGGAGGCATGGCCCTGGCATTTGGCGCACAGAACGAAGCATGGCGCAAGGCGCTGGGGCGCACGTCTACAAAACGACCAAAGAGTATCGAGCTCAGGCTCAGGGCGAGTCTAGGTATGCCAGCCCACGTGGCCAGTGGCCACTATCGAACGTAGAGAAGTCAAGAGTATGTGGGCACAGGTTGCGTTTCTCACTACGGCACGAGCTACACCAACCACGCATTTATAATGCAAATGAAGCCTTCTTTTCTGGTTAAGAACAATCAGAGTCGCAACTGGCAACTGGCAAGGTATAAATAAATAGAGCTTCTCTAATTCGGTGACCTCCAAAGCATACTCACCACACTATGAGGGTGCACTCCCCCAGCAGCTCTCAAAGATGGCTTAAAATAGGACAGCATTAAGAGTCCTTCTCACGCATCCCATCAGGTGAGCACTTTAGCTTCTTTATCATAAAGTGGTCTCTCAGCCCCGTGAGGGAGGGTGTGTTTGTCGTCAACATCTTCAACAAACACTCCTATCACTCTAGATGGGGCCCAACGAGATAACTTTTTTTTTTTCGAAAATATACAGGAAATGAAACTTCAAGAACAATATGATACATGAAATTAGTGATCATACTGATATCCTCGCCCTGATGCACTTGCGGCATTTATAAAGTTGTGAAGGCGCCTATAACACGGAAAAGAAATCACAAGAGGATTGTGAAAGGACTGCACTTTATGAGTGAGCGGTTGAGTGTAGTAACTGTAGTTGGTGAAGTGTGAAGTATTGCAGGAAGTATAGGGTAGATGTGGGTTCAATCCACGACCTCTGACCCCAAAAAGTTTAGGCGGGTGGATAGTGGATAGGCGTTATTGCGACGACCTACCGCCCGCATACCGTTCCGCGCATCAAGTCCTCAAACTTCATCAAGTGCCAACTTTCTGCTCCATTCAAAATATACGGACCACACATAGAACGAATGCCATTATTTTTGGCAAATTGAACTGCTGTGATGACTAATGGTAGTGTAACATATCTACAATAAAAATTACTTGATTCAGTTTGTACAGTTCTTTTTAGATAGAAAAATTTCGGCCAACGAAATGTAAAAGTTAAAGATTGTTTTGACTGCACGTGTTTAGGTCTCCTTCTCCCTCGAGTATAAAGTTTTCTTACTCATTCTATAGTTCATCTTGAGCGTAGTTCTCCAGTCTTCATTGCGGTATTTCATACTGGAGAAAGAGGTCCTCATTCACCCTCATAAATGTCTCTGAGGTACATTCGTTATGACGTACCATCAGAAACATTGAAAATCAGAGGAGACCTTGTGTTGAGAGAGGTTACAGACAAGCAGCATTGTGTGCCGACGATAACTTCCCACAGGATCAACAACTATCCCACCTGGTAAGTCACATGGCATGCCCCAATGCCAAGCAGCAAGCTACACATATGTATCCTCGGGGAAACCCGGAATCAGGAGGTAAGACAGTCGAAATTTACGTAGGAAATTGACAGTCAAAATAGACATTCACTCCAGTTCCTCACAAGCTGTTCGGGAAGTAATTTTGCAGTATCCCTACGGATGGATTTAGGGGCAAGACCCTCAGCCAAATTTTAAGGTTTCAACAACCGAAGAAACTATACAGGACCTATCACATTTCGATGCGTCCCGGACGACAGTTCTAGCGAGTTGGCATCCCTGAACGAATCTCTAATGGGAAGGGATGGCAGTTTTTGTGTGGGTACCTGCCATCCCTGAGTTGTCATTCCAGCCCCTCCACTCCACAACAAATCATATGTGGCCAGCTTAAGGGCCATGCATTGGACCACCAACTCCTGTGTTCCTTTCAACTAACAATTTCTCAAGTATTTCGATAACTTCCAAATCCAACATGAAGCTTTTTCAGTAGGCACCCGGTTTAAGTTTAAACTCCTAAGTGCAGCAACTTACGCAGTATCTGTACAGCATATTTGCGCAGAACAGGCCAACAACGACCTTGACCTCCAAGAGCCTAGCTAAGTGTATAGCGCCTGCAGAGTGCCTCACAGGCTCGGGAAGGAGAAATCGAGTCCCCGCGTTAAGTCTTCATGATCTGTATGCAAGCGTGCGTACGCTACGGGCTGCTACAACAAACACACTTCTAATTGGGTGGAATCTCATTTCAAAGGGTCGTGCTTTGTTCAACCATCGACGCACAATCATGGAAAAAGTTTCGGAATGTCCTATACGAACGACTGCGCTCGGCGTTCCTTCCATAAGTCGCTCCAGAGTATTTTTTTTTCTTAATGCGTGACGTTCAGAGAACATATGCGCCGATGAGTTGGTTTGTTAGATGTTTTTGGTCGAAGCCGAAGACGAAGTGGCCGAAGCCGAATATGAGTGGGCCGAAGCCAATACATCCATGTCGGAAGCGGAAAATTTTTTCGTTCCGCCGGGATTCGAACCCGGACCTATCAGGACACAAAGCGGACCCCTTGACCACTCGGCCACTGAGAGGCACTCCTCCAGAGTATTATTGAAGTTCCTTAATTTCTTTAAAGTGGTGGGAAAGTGACTAAGGTACGGAAGCTACTCTTTAACCGATAATCACACAACCAAGTCGACTACGAGAATGGTGGATGAAGTCGCACGCAAGGCGTCTAGTCAAAATCTCAAAAATTCCACTCTACCAGTGACTGTATACAAACCAATTGCCCGTCAAAAGAAGAGGCGAAATGCTACAATAGGGACAGAAAGGCCGGTAGACTGGGCAGCGCAGGATGAGTAGATCGGGCCGCCCGTTGGCTGACTTGGCTGAGGTCGGGTCGAGGACATGAAGACTCGGGGTGTGGTGCTAACTGTACTAATCAGGATGCCAGATAATTGACCCAGACGACACATGTACATGTGACAACCACAGAAAACCTCACAACCCGATTACTTCAAACCAACATGGACATGATATTCTACAAAAGCTGCTGGAGAACAGAGCGACGGTGCCGGAAATGAGTCTGCGAGACAGTACGATTTCCCTTTCCTGAAGGGATGAAGGAGAAGGTATAGTGTCGCCACTCTGACCTGCCTGGCCCGAGGGCATTCTGCACTGTTCACTGTTCACAGAATGCCCTTGGGCCAGGCAGGTCAGACTGGCTGGATATTTTGTTTTTGAAATGAATCTTTTTAACGGCAAGAACTAGGTTTAGGTATAGGATAAGCTAAAACAGACAATCAAGTGTCACTTGCTTGTTAAGCTATAGGTATCCCCGAGGGGTTAACCAATCGTTGGGAATCTCGTTGGGAATAATTGGAAATCTTTATGAAATCTCAGGGAATCTTGGAATTTTTTTTGGAGTGGTTACCCCTTTGGGGTTCATCTTTCTATGAATATCGCTTGGAATCTTTGGGAATCTTTATGGAATCTCAAGGAATCCCTCGGGTACCCCGGATTTCTGGACTCGTATAAGCTACAGCTACAACGCTAGCAATTAGTTATATCCCGAATCCCGAATGAAGAAGCTTAATGGAACCCCCACACTCGTTTCATTACAGAAAGGACAGTTGTCTCATTGACCATCTCTGGCTTATCAACTCATGTATTTCTTCAATCAATTCAATTTACTGAGTATACTGCAGCTGCTGACATCAATGAGTTATGCAGTCATTATTTGTATGTTATTACTGCTGTCTTTCAGTACGCTGTCTGCGTGAGAAAATTCCAGAAGACCAGAAATTATAAACGTTTTATCTGTGTTCTGTAAAAAAAAATTCTCCGAAACTTTCAGGTACATAATATGTATACAGGTGTACGATTATTTCAGCATTATTTGTCTATATCTGTAACTGAATTTTACTCATATGTTTTCAATGCCTCTGAGCTCACTGAACAACTATGAAAGGCTATTTTCCAACTATACCTATACCTGTCTCCTGTCCAATTAGTGTAGGAGCCTATCGCCAGGCAGGAAGGATGTTCTCAGACTATCTCACTACTGGATGCAGCATACAAGCAACTTCCTGAGGTCAAGAGACAGAACAAACGTCGGAATGTAGGGCACTTCGTGCTCATTCTGCCTTTCCATGAAGGTCACTCCAGAGAAAAATCTGAATGCCAGATGAAGGTTCAACGGAACTTCGTTAGGTGCTATAAGCTGTGATGATGTGATTGCAAGGCGGGCAATTCCTTCGGAGAAACATGAAATGTCATGGGAAAGAAGAACTTTCTGCTTCTTCTACATGGTGCCCAAACGCTCCGGATCCCGTTGAAAAAGCACAGCGGCAAAAAAACTAAATAAACAAATCTGACGAAAGTTTAGACAAAAACCTTCACACCTTACTAGGAAGGCGCCCTCCCAGAAAATCGAAAATGAAACAAAATAAGTGGCATGAGTGAAGATGTAATTGCGGGTCAGTCAAGGCGTGCGACCCATGGAGTGAGGAAACGGCTGCTGACCTATTGCCTATTGTCCACGGAAGCAGAGGGGCGTGCCCTTCCGCTAAAAATACACACGACTGCGACTAGCATTGACATTTAACGTTCACACCGGCTAAAAGTTGAAGAAGACTTGGGTTACTAATTGGAGACGACCGTGAACGATTCATGGAAAGTACCTATGGCTGAATTTTACGTTTGAAAATTTCAGAGAGGAGGAGAATCCTCAAATTTCTTTTTATTTGTGGTCAAATCCAAAGGGCTGACCTTTAAGGAAGCTGTAGCCTCGAAGAGAGAGGAGAGTTAAAATGTATAAGCCTAACTTAGACATCACTTTCTTTAGGAAACGGAAACTTTGTATGCACGGAGAGCTAGAGGCCAAACATTTTGAGACTTACAGCGAATTTGTTGGAGCGTCAGGAGTTCGCTGGCGTAACGTTTCCACCCGTGAAATTAGGGGGGCCACAGCTAAAAGATAGATAGAAAGATAGATAGGCACCCACCATGGGTCCTCTTGTTGGTCCTGCTTCATAGCCCAGAGCATTATAAGCTTCACTCCTGGTGCATAATATTGCCAGAATAATTACTTAGCAATACGGCCCTAATTCGATGGCTTGTTGATGTACCTGTCTTCGCTAATAGTTCTCACTTTCACCATGCTGTCGCCCAGGTATGGACGTTACGCCATCCACTATCTTAAAGATATGATTGTGTACCAGCTAATGCCTCCACTTTATCAAGACTTCTTAACTCGTCCTTTGTATTGCAGTACAGGAAAGCTAACCACGAGGAAGTTGCATTTCAAAGAGCCCCCGCCGACTCCATATTCAACATGTCTGTTTCTATATGACCAACTAGATCTTGCACGTTATTAAGTAGGTATTGTGAAACAGTAGAGACGCATACCAGAAGCAGAAGAATTACGGTATAGAGGACACCGTCCACCTAGCGGCGCCTCATCGGAAAAGTACGAAGTAAAATACGTGGAAGGCCAAGATCCCGGCGTACGGGGTACTTGGTATACTCCACTTTTCCGCGGCTGCTTGAAAGGGGTTCCACTTACTTGGGAGGAACTTACAGGTAAGTATTTAGAACAACGGGGGAGGTAAAAAAAAATACCCGAGGGGTTAACGGCCACCATACATTCTCGACGAACTCCGCCAAAACCACTGTGCGAAAGTAAATATTCGACAAAACTAATGTTTACAAATTAGTACAACCGGAGACTGGTAATTGCAATATCGTATGGATTGTGTCTACTCTAAAAGCTAAACATAGTGTGCTATTTGAACGTGAAACGAACGAGTAAAAGTAGGACACTATGTTTAGCTTTTACAGGAGAAAAGTAGAGAAATGCTGTTGAAATTACCCACTTCCGTAAGTGAAATAAAAATTGCCAAAATGCAACATGGCTACGGTAAATAGTACAAACATTTATCAAGCTTTTCTACTAAATGTGACGATAAAATCATACTGTTTTAGTCCGAATCGTTACAAAAAAATATTTCGCGTGAGGTAGTGTTGTGTTTTCGCGATCTGTCAAAAAACATATGGACTGGTAGTTGACTGTTTAAAATCGCTCCTGTGGGCTTATTACTCCATTTCATGCAAAAATACAACACTACCTCACGACAAAGAGTCTCAGGTTTACATCCCCCTATAAACACTTTCCACTCGCCCTGTAACTTCGGAGTAGGGCTTGAAGTACTTAGCATTGCGAACCAAGTACATGTAGTCGAAAATAGCGAATGTATATTCAGCCTTAACCACTCGTTGGGAATCATTGAAAATCTTTATGAAATCTCAGGAAATGTTGGAATTTTTTTTGGAGTATTTACCCCTTCGGGGTTCATCTTTCTATGAATATCGTTGCATGGGAATCTTTGGAAATCTTTATGGAATCTCAGGGACTCTCTGGAGTGGTTACCCCCTCGGAAATAAATCTACTATCAAGGAGCGAATTTATTCAGTTGGATGACTTCTTATTCTTATTATTTAACATTTCTAGACACTGAAAAGAGAAAGTAAAAGCAGTCACCTCACTTTTCAAGGGAAACAATACTTTCAGTAGATAAGCAATCAGAGAAAGAGCATGATGATAATTTCATTTCAAAATAAACGAGTCATTCATAGGATTACAGAGATAAAAGTGATGACTGGTTTGGGGAGCTGGGACGCATGGGAATAGGATCGCGGTTCTTCTCATGCACAGGCCCATCCGCAAGGTACGCAAGGTACTTATCAGTTATCACCATCAACATTTAGGTCTAAAGTGATAACAGCAGCCAGAGGCAGGCTGGGTTAGAAAGTGAACCTCACACTTTGTATTGTAATTAGTGGGAGGAGGTGAAAGAACTGGAATATTTACCGTCCAGCTGCAGGCAAACTTTTATACAAAGTTGCGAGGGGGTAACTACTCCAGAGATTCCATGAGATTCCACTGAGATTCCATAAAGATTTCAAATGATTCCCAACGAGTGGTTAACCCCTTGCAAAGTTGTGATGAGAGAGATGCTGAAGGTCTGAACTAGATGAAGCTTCCTAGGATGAAGAACTACGGGGGATGTCACCAGATTAGTCACATCATCTCCAACAAAATGTACCTCTCACCTATACCTGAGGAAAATAATAAAGAATTGAATTCAGTCCCTCGTCTTTATTATTCCACCCCACCAGTTGGCAAAAAGTTTGATGGGGAAGACGGCAAGTGTACTAAAGGCCTTATTTTAGCTTTTGTAGTGGAACAGTTCATTCCTTCACCAACCATACTGTCTACTCCCCCCAGTCGAAGCCTGTAAGAGCGTAGGGTACGTGGGAAAAGTCCAAGACGAGTCCTGCGGTTACCGAGACCAAGACTTCCCAATGAGATCCATAAGTTTCTGCACTGTAGCGTTGGGAAAAGGAAAGGCCTCAGCCAAGGAACGCAGACAAGTTCCTAGCTACAGGTCATACACCTCGAAGGACTTAGAAAGAAGAAAGTAATCAGGAATTTGGCTCGGAGCGAGGGCCAGGCGACCAGGCCAGACGAGCCATAATGGTTTATAACATACATCATAGAGGTACCTGCCTCTTCGGGGCAAGCTAAGCGGATAAACGCTTCTAAGCACGACTCCGTAATTGCCCCAAGGTCGCTCAAACTCACACGACCCCACCTGCCCTTTCCCTAAAGTTGTATCTACTGTTAGTTGATTTCGGACACACACCAGGTTCGACGTATGTCCGAAACCCAGAGGTCAGCCATTATTTCCTGAGATACAGAGGAAGACCTCATGACTCACGTCACCATGACTGGGATGTGACATAGAAGCTAATGAAGATGAAGAAGACCCACTATTTACCCATATAAGGCTATAATCCTGATCCTGGCTTAATATTTGAACCTGCTTTGATTATCGGACAGCACCCGGCAACATGTCTATCGCAGAGTGAACAGAACTTGATCAAGGAACCTGGTGCGAAAAAGCTGTAGGAACCTCCAAGCTCAGAGGCAGGGTCACAGCTAGGGTCCATAATATTTTTGCGAACCTTGCGTTTGCCATGTAGTTTTCACCCACCCGCAGTACTTGAAGTATTAGTCCCTTCACTAACAATAGAACCCTCCCGCACTTCATGATGGGCTGGTCTCCCCTAGGACACTTGAATGAACAAATAGGCCCGCGGACTCCTCCCCAGATGGCGATCCCCTCAAATTGTATAGGGGAAATAAAGATGAAACAAATGTACAGGTAGGTAGGTACAAGCCTAATCTGTGCTTGCGGGCGGTAGAAGATTCAGTGGAGCATAGAAACCATTATTAGCCAATGATCGCCGCGAAAATGCACGTTACCGGAACGCTACTGACTATAAGTAGGTATGTAGGTATAACTACTATGTGTACCTTTGTACGTACCTATTGCAACGGCCTTGCCCAAGTTCCTGTGGGAACCACTATACCTGCTGCGGGAAATAACCAATTATTTTCCTATGTGTACAGTTTTCAAGTCAGTGGTATAGACTCCATTCGTTCAGACGACGAAGCCAACAATAGACGTCAAAATGCCTTGTTGTCTGGGTTGGAAAGATAGCACAAGAAAGAATGTATGGACTAGCTTTCGCTCCTTTAAACATGGCTGGAAAAACAAGTCGCAGCCACAGGTCTTGTTCTAAAACAAATAAGGCAAAACGCTTTCTGTTTCACTCATCCCGTCCCTATAGCTACTGTTATACCCCGCGCTACAGTCGCGGAATCCAGCATCATTAGCTGCAGTGAAAGGTGTCGGTGGTTACATCTAACTGGACATTCAATTCTCGAGTGAGGCAAGTGCATGATATCCGATAGGCTAGAATATAGGACACACAATACACTGTGTACTACAATATTACTTCAAGTAAACGACCTTCTACACCGGGCTCGAATCCTACAATTAGCAATTTTTCTGCTGGCATGAATATCGAGTGGCCACTATAGGATGCGTTTGGTTTGGCAAGCTTTTGGTTTGCCAGTCTGAACTGAATAAAGACACGCTCTGTTAGGTCAGTTCAACGTCAGTACCGCACCTTCCCGTGACGCCTACGAGTTACGGCAAATTGGTGATGACTGATGATGGACATAGGGACTCTCATACAAATTGGCGGACAGGAAAAGTGGGAATGGATTAAACCTGTAGGCTGTAGGAGGATAACAGAAGGCTCTTTTCCCTACATTAATATCGGGCTATCAAGACAGAAGTCCTCGATTCGAATCCGGATAGCGATTAACTTTCTGCCAATAATAATGTGCAGTTTTGATATGTTCCAAGAAGGGGCTCGAACCAAGGTGAAAAAATTTAGCCAGTTTACTTCTATACATGTGAAGCAGGCAAAGAAGTAAAGTTGTACGATTCATGAACTGTACCGAGAATCACATGACGGCACGAGAGTCGGCAGGTCATGCTCGACGCATTAGCACTTGCCGTTATCACTCTCTGCTCCAGTGACACAACACACTTACAACACTAATAACAACAATTAGAATAAATGTAGTAATCGATCTAGTTAGTAGTGGCCCGAATCTGGGGTGAAGATGTCACTAGCAAGAGGTTAGGAGCAGCTCCAAGCATCATTGCAAGAATATCCATTGCGCTAAGCTAAACGAGAAGTGCAATATTGAAACGATAGAGCTATACGATATTCATGTCTAAGATAAAGAGAAAATTTGATAGGGTTCAGTTGTAAGGCACCCCCTCAAGGTGTTTCCTCTCTTCTTTGAAAGGAATAAGGTTGCATGCTGCTCACAAAGCTTAAAAATTTACAGGGCATTTCTGTGTTATGGAAATGGTGAAGTTTTGTAAACGGCTGGTTTCTACGTTCTCCCCCTGTTCCCAGTGTTAAAGCAGCGCCAGCTTTTAGAGGCTACATTTGTTCTTCTGATAACTTAGGCTTGCCAAGGGCACGTTAACGCTTTGCGAAGGTACCTATAGGTATACACCTACTGATTCACAATAAATCAATGAGGTCAATGAAATCACCACTTATGAGTCAGAAGGAACAGAGTCTTGATGTCCCATTGATAGCAGATTCTGTCCCAGAAAATGAAATGAAAAGTTCTTCGGTAAAAGAGGTGGACAATTTTCTGGACGCGGCCCAAATTCTCGGCAAGATTGCCAGAAATAGGCCCAGCGGCAGCCGGCGCTCTGCAAGGGCTTCTCACATGGTCCCTCAGCTTAAAAACAAGGCCAGCTACCGACCAGGCACACGAGAACTCAAAATATACCTGCAAAATGGCATCACGGGCACAACCTGCGAACCTGGCACTTCCAATGTTTACATCACAACAAACCAAATTTAACGTGGTTACACAGGGTTTAGGCGGTATGACAGAGGATGAAACAAGTATTTACCTTTTCTTTGGCTCGTCCTGCATGTTTCTGGACGGATTTGGCTAGGAGCGAGCTCTTACTCTCGGCCATTTTTCGCTCACCGAGAATTGAAAGCAACTGGAGTTGGGATCTGACATTCCATTGGTCTTTCATGGCGGAGCACAGACTACTAACAACTTGAACGAGGCATAGAATAACACACTAACCGCGCGCCACCCAGTCTCCTTCCACTCCACTTTGCACTTTCACAATCTTCCCTTCCTGCTAACTCAATTCATTATTCCCTGCTGCAACATATCAACTTGTTATAACTATCCTGACTATACCAGTCACGATACTGAAGTAAGGCAAATGCAAATTCAACAGGAACATTTTACTTACATCCTTCATCGTATGAACGAATAATAATTCAGATCCCAGATGACAGTACTTTCAGTACCTACATAAAAATATCATTTTCCTCTCAAGCAACAAAGGAACATAGGATCAACATTGACACTGACACTTGACATCTAACTCGCATTCATTCAAAAAATTCATAACGACACCCAAACCATAATGTTACGCCACATAGGTATTTTTACTAACCTAGGTCTTACTATTGGTACTAAAGTGTATCTTCCTCAATAAATCTTGACCAGTATATTTATCTAGACCTAGACCGGTTATATATACACGGCTAGATCATCACTTGAGAAGGCTGTTATAGCAATGACACATTGTTGAATTTGCAGTAGGTATGACATGACGTACGACTATAATTATTATTATAGTAAAGAGTAGTATTCAGACTTCAGATAATTCTTGAGATAAAGACATTATGAATAGGTAAGTACCTACAGAGGAATTTTAGATAGTTTCGGTTGCTCTCAACTCAAATAATAGGTAGGTATGAAGATGTGAAGAAAATAGAACGAGAACTTCGACATAGAAAAAGAGGAAAGGCAAATGAGGTGAGTAATAAGAAATCTAACATTAAAGACCACCAACCATTATACTAAGAGCAAGATAAATTCTGTACTATAGGGAGATACATTTCAGGAATGCTGGCATAGTCAATTCAAAATTCCTCAATGACACACGGCCATTTAAATGTGTGTTAAAAAAGAAATGGTAAGTACATTTCTCTCTGTGCGTGTATTAAACTTCATAAGGGAGGAAATAATTCATTCAGCTCACATTTTCGTTTTATATCTTCAGCAAGAGGAAATTTTAGAAATAACTATCTATTCAAATTTGTCCAACTTTTCAGGCCTGGCAGGTGTATCATCGCCGGAATATGCTTTGTAGACAAACGCACCCAGGGCGACATGGAGCATGACTACTGCACAGATCGCTGCGTACACATTCCCAGTGGTGACAGAGGGCCCAAAGATCCCTGCGAACAAATCATAATTTTAGTGAAACGTAAAGAAACGTACATTCAGTCTTAAGTACTTCACTACCACTATCATTGGCTATCAATCGCGTTAAGTAGGTAGGTAGGTACATCTTGAGATGATAAGGCAGCGGGCAAATGACAAACCTGCCTCCCACCCGGCTCTTTTAGCGCGTTTAAAACCAATTGCATTACATGGGTCTTTCAGTTATATTTCAAGCTGGTAGGTACCTACCTACTTAAATAATTTGGCATGTTTTTACATAAGCCAGGTCGATTAAACCTTTTTCAACAAACTTTAAGACTTTTGCACAGAAACTACGAGGTATCTGATTCTCTAAACGCAGGCGTAAACTTACTAAATTATGACGACTCGGCTCAACAGCGGCCGAGGAACAATTTTATACTGAACTTACTGTCAAACACAAGGATTTTTGTAGTAAAGAATGTTGAAATGGGTAACGCGATTATGGCGATGCTGTAGTACAGCACAGTTCTAAAGACGTCGAAGTCGGCCTGAAACCCAAAATATTTTTTATCAATTCACAAGGAATGAAGAAATCTAGACAAAATTAATTAATACCGAAAAAACATTTATTACTTACAGGCATTTTGTTTATTTTGGTCGAAATCACGTGTCAAAGGATTGTGTACTCTATGAAATCTAAAACCACGACGACAGTTTCTTCAAAATTTTATGCTTAATTTTTATGATAAAAATAAATTTAAAACATTTATAATTATAAAATAAATTTAATTTTATAATAAAAAATTAGTAATAACACTTTAATTAAATTATAAATTTAAAATTGTGTTTTTAGGTTTTTTCTATGTTGTGTTCGTTAGAGTACGAAATGTCGTCTGCTTATTTGTTTACGTGTCCCTTACTCTGATTCTTGTCCATTCATCGTGTGGTAGTGGAATAGACGGCAGCAATGGATTTCCCTCCCCTGAAGAATGACAGACTTCTTCGGGCAGCTAGAGGGGAAGATGTTGACAGAGTTCCAGTGTGGGTAATGCGGCAAGCCGGTAGATATCTGCCTGAATTCCGCGAAACCCGGGCAGTGAGTGACTTCTTCACCGTTTGTCGGACGCCGGAGCTAGCGTGTGAAGTGACATTGCAGCCAATTCGAAGGTTCGACCTGGACGCATCTATCATATTTTCCGACATACTTGTTATTCCTCAAGCTCTGGGTCTTGATGTGGAAATGAAACCCGGGGTAGGGCCTGTGCTGCCTAAGCCTCTTGAAACCCCGGCCGACATAGCTCGGTTACGGGTGCCCGTGAATGTGAAAGAGCACCTGAACTATGTGTATGAAGCTGTAACATTGACAAGGCACAAACTGGAGGGGAAAGTCCCCCTCATTGGCTTTGTAGGTGCTCCTTGGACATTGCTTGGATACATGATTGAGGGTGGTGGTACTAAAACAATGTCAAAAGCGAAGAAGTGGTTGTACCAGTGGCCTGAAGAGAGCAAAAGACTACTTGGCATCATCTCTGACGTGGTCATTGACCACCTGATTGGCCAAGCAGAAGCTGGTGCTCAAATGCTTCAGGTAATCTTATCACAGGTTTTTTATACCTAGTTGTGTCAACAAGTTATCTTGGGTGCTGCAGCAGACTAGGTCACGCAACAATAAACTGCATTTACACGTTCATTACTAGATTGCACTTTTTTTTTCAACAGGTTTTTGAGTCAAGTGCGGAATATTTAGGACCGGAGTTATTCGCCGAATTTGCCCTACCATTTCTTCAGGATATCAGTAAAAGAGTGAAGAGCAAAGTGAACGTTCCTATGACGATATTTGCAAAAGGTGCACACTACGCCGTGTCTGGTACGTAGCAACAAGAAGTTCTCATAGTAGGAAAACGTTTGAAGGGTTCGTACCTGGTAGATTTTTTAACACTCCCCAATGCTTACTTCCAGAGCTCTCCAAAAGTGGATATGACGTGGTCGGTGTTGATTGGACAGTGAGCCCCGCGCAGGCTCGGAGTCAGAGCGGCGGCCAGGTGACCCTGCAAGGCAACCTGGACCCCTGCGCACTGTACGCCCCTCACGATAAGCTGCGACAAGCGACAGTTGATATGGTGAAGGCGTTCGGAAAGAAGGGATATATTGCCAACCTGGGACACGGTATATATCCTGATGCCGACCCTGCGGCAGTGCAAGTGTTCATCGATGCTGTTCATTCTGTTTGAATTTCACTAGAGTAATAACTGACCTGGCGCCAGCTGTGGTATCTTGTTAATCGCTATGGTGGGTTTTGTTAGCTCTGAGCTACCTTGTACTTATTTTTTCAAGCAATTTGCCAGTGACGACCCTGGTCTCATACTGGTTGTTAAAATGCTTGGGAGTTGGGGAGGTGAAGCGTTAGGAACTTACTTTTAATATAGTGAATAATAATGCAATGTTGGAAACGGCAGTCTTTATTCCTTCATCACATCAGAGTGCTGAGGTAGAATTTGAATCGTACACTAAATAGGCATTCAGTACTCACCAAATTTCACGCGAGTGAGCTGATCAACAACTGATTTATATAAGTCAGTTATCCTCAGAAAATAAGGCGAATCTGATTTACCTCCATCTCAGGAGGACGACGGGGATCAGTACCATCTTACAACGCTTTTAGCATTTAGTCAGACGACTGTCCTGGTTTTTCAGATTTCATCATCAGACCATTTCGACTCACGATTCATCAATTTCTCCCTCGTCTTGGACAAATTCTTCCTCTTCTCCCAGCTCATCTTCTTCTTCCTCTTCCAGTCCTTCATCTTCGTCGACCAAATCGAAATTTACATTGTCTCCATCTTTGATTAACTTGAGCAGGGTTTTTAGTTTGTCATGATATACGGCTGCTTCCTTCTTCTTCTTCATGTAAAGCAAGCGGTACTGTTCAGCTTCTCGTTTGGACTGGAAATACTTGTTACTCACAGATGTTAATTCAGTCATCACGCTTTCATCCTAAAATAAAACACTGAAAGGATTACCTGATCTCCGTCCAATCGTATTACACCTTAATCATGTGCAACTATTGTCGGACCTTTCGAGCAGAATGCAGCCAGCGAACACGGGAAATATTTTTATAAGAAAACTTACTGGAGAATGTGACCGTTTAGGGGGTGAACCTTGTAAATCTGATTTAATACTCGTCCGCAGCACTTTCATTGGAGAAGCAGTTGACCTGGCCGCCAGAACCTTCTGCTTCGCCCCATCAGTTAGACTCAGAGCCTGCCTTCCAGCTTCTGTAGACATAAAATTCGGAGTCAGGTGAATATGACAGGTTATTTATTTTCGTTATTATCGATGGTATCAGAGGAGAAAGTATTGTACTTTGTTTCTGTTAGAAACGTCAGATCTCCCATGTCGCTTTCGGTGAATTGGCTGCTCGCACATTTTTTTTACACCTATCTCAAAACTGGTAATTTCTAATTTACCCCACTGTTACACTGAGCCAATATGTACCATAACTATAAAGAAGCTAAAATCTAAATAGGCTAGCGAAGTTTTTTCCAGTTTAGGCTGAATTTCACCACTTTCCGATAGTGTCTATAACGAGAGGATTTAACGAACGGATTTACGTTATCGCATGTTTAGCTTACGACAAGTGCGATCGCAGAGAAACAAGTGCAAGCGCAAGGCATTTGTCGTAGGCTAAACATACGATTATTTAAAGCCGTTCGTTAAATCCTCTCGTTAAAAAACACTATCGGAAAGTGGTGAAATTCAGCCTTAGTTATCCTGGGAAACCAGGTTCGAATCCTGGCCGGCATAAAATTTTCCTCAACATTCTGATGGGTAGAAAGGAAAACTAGTACACTGGCTTGTCTCCGAATAAATGTACAAACAACCAAACCAAAATAATAAAATAAAGGAGTGACGTGCCTGTGACGTAAACGCTTTGGCCACTTCCGAGAGCGGCAGCCACTAGGCTGACGTCCTCCCCTTCCAGCATCTCGATCCCGTGCTCTTCCAGATATTGCCACATCTCGTCGTCTGCACCTTTCTCAACTAACACTTCTCTGTTACCGGTAGCAGGGGCCCTTTTCCCTTTAACCAGAAATTAATTAGAACGACGCGCTACCGTGTGCTCACACGTACAAGGAATTATAAAGAAAGACTAAGAAAAATTCTTCAAAGAAATGTAAACATACTACGTTGAATAGGCAGAGTTAGTTTGAACTCAAAATAATAACACCGGATGATTCTACATCTAACTTACCTTTGACGGTGCTCACTGTATTTATGTAGAATTTTGTTTTTCCTAAGTCAGTCTGGAATTTTGCAGTTTGTCTAACTGTGTGTGGTCCAGTTTTACATCCTGCCTACAAAAATAAAAAATACAAATACTTGCGTTAGGTAGAGACAGCCAATGCAGATTACATAAAGGTAAGGAATGGGAATGAGCTCGTTGAGACCGTCTGTTGGTATTTTTCTTCCCATTCTGGTGCCACGTTTTTGCCCCCCCTCTGCCACTACTGTTCGTCCCTACCTGCAGAAGAGCCATGACCTTCATGTTTTTAGAGTCCATCGCAATGTCAATACACGTCTTATCAAACTTGTTGGCAATTAGAGGCTCAGCTCCATTCTGAAGAAGAACTTCCACCGTTTCTACATCTCCTGCCTCCACAGCCCAATGTAAGGGAGTCATGGAAATCTGAAATAATCGGTTATTATAAAACTGTGAAAATGAAAGATTACAAATTGCGGACAATCGAAATATACTGTGCATATGGCGCGATGGAATAACAGCTCATTTCGAAACCTCGTGAAAGGACTTCAAGAAGGTGTCTATGCTGTTTCCTTGAATACTGACCACCTCATATGTGAAATAATAAGGACAGGGTAACTATATAATTATTATTATTCAGAAAGAAAGAATACACTATTGGTGGTTGGTTCGAAATAAACCGCACCGTGATGCCATTTGCTTTAGCCCATATGGTAGATAAGTATTTCATGTACCATATCTCTTGCATTGACGTCAGCTCCATTTAAAACGAGACATTTTGCCACTTCCGCATGCCCTCCTTGACAAGCCAAATGTAGTGGTGTTTTGTCCACTTTCGATCTCGTATCTTTAAGAATCCCTATACAAACAAGACAAAACACATTTTCCATAATGATAAGAATTGACCCCAAATGGGTAACCAACATGAAAAGGTTTTCTCAGAGATCACATGCATATAATCTTGGACATATATGTCAAAGTTGGATCACACTTCCCCATGTAGAATCCATTAGGTACTCAGCAAAGATCTGGCTGATATGGAATTAATTTCTGATTTACCTTAGCCACGAACAGAATCGTGAATCATGATTTAAAGAGTTGTAAGAGTTACTTACCTGATTTAATAAGCAGCTGAACCATTTCCAAGTGTCCCTCTTCAGCAGCGTGATGTAACGCAGTCCTTCCCCACTGTAAGCAAAACAAAGGGTTCAACAAGAAGCCCCTACTTACAAAACAGAAAACAATCTAGCAACTTGCAAACTACCCCGATTTTAGCTAGGTACAGTAACATAATTGTTTCTTGCGATGTTACCTTCGAACATCGCGAAACGCTCACAACTTTCTAGCGATCATTAGAACTTCTAACGGCGCGGCGATGGCTATTTGAGGCCCAGTTTATCTACTTCGCAGGGCCAAAATAGTCCCATCTGGTCCAAGATCTTTTAAAACTATGCCATAAACTTAAAAAGTCGCTTGTGCTGGTATCGAAGACCACTTCCCTAAGTTTTGGCGGCATCCCACCCTTCGAAAAATGAATCGGTCCGCAATCACTGCAACCAGTACAAAACTGAAAAGTCACTTACCCAGTCAGTGGCAAAAGGAGCCCCGTACCGCATCAACTCGACGACAGTTTTAACATCATTATTCCTGGCAGCTAACATTAGGTTCTTCCCCAGTTCAAGAAGCTCCCCACCAGCATCCATCATTGCACTTTCAGTCATCTACAAGACAAGGAGTTACCTGGCTTTAGAACTCACAAAATTCAATATTTAATGATGGTGGTGAAATACGCAGTGTCCAAAATCCTCTTGTCTAAATATCTACAAGATTTTTTTTAAAACAAAAATCTCAATAAACCTTTCTTTGCTCCTTGTTTATTTTACATTCTGCTGCCACGTTTAATTAATTCATTTGATTTGTAGAGCCACTGAAGTTTCAACACGAGATAACTGAGATCATACTTTGTATATAAAAATTATTGAAGATAATAAATTAGTAAAATATTCAGTTAAATTATTTTATTAGCCATTATTCTGGTTTTCTGAAAAAATATGACCTTTTTTTTTAATGTAACGTAACGTAATAGAACGAAGCATAGCTCTAGCACATCAACATGGCGTCGATTTAATTTGGTGGTGTTGGGTGTTGGTGAAAAATATTTGTAAAAATTTGTAACAGCTTTATGTATTTATTTCTTCGTTGTGTTAAGTGTTAATTTAAATATTCCGTGTTAAGTTAACTATATTCGCAATAATTGCTTAACTGATTTTGCCTTGTAAGTATGGTTTGGTCTTGACTTGTCCTTGACTTTATGAAACTAGAAATTTTAAAGTTTAGACTCACAGAAACTGTCAGTAGGCATGTTTCCCTTTATGTATGAAAACTGTAGCTTTAAGTCATGTGTTGCTTTGAAAATTCAAAGCAACGCGGTGCCTGCTCTATTTAGGTTCAGACGCAGTTCATTCGTTGAATCATTGCCCTATTTTCTGTTACGGACTTATTTCTGAGAAATCGGGTTAGGTTGCTCGGTGAGTAGGCGAAATTTTTGACTGGGCTTGTTTGTTTTTAGCCGCCTAATCATTTTCTTAAGTTGACGAATGCCTGTTATGTAATGATTGTAACACCATACGTGTTGCTACGCAGTAGGTTTCAAGAGAAACGCATGTTTTGAGCTTCAGAGCGAAGTAGTCGCTGAGACTAGGTGGGAAATAACTTGAAAACAGAGGGAGACTGTCAAAGAACCATAAAGGTGGTATTAGAAAAACCAGAACCCACGATGCAAAATTCTTGTTCCATTTGCATGTCAAAGACACAAAAATTGGATATGAAACATATGTAGTCAAAGGAATATAAATTGTAGGTCAGTAAAATTCTCCTCTCTTCTCTTATCGACGTTTTACCATTCTTCACAACGTATATTTTACTGGGGTTGATACTTTCTTCAAAGTTGGACAAGCTGATAAAGGTAAATAAGATAAAAGAACCTTTCGTACCTTTTCGTATAACAGAAATTTTTAAGTAATAAAGTCAGTTGGCCCTACTTTTCCTATTGTGTCGACCTGGCTTTTGTTGCCTTCGTCTCTCTGCACTGACAAAAAGTTTCTACTGATTTTGTAGCCATTACTAACAATAAGATTATTTTGCAGATATCCCTGCATTCAGGCCTTTCCGCCGAACCAAGTACAAACATCAATGTATCTGCCTTATGTTTCGGTAAGTCTCTATCTGATAAGTACAAAAGCAACTACGCAAATTAACGAAGGGCAATTGAATACCAAAAAACCCCTATTTAAACCTGCATCATCCTGATAGCTGTACTTTCTAGATTTGGTTAGGTAGTTCTTTAGTAAATAGAAGGCCCGCCATTCATTTCTTCTTGGAATTTATATGCGTCAGGGTTATAAGGAAAACGTGGTAATTCTTATAGCTTTTTCAGTTGCAGTTTTTTTCCTCTGGCTAACTAGGGACTTGTACAACTTTGGCCGAGAACTTTTTATGGGGTGTGTGATACTGTTCTGATCATCTTCGTTACTTACTGGGTGCCTTCCCCTTCTTCGTATATATATCGTAACCCCGGAACTAGGTATGCACCTCTTAAAAAGAAGGCACTAGCCTCGTTTGAAGCAACCTGGTTTTGTTTGTCCCGTTGCTGCACTTGTGAGAGGAACGTTTTGCGATCGCGCGTGACCAGACGTCCGTCCCGGTCACGTTGCTATCCTGATTAATCTGCTCAATCCTCCCTGGTATTACGCTCCATCCAATGGCCTACTAAAAATCATTATTTCCACATAAATGTAACAAAGTAAGCAGGAGGGTGTTTTGTGAGAACAAGTGTTCAGTCCCGATCACGTTGCAGCCCTAATCCATCAAGTCCCGCCCACTGCTCAACAAGAAAACAGTGTAATTTCTGCTGGCAAATTTTTGTACAAAAGGACTGCTACTGGTCTGTTAATCTTGAGAAGAATTTAGCAACACCACCCAGTCTAGACTGGCTTGAGACAGGTTTCCAAAGTTCACTGCTACTGCAATATGCACAATGCCTCTGATCACAGTTTAAGTGTCTCTTGATACCTACATGAAAACCAGTCTAGTTTGTCAGCAATTCTTTCTTACCCGAATGATAAAAAATCAAAAGTAGTTCGAATCCATATTTTTGCTCTCGTCTGTAGTGACACCGCTAGTGAATGGATTGTACCTAGTATGGCGGTATTAGTTTGCTACGGATAGGGACAGAATGGACACAAGAAAACGAAATAGAAATATGAGACAATGATGTGACCCAACAGCTGTCATCGCTGATTACACGTGCTGCCACACAGGCACGAGCAAATAATACAAAGCCCACGGCTGAGCTTTCGCTGACGTTTCAGGGATGAAAGGGTATCATGTAATAGAAACATATGGAAAGCCTTTCTTTCCCATTCATTACAATGGATTGGTGTGTTTATGTCCCTCCCGCGTTTAAATCACCTTGGATCGAGGGGTTAACCACTCGTTGGGAATCATTGAAAATCTTCATGAAATCTCAGGGAATCTTGGAATTTTTTTGGAGTGGATACCCCTTCGGGGTTCATCTTTCTATGTATATCGTTGGGAATCTTTGGAAATCTTTATGGAATCTCAAGGAATCTCTGGAGTGGTTACCCCTTCGCCTTGGATCTTTTACCAGCCCTATACCTTATCTACTTCCTTCGCCTAGCCAGGGTTATGAATGCTGCTAAATTGGATAATGGATTATTAGGAGAGCTGCAAGCAGAGGTTGAAGTACAAGAGCTAAACGTGGCCCTAACCTTCTGTTAAATTTAGCTTGAGGTCGTTGAATCCCCCCTTTATGAGCGCGTATGGTGAGTGACAGAAAAATCTGTGATCTACTTCTCAGCATTCATATTTCTATCCTTTTTCGAATACCATTCTCAGTTGTCCGTTCTATAAATTATCTTTTCCTTTGGGAGGAAGAGGAACCCTTTTAATTAATTTTAATTGAGTTTATGATGGGTTTTTAGTGGACCTGTCAGCCCACGTCTACAGCTATGAACCTGAATGGAGCGTCTGCTCCCTTAGATAAAAACCCGAGGGGTTGACCACTCGTTGGGAATCTTTGAAAATCTTTATGAAATCTCAGGGAATCTTGGATTTTTTTTTGGAGTGGTGACCCCTTCGGAGTTCATCTTTCTACGAATATCGTTGGGAATCTTTGGAAATCTTTATGGAATCTCTGGAGTTGTTACCCCCTTGTAAAAACCTTAATATAATTAAATGGTCGAGGTTATTGCTCCAATTTGGTGGGCATTCTATATACGCATCTGTGCGAATACCTTCCACAGTACCAGCGAGTTTCAGAACTGGTGTATTCCCTTTCTCAAACGCCAGCAAATCCACCCAACTAACACCTTCAAAATTTATTGTAAGAAGAACTGTTCTCCGTATATTGCATCATGGCGTGCCTTATCTTCTTACAATAAATTTTGAAGGTGTTAGTTGGGTGGGTTTGCTGGCGTTCGAGAAAGGGAATACACCTGCAGCACATATAAATAACAATGACTTAAACAACGCATGAGTCAACAAATGAAAAAATGCCAATTCAACTAAACCTATACACACAGCCCTAATTATTAAACCTAGCTGTCTCAATGTTGATAGAGCAATAATTTTTTTCAAATCGTATTCATAAATGGCCCCTAACCCCGACATGAACATTTTCGAGATACGTAAACGTCGCAGTGTCTGATTGAGGCAAGGATGGAGGCTGCATTATTGTTGTATTTATTGAAGCCATAGGGAAGTGCCGGAGCGTTGTGTCAAGGTGGCGCTTCCACCGTTCCAGTTCAGTTCTTATTTGAGCGCCAGCCGAGTTCTCATTGTCTTGCCTCTATCTCTTCTTGACTGTTTCCAACTAAACAGTGACGGATTTAGGGGAAAGGAATCATAAACTTCGAAATTCAAATTGTGGCGCCAAAATTCATATGAGCCTTCTGGTCTACATCAAGTGGCCAGGTCCTGTTTTCGAATCTCCTGTAGAATTTTCTGTTGGTATGGTCCTTCCTGCTATTTTGGCTTCTTTCCACTGAACCGAGTGTGTGCCTGTGGAAGAAAAGTTGTAAGCACTGGCTGGTACTTTCGCCAGTGGCCTCTATGAGAAATCTAAGTCTCCTTGTTCCAGTTTTCTCCTTTATCAGATCAACCCCCGTGCCTTTGAGTAAATCGTTCGAAGGCAATATTTCAGCAGCTTATCTCACGAATGTCCTACTCCTCGCTACGTTATCTCACTTTATGAGCATGTTGTCGAAAATCGATTTGGCAATTATCGCAGAAAAGATTACTTTGTCGGGCTAGGCATACGAGGTCATTAGGTTCAAATTGGTTTCGAGGACGGTGCTAATTCGAAAATGCTTCTCTCTGTTACTGAAGATTTTTCTAGCTGGGAGTTCATATCGCTTTGCCGCTGTTTTGTGAAATGTCTTGAGGGTATGGGGTAATGGTGCTAAATTGTCCGACACGTTCTCGTGTTTTTTTAATTTTCGGAAACACCGTGAAACTAATGGGATGAATACTTACACTTACTCTGCTCTAGCCCCCGTCACACTCTCGCTTACTTTAGCTCGCGATAAGCGTTTTGTAAAAAATTAGAATTTCATGAGAAAACTCTTCAACCATTTTCCCACCTCTATTTCTGTTCTATTTAGCATGGGTGAGCAGGGTCGCATGTGACAAATCTTCCTTTCCTCTGGCGTCACCTTGTTACATGAAACAAAACGGGATTTGACTTATTATTGCTGTATCCAGTTCAATTATATTTCTGATGTCGCTTCTCTCTTGCTTTTCATTGTATGTATTGTATGGAATTATGTATGTCGGTTAAGTAAGTGGAGCGCGGGAGAAAATGGTCTGTTTTGTATTTTAGGCTGGAGCTATGGAGTAGTGATGTTGAGGTATTCGTCATTGAAGCAGAGCGACCCTGGTCTACATAATGCCGCACTGGGTCACTTGTTACTCTAGCTGATTGCCGTCTGTCCGCTATTGTTCCCTCATCTAGACTAAAGCGAACTTTTGTGAGCTAATGCCATACAGTAGTTATTGGGGCTATTCAGCATTGCCCGGTCGCAACAAGGAATTAGCCTCACAAATCCAATGCCCTACTAAAAATAATTTGGGAATGTTATGACTTATCTTATGACCGAACATACATTCGCTATTTGTTTACGTTGGTAACTGTTAGATATTTAAATGTTCTGAAATATAATGTATTTTTAACGTCGTAAAGTAACAGGCTCTGTTGTGATTTCACGATCGGTTAATTTCGGACAATTTTTTTGTTGACAGAATTCACTCTATCGTAAAATCACAACATAGTCTGTTAATTTCGGCCGCTAAAATGACATATTATATTTCAGAACATTTAATTATCCAATAGAGTCCTCATAAAATGTGCAGAAAAAACGTAACACACAACGACTGCGTAGACGCCCTTAAGTTCGTTTACAAACTCCGAACAATATAAATGGTGCTAATTACTGCAGAACTTTGGGAAAAAAAACTAATGTGATTCCTACCGTTCGTTTCCCACCCATCTTCAGGTTTTATTTTAAATTTTGTATATCCTAAAAGGCTGAGGTGTTGAAGCACTGCTGGAGAATTTCCGTATTAGAATCGACTAATTCACGCAGATTTCCCACGCTATCAGTTCCATTGATTTGTCGTAAGCTGATTAGCTATACATTTTGTAAGTGCCTGGATTCTCTAATTCCTCTTCGTGAAGCAGTGAAGTGTGTACAAATCCAGGTATATGCAGTCCCGGGCTGAGGGGGTCATCGGTAGATGACGCGGGTCACTGAGCATCCAGCTTCGTGCTTATTGCTTACAGTGCCTGTCTGGGTCATGATGGGGGTGAGTTAACCGAGCTCCCCCGCGTCAACCTGATTATTTCACTTCTTTCGTTCCGAGCGCTTTATTCAGCGATCGAAATGAATGCGAAAAGTGTCTTTTAATTAAATAATTTTAATAATCAATAATTTTAATGAAGGAGCTGTTTTGGGTATAACCCACTTCCTGTTTTGACGCATTTGCTCGAGGGTTGACAAATGCCAGTTATTAGGCACTGGCACTAGGTTGAGGCTGAACCAACCCTTCACCAAGCAAAACAGTACAATGTTCGGGGATAGGGATAGTCCCATTGCACTGACGTTTAAGGGTCCGCTATACCTGACGGTGCATTTTTTGCCGCCCATAAGATTAACATTGCGAGCGGCGATTCATTTTCAAGGTTTACCCTTGGTTGGAAAGACACAAAATTTTGCCTGTACCTAGCCCTAACAATGTTCTAGGGAGTGTTCGAAGCAGATTTCCCAATTTCTCACTGGTTTCTTTTATTGCAACTGTTTTGCAAATGGTAGCATCGCATACCTCAAGAAAAGTGCTGTATCTCGAAAACCAGTGAGAAATTGGGAAATCTGCTTCGAACACTCCCTAGAACATTGTTAGGGCTAGGTACAGGCAAAATTTTGTGTCTTTCCAACCAAGGGTAAACCTTGAAAATGAATCGCCGCTCGCAATGTTAATCTTATGGGCGGCAAAAAATGCATAGTCAGGTATAGCGTCCTCTTAAACCTAATTCCGAGGGGAGAATTAAGTTGATCCTGATTATCGCTTAAGTTTCATTGGTGAAATCCGACCTAAGTAGCTAAGTGCCTAAGTGGGGCAGTGACGGCCTGGCTGGCGCGCTGCGCCATTGCGTCACCATGCTCTGTCCGACCCTGCCTACTTCGGGTCTGCCTTTCTCTGCACTGGCTTTCGTGTTAAGGTTTCTCGCGCGGCCTCTCTCTCTCTTCCATTCAAAGGTTTCACCTTCTCCTCAGACGTTCCTCCTTGTTTTCTCCCCGTAGTTAGGTTAGTCTTGAACCCATTTCAGCAGAAGGTTGTGTTGACAGGGATCAAGTCAGATGCGAATAGTCGGTAAACTGTCGATCAAGTCGGTGCGGTTTGGTGGAACCTTGTTGTGAAAATAAGGTAGACGATGTACGACCCCATCGCTTGGTTCACCTTTAATTCTTATCTTTCCCTAAATTCCTTCCCTTTTGCGTTCTTCCAAAAGGAACTTCATTCATCTCTCCTTTACTGCCACACCTCGCGCGCTCCTTTAAGAATACGCTTCTCCTGGTGCTGGAATATCCCAATAAATGTTTCACACTTTCTGTATCGATGATCAGGCTTGGTGTGTGGGCAGCTCGGTCGTACAGGCATACATCTGACTGCGTAACATCCTCCTCGGTCTCTCATCGGCAGTATCGACATGCCCCGGTGACCTGGCTTACTGGAAAGCGGGGCGCATAGGGCGCGACCCCAAAGCAGAGCGGCTCGAGCGCACCTGGGCATTGCATGGGTGGGAGGTGCCATCGACAATCGAAGACCCATCGGATTGGTGTCTGTAACGCACCTTCTGCCTATACTCGATCACCACTTGTTGGCGTAGAGTAGGAACGAATTGCCGCTCACGGAGCTGGTCCCATAATTGTCTCGTATTCCCCATGGATAGTGTTGAAAATAAACCCTTTGCCTGTTCGTTTTATCTATACTTGCCGTAATTATGGGCCTCTGACATCAGTTAGTGTCATCATTACCTTTCCTTGTTGAACAGACACAAGCCTCTCATATTCGAACCCCATTCCAACACTGGTTGCCCCCGGTGGAGTTTCGAACCTTCGATGCTCATGTTTATGCCCTCTTTAATGACGACCCATCCAGTGTTTTAGTTGAATTAAACCTTATTTGTCGATGTGCCAACTTCGGCCAACTCGACTCAACTTCGCTAGTAAAAACTTCGCGTTGAAGGGTCATAATTCTGGAGCTGGGTATTGAACCCATGCAGCTTGTGCGCTGCGCAACTGCGGACCTGATTGACATATTACACTGCCTTGACCACTCACAGTTACCCGGGTCAGGAGCCTAGCCTGTAGCTTATTATAGATGAAAAATTATACTATACATGGCATTTGATACCTGCATCTGTGCCTCGCTGCCATCTCGCGCTGTTATTATTCCTCTTATAGAGCTTGCAGAAAAGCACGAGAAGTTCAGGAGAAGGAATCTTTCCTTGGTATACAGAATGTAGTAGGTGTATTATGTTCTATAGGTGCGTCGCGTCCATTATTTTGCAGTTTGCTGGTCTATGATTTACCTATCCTTCAATAGTTTGTAGGTATTGTACGAAATTGGTAACAGGTAGGTATTTCCAAAAATTCCGTTTTCATGAAGCCCATTCTTCTTATTGTTAGATATTTTGATTGCGATGTCAGGACAGAAGGACTGAAAATTTTGGTCGCATTGTTATGGTTAGTCAGTTGGACTCTCCACTCTCCGGTTCTCCACCCGCACAGCGCGCTCTACTTCGCCGCCCTCTGCCGCCGCGCACTTTCACCCAGGAAGTTCATCCTGGCTTTTGTTTGGGCAGGATGGGCCCGGCGCGTGCCACTGAGTCGAACAGTGCTGTAAATTGAAACTCACTACCCGGTGCCTCAAACGAAGTGAACACTGCAGATCTATAATACGACATCTGCATTTCACTTTCGCCCTATTGTTTATTTTATTTTTAGAGCTTTGTGGATCACCTTCATACTGTATAAGGGACTGGCTGATATAGGACTGTCATAAGATTAACATTCCTAGCGGTAAGTTATTCGATTTCACCTGTTTTACCGGTACTTTATGTGGTATTATTCAGTTTTGCGAGGGGAAAATTCGAAAGCCCTTGCGTCGCGCGTCGGTAGGACATAATTGAGGCTGTAGATATATAGGGACATTCTGATGAGTTTTTCTAACCAAGGGGTAAGTATGAAATTCGCCGCTTGCAATGGGTTGACGACGGGGGGGGGGGTAACCACTCCAGAGATTCCTTGAGATTCCATAAAGATTTCCAAAGAATCCCATCGATATTCATAGAAAGATGAACCCCGAAGGGGTTACCACTCCAAAACATTCCAAGATTCCCTGAGATTTCCAATGATTCCCAACGATATTACTGGAGTGGTTAACCCCTAGGTTGACGAGGACTTGAACGATCCTATGTGAAACTCGTGGGGTTAACCACTCGTACTCGTTGGGAATCTCGTTGGGAATCATTGGAAATCTTTATGAAATCTCAGGGAATCTTGGATTTTTTTTTGGAGTGGTTACCCCTGCGGGGTTCATCTTTCTATGACTATCGTTGGGAATCTTTGTAAATCTTTATGGAATCTCTGGAGTGGTTACCCCCTCGGTGAAACTACTGCCAGCGCTCTGACCATCACCTTCCAAAATTAGGCAAAGAGAAACGAAATAGTCGTGAGCGGGCCGTTGTTATCGAATGTCACCGGAATGCGTCACTTTGGCTGTGTTGGTGAGGAAGTGTGTTATACTAGGATTGGGGGCGCGATCGCAGGCAGGTGAAACTCCTGTCTCTAGTAGAAGACCGTCGATTTCACAATTACGAAATGGCATCTAAACTAGGCTGTCATATAACCAGGGAGCCACGGCGAACTGGGCTGCGCTGGTGAAACAATCGCATGGAGGCCCGTGCTGCTCATGCTTTCTCCTCACTGCTTCACTCTTCTTCCTACTCTTACCTCCTACGAGTCGCTTCGACCGAAAGCAACAGAACCGTGGTCCGTAATCCCGCCCGGGGGGACGACACTGCAGTCGTTTAGAACAGATCTGTGTACGGGTGTTTGAGGGGGCTGGAAAGTCACCGAGATAGAGGAGCCACTCAATTTTTCGCGTTCGTCGCGCTAATAAGGCAAGAAATGAAGATTTCGTCGGTATAGCTTCCAGCAGCCTCAGCTGGAGAAATACCGTATTATGTCTGAGACATATCTATAGTTGAGAGATGTGTGAATGGCCTGCTGCATGAGTTTCCATTTTGAATAGGGCGTATCAACAGTCAACATGACAGCATGGGGTTCCGGTTCTGTTGTTTTTGATTGTTTTCCTCAAGATTTCATCCCCTAGATCAGTGGTTCTCAAACTGTGTTCCGCGGAACCATTTGGTTCCGCGAAGCCTTCTCCGTGCTTCAGGGAATACAATTTTAGTTTAGTTTAGAAAAATTGAAATATAAAAATGTATGCATTAATATGACATATCGTGAAATATTTCTATTCTCATTAAATAACGATTTCAATGTTAATGGTTGTTATTCCTAAAAAAAACTGTGAAATCGACGATCCAATGTTTAAGGTTCCACGAAAGAATTCCCGACTAAATTTGGTTCCGCCAGCCAAAAAGTTTGAGAACCACTGCCCTAGATTTCGAGAGCTTTCTGTGACTTTTGTGGAATGAAATTAATACAAAACTCCCCGGTTATCGTAACACGGGTGTCCCCTTTCTCCATTGTTTTCTGAGAAGAGCCGAAACCCTCTCTTTATTGTCCCTCTTTCTGACTGCTTTATTTGTCGATTTGCCGCACTGGCAACTTCATAAATTTGTTTATTTGTTTTCTATAGTTTTCTTTTCGTTTCTTTTCAAATTGATTGAAATGTGACGTGAAGTGTCAATAGCTCCTAATTTGTAAAGCTTCTACTGTGCCCCCTCTACTACCTGCCCTTGTGGCTTTGTCTCACCCTGACTTACAAATTCCGCCGAAGGTGTACGGGAACTGTCGACGAAGGCCCGTGGTAGCGCGTACACTTCGCTTACGATCTGGTTGTTGGGTACGATAGCCTCCGAATAAGTCCGGAAAGACACGACCGGGTCGGTTTCTTTGTTCGATACGGAACTCGTGGAGGTCGGCGTGGGTCGGTTTACTCATTTTCAGTCGGCCTCTGACCGTCTCTCAGTGGTGTCCGTTGTTGTGTCAGTGACTGCCCGTGTTGTGTGTGCTCTTCCAGTGTCTCCCCACGTTACCCTCAAGGCCTGACCTTGCTTTGGCGAGTTTTGCCTTGCGTTACGAAGGCTACCTGGCTCGGTAATTGCGTTTTCTGTCTAATGCGGCCTCGAACCTTTGCTCTGTATCTTGACGCTCTTGTCAGGTAATTTCGGTTTGACGATGGATGTTTGATCTATCTCAGAAAGCTTTTTGCCCCCTTTATATTGGCACTGTTCGTCTGCCTCTTAATCAAATTTTCGTAGCTACAGCACTGGGATCTCTCCTTGCTGAAGTAATTTTTTTTGTGTCCTCCGAAGAGGTTGACTCATTCATCGTAAAAGAGGGAATACGTAGGGTGTAAAGATGAGCCGCCTATGAAATTGTGCAAGGAGTATCTTGCATGTTGCATAGAGCAGCGAACTGACAGCTGCTACAGCCCTCAGTGCACCACCGGCAACAGCCCCTCCTCTTTCTTTACCCCCTAACGATATTGTTTTTTTGCGAAAAGCGGTTGAAACCTCTCCCTATTTTGATGGTGGTGTCACACTTTGCATTTTCTGGGGTAGGCAAATACATTTTTACACGCGCTGTTTTAAGCAAATGGAGTTTTCGTTGGGTTGTCACGAGGCGTGACTCACGCCCCCTTAGCCTTGCTTGGGCTATTCATTCATTAGGGACCCCTCATTGAACACATTGTTTGGTGACGGGTTTCAATAAATTTCCCTGTGTTTTTCAGTGGTGTGTGACTGGTTTTGATTAGAGTGACGGTGTGGTGGCTATAGTGTCCACTTTTAGTGACTGAGTGACTGATGCGACATGCCCGAGCAGTGGCTGGCGGCCCCCCAGCACGCCTGGAGCTCGTAGTCAAAGCACCACCACGCTTTCCCTTCGACCCGGCGAGACCCTCCGCTACCGTGGCGAAGCACGGGGCCCCTCACACCAGGATGGCGTTAGCAAGGTAAGGCGGCCCAAAAATGTCTAGGAAAGAAAAATATTCGTCCGCTGAATTATGACCTCTTCGTGGATGTTCGCGTCATCATCAGATGTTGTGTGTACTGGTATACTCCCATAGTTTGAGCCATTTAGAGAACTTTTTAAAACTTTCTGCCCATTTTCCCCCCCAAACCCTGGCACGTGTTCATAAAACTGTTCTCATAGAGTTCTAAGTACACGCCTGGTTTATTTGTTTATTTATTTTTTTATTCGAAAGAAAAGTCCACAGCATTGCGCCATATGGCCAGAAGCACAAACACTTAGGTGACAGCAATTAGTTCAGATTTCTGTATAGAGGCCGGTGGCTTTGGTGAAGGTCAACAGAGCACTGAGAGAGGCGGCATCTTGGAACATCTTAGGCAGAGTAGGTGGGAGGCAGCACTGGAGGCTGGTTTATTCACCCTGTGAGATGCTACAGAGCATCATTTTTCCAATATCTATACGGGTTATCCCTATACCTATTCTCGTTCCAACTTTGCCGGGGAAGCTTTCATCGGGAACTTCCACCCTCACATTTAAACGGCATATCCCCTTACGTCCCAACAGCCCTGAGCCTTCAGAATATGCAATGCGTGTATACTTTTTTGGCCCCCGTGCAATGAAAAACGGATAATAAAAAGTTTTCCTTATTGGTTATTGTTGTTATCTTGTGGGTATTTCATCATCTATCCGGTTGTTGGTAGAGCTTTTCATCAGTCTTGCAATGAGCTGTAGCCAGCCGCTCGGCTGTTGACCTTGCTTGGTGGCTCATGTTTGTAATCGAGGGCCTTGAACGATGTGTGGTGATAGCGAGCACAGCTGTTATAGCTGCCGTGTGCAGAGCTAGGGAAACTAACACTTGTCATCTTTTGTTGAAGGTTTATTGTTTTCTGTTAGTGACGCTTAATTTCGTTAATCACCAAGGTTTTTTCCTGGGGGAATCAGCAGAATTAGAATAAGAATATATGTATAGCAATAGCAGTCGGATCGACGTTTGTGACAAATTTTGTTTTTGTCGAATAGGACATGTCTGCGACCCCACATTAAGTACATTCGTCTATACTAACTACACGGAAGTGAACATTTCAAGACGGACCTACATTCTATAATTACGATATGACCTTTGTCAAGAACTAGCTGCCAGAGGTCTCAGTAGTACTTGTTATTAGTGGAGGGTGTGAGTGCCCTCAAAACCAATATGACGGACACGCTGCTCCGTTGGAAACTAATTCTGACTAATCTAATCTTGGTAAATTGTTCCGTTGCCTACAGCTTGTAACTTTTCATTAAAGTGTGTCATCTTGGTCTGTTCTGTGAACAAGATGACTCAGTCTGAGTATAGCATAGCTCTCATACATTAATTTAGTTGCCAGTAGATTAACTGAAAATCTTGGCCCTGTTCTGTATAGTTGTGTTCTGTAGTACCTATAAGATAAGTGAAGAAGCTGGGTGACTATTCAGTGAAAATAATATACCTACCTAGTATACCTATAACGTTGCAACCTTGATTCAGGTTATAGATAAAAGACTATATAAGCCTTGAACTCAGTTTCTCGGAATCGGAAAAATTACCGAATGTTTTCACGAAGGAACACGTATGTTTGGGTGATGATTGCTGTCGTCAATATCATGCGAGGCAGTCAAGTTTCGATAAATTTTTCAATAATTTGATGTTACTGGCAAGCCAGGCGTTTTATACTTTACTCTTTTAGGGCAACAAGAATATTTTTTTAAGAAGAAGAGAGACAGTAGATAGGTAGGCACTAATTGGAAGTATGGAGATGACCTTTACACTGCTCCCGTAGACGGTAGACGGTTCAGACGACCCCACTGACATATTCTAAAATATGTTGTACGGATTCCTTGGCCTCAGTTGAGGCTTACGACGCTTAGCACGGGTTATAAAACGATGATAGAGCCACGTGGCTGAGGAGGTGGCATTGGCGCCTCAAGGCCGGCGCCGTGTGTTCCAAGGCGAGCGCGCGCGCATTATATGGGCAGTGATGGGATGTGGATGCCCCATCCACCGTGCCACCATGCTCCCATGCTCCCATGCTCGGCCGCCACGCTGCGGACGTGGATGGCCTTCGAGCCATCCTTCCATTCCGCCGCTTCCAACTGGATACAAGTGGGTAGGCTCAGACTCATGGACATAGACCGCTGTACCTTTAACAGGGAACAAAGGAATCATTTTGAGGACATTTTTTTTAAAAGGGATATCACTGTTTCTGTCCATAAAAATTCTGTTGGCTCGCCAGGTTAAATCCGGTGAGGTACTTCGAACTTGCAGCTTTTCCGCGCCAAATTGTGAGGTGGTGGCTGAGCCTGAGTTGAAAATCTCATAGCCAGTGCTCAGTTTACTTTGCACTTTGTTGTTTTGTCTACTATAATCTGCTCAAATATAACACAGAGATAGGAGACTATTTGAGAAACTTGAAAATACCTCGGTGACTGATCGCATTTGGTGTTTTAATAACCTCCAGATTCTCCAGAAATCGTATTTTCCTGTTTATACATGGTGCGATCCCCTTTCTCAGAAATGTCCCCTTTTATATCCCTTATATCGTCATCCCTAGCAGCCCCTCCCCCACCGGTGATTATACGAGTCGGGGGTGTTTGCTCCCTGTCTTGCCCCTTCCTATCCGTCCCTATTAATCCTCCCTTTCCCTAGTCCCTGATATTTTCACTGCTGATTTTATCAGTACTTCACCCTCCGTATCTGCCCTGGTGATTCTTGCAAATGTTGGCGTGATACTGGCTGTCATTTTGAAAAGGATTACGTGACCTTACGCGGTGAGTTTGAATCACCTCGTGGGCGGGCCGCCGGGGATGGGATCGTTACCGCACTGTGTGTTCAATAAGAGTTTATTTTGGGTTTATCCATCCTGTGAAACTGTTCACAGCGGACTCATATGGTTGGATTATGATATGTCATTGTACCTATACATACAAACAGGGTTACTTCAATAAATTGGTATACCCTTTTCATGCTTTGTATTCGAGTTAATTCCTTTCCAGCACTTTCGGGCAATGGAAATTCGCTTTATAATTCACGTGTCGCTCCATTTTTTATTGAATTCATTCACCATTTTGTAAAAATGGTGGTTTTTCCGTCGTGCATGGCTGTAATTTACTCGGGAGCTTTGTACCAGCTGAGTTTGAGTTTATTCATCCGCAGTACAATAGCCAACACCAATATTGCTCCAGCAGGGTTTCTCTGTTTTCCTTCTTTTTCCATTTTCTTGTGTTCGTCACTATATACCCTCTGGGTTTTGGATTTATTGCGACCGCGAGATTGAGACGTTTTTTCTTTCGTTTATCATTCGTCTTTAAGTCTCAAAAGAGTGTGAAAAAGCTCGTAGCCCTCAGCTACACTCGCTGTTGTGTTTATTTTCTGAATTCTTATGTTTGTCTGGAAACTCTCCGATTAAATTTTCTGGAGACTGAAGCTCCCATTAATGTGGTACCAGGTTGCGTTCTTACTGTCATAATATAATTATTGTTCTATTACTTCATTAGTCGTCCGATACTACAATAGACTCCTGTTTCCGTAATGCTCTTCCAGCAGAAATCCAGATACCTATATCTTTTGGAAAACAGGGTCTGTTCGTCGTGAATATTAATTTATGCATGGGCGCCATAGAGTAAATGGAAAATTCATGCATGGACCGTATGGTGGACCGCCCCATGGATGCCCATCTCTTCTCCAGGTATTTAATGCCGTCACATGTGCCGCGGGCTAGATTGGCCTTATTTTGTGATTCATTCATAACATAAATGGGTGTCGTTTGTTCAAAAGTGTGCGAAACCTATTGTGATTCGGGGAGACTAGGCTTGTTACGTATCTGTTCTGGTTGGGCTGGTCGGTGGTTGGGCATCGAGGTCGGTGTGCGTGCGCGCTCTCGTTCGCCACTTCGCCACTTGGCTACTTCTCCAGTTCTCCAGCGGACCAACTGGGCCACTGCTTCCCTTTCCCCCTGCCTGCTGGCCCCATGCATTGCACATCATGCTCCATGGCCCGCGAAGAGAATGGATTGTCGGCTTATCGGTGCCATTGGGTGGCTGTAAGAATAATTGTGTCGTATAGAAAGAGACCCAACCTTGTTTCTCTGTAAATGTTCGAGACACGTCTCTGATCCTTGCTTTTGCCCTTGTATACGTTCAGCTGCTTAACAAAACCTTTGGATTACACGGACGGCACCGTGACGGTTCTCGTGGGTGTGGCTTATGGTAGGCAGCTTTCAGGCGCCGTTCCCATGCACCCACCCTTTCATACAGTTGTGGCTGAAAAATTCGCTCCCAGTCGTCAGTGTGTCTAGTGTAGACGGACTGATTTAACCTGGACTATCCCACCGCATAATGTTATGTTCTGCGAGGCTTCCATAATAATTACCCATGATTCATTGAATTGCGGACGAGACGTGCTCTGAAGTCGACGACTCTTGAAGCTTCTCTTCTCTGTTTTAGGGTATGAACTCATGAATCAGAAGTCATTGACTTGAGCCGCTCCTTACTACTTTGCTTACCCCACCTGGGTTAGCTATCTAGAGGCCTGCAGACATCACAGAGTCCCCGCCATGATTCTTTGAGCTGTATGGCTTCTCGCTCCACTTGTTCTGTCCCCTCTTAAAGGCAAGGTAAATACGTATTCGAGGATAGCCCGAAAGCCGCAAAACGGACGCGTCGGTCGCGATCAAGAGTCATTGACTCCTTGGCATGAGTCATGCCTCACCTCTGAATCGGTTCAACACTCGCCGTGCTATTTCAATTGTGGGCTCGCTTGACCCATTCATATCAACATGACTCCTCCGTTCCTTCAAGTAGACGATCATAGAATCTAGATCCCAATAAGTGGGGAATGATCCGTGAAGATGTCGAAGATGGTGCCCTGGATAAGTGGGACGTCATCATGCATGGAGCTTATAAGATGTTCAGGACTCCTTTTCATGCACGTCTTGAACTATAGTCTCCCTTTCCTCCTTGTTCTGAAGTTTCCAGGGTCTGAAGCCATAACGAAACTTTTAAGGAACAAAGAAGTGGTTGGTGTGTTTTGACGTTAGAAGGTATCCAGGGTGTTCTTTTCATCCCCTGTATCCCTCCCTGCGCAGGTACAGATCTCCGACCACCCAAGAGTGTAAAAAGTCTAAAAAAAATTTTTACCTTAATTCTTCAGTCTCCTCCCACAGGGATCAGCCATCCCTTTTCATATTTAGAAATGAGCAAAATTTGGTCCTTCCTGAAGGGTAAATTTGCCTGACACATAGCTCATTGCCCCCAATAGCCCGGGAGACAGCTTGGTGGTGCTATATCGAATCAGTCCTGCTGTTGAGGAGGTGAAAAAATCCATTGAGTGAAAGATGACAAAGAGTGACCTCCGCTGGGCGGTGTGTTGTGGGCTGCTGTAGAATGTTAGGTGAGACACCGAGGGCATGTCGTATGGAATCAGGTCATCCCGACCATTCGGGTCATTTGTCACTCTAGTCACTTTCTGTTAGTCACTAGTCATTGGCTGTGTGGCCGTGGGAATCCTGTCACTACTCACTTGTCACGGTGTGACATTTAGCTGTTTTTGTCCTTAAGGGACACTCCCTTTCTGACGGTTAACTGTTCTAGGGATGAATTTTGGTTGCATCACTGCAGAACTCTTAAAAAATTTGAGAGTTTTTTCTCTCGAGCTATGTTCATTCGAGAAACCCCTTACAAATTTCTCAGGTACTCGTGAATCGCCCCTCCGGACCCATTAAAAAGGTACTTGAATCACTTGCTAATGACCCGTGTTAAATACGTGCTGCCAAAAATTGGTTAGACGCAACAATCAGTGCATGTGACCTTTCCTATACAGGCTGTCAGACCTGTCCTCTTTAGACCATGAATACAGAATACAGGTATGAGGTATGACCATGTTGTGAGAGGTCTTTTGCATTTCCCTGATGATTATAATGGCCGTGCTGATTCAAGGTGGGTGGTCTTACATTTTTTATTCCTTGTCATTTCACGCTGCCGATCGATTTGGGGTACATCTTCGGGCATTATAAGATCTGATAGAGCGAGGTACTGATCCATAACACGATGTAAACAATCGTAGAGAGCTGGGGAAGAACCCTTTCAGGTTTATTTTGGGGCACTCTATTTTTGGGGCTCCTGTCTACCAATTCGAATAAATCTTCTTTGTCTAGGATTGTACCATGGTGGGTTCCCCAAAAATTGGGTCATCACTTCAGGTAGAGCAGCCGAGGGGTGGATTGCCTTCTATGCTCAGAATTTGGAGCGCTAGAATGGATACTTGGATAGGTTAACCTACTTAGTAACCAGGTCAGCGTCGGGCGTTTATAGGTCGCTGCTCCTCGCCGAGTCTCCGATCCTATTGACGCCTGTAACCTGCTTTTCAAATTAGTGTTTATTTGCAAAAAAGAGGTCACCACCCTGCGTGTTTTGCTACCTATTTGAAATGGCTGGACTGGAAGTCTGGAACCCTAAAATTCGTTCCATGTACTGATTGATTAAACCCTTATTTTGGTCTTGGTGGGACTCCAAAATAAAGGGTCCGACAATGGTGGCACTTGACTTTCTCGCAATTTTTACGCCAGCGGTATCGAAAATTTTGATTTTTTTTTTACGTAATTTATTTTTTTTGGACCAAAATTTTAACTTTTTCTAAAAAAGATTTTGCCATACACTGGACAATAATTTTAGGCACCTACTCACCGGATTTCAAACATATCCGTCAAATGGTGAAGTGTCGTTCGACGCGCAAAGTACGTGTTTTCTATTTTCCATGTCACGGCCTTAATTTTCAAGTAATTGAAAATCTATTGAAAATGACCTAGAAGCATCTATCTGAGACCATTTTCACCAAATTTCAAGGAAATCTGCGTCGATTAGGGTTGTTGCAAATTCGTCTTAACCAATCAAAAACGTGATTTCCATTTATGGAAAATTTTCCTACGATAATGCCAATCTCAAAATCGAAATTTTGCACGAAGACATAACGTTCTCAGCCCATGTATTACATACGGGCGAGAAAGTAAAAAAGTCCTGAGATTTAGTCGTTACAGCTCGCAGGGAAACAATTTTAGTGTAGAGAAATTGAGGGTTATCTACTTGTCGACAGGAGACCAAAGATGGACCAGAGACGTTTCACGTTCACACGATGAGGTGTCGTGGGGGAGGGTTTTATAGTACAGACGAGCGGATGTGGGGCGTAGTTTTTCACACGTCTAGGTGTATATGTATGAGTGTGGGGGGTGGTGCTGCAGCCCGCCCCTGTTGAATAAGCATCATCCGTCTTTCAGACATTATGTAAATTGTATAAATCTTCTCCACCTTCCAGATGGCTTTGATCTGTGCAGCTGCGTTTCAGTAGCCCATTCATATATAATCTTGAAATTGTCTACTCCTGTATTTTGGGGTGAATTTTTCATTTATTATTGCTGTTCCCAGTGTGTCTTGTTTTTACAAACCGTCTCTCAAAATTATTAATGATCAAAAATGGGGAAAATACGGCTACCCAAACATCCCAAATTCATAAAGCAGATAGTCTGACCGGGATAAGATTTTCAAAAGCACGTCAAAGCTGGAGAATGAAGCTCCATGAAGTAGGGTGGGGGAGGAGAATCGTCTCAAGGTTTTCTACCTGGCAACTCCGTCTACCTGAACGCAGGGGCTTTGTCAGTGTCACAAAAACTATCGCACGGTGGCTTCCCCCAGGCTTTGTCCCGAGCTTCAATTTGAAAAGCACTGAGATCCCATGCCGAGAGGTACGACCTTCCCGACGTGTCTGAGGGTATTTGTAACTCGTAGAGAATGTCAAAATGGTTTTTATTAGAGACTGAGTTTTTGTTATAGTATATTATGTGAGAGATGATAGGGCGGATTCAGACGCCAGCTTTGATTGGGAACATGTTTTGAGAAATTGAGCTTTTTGGAATGGTGCAATACTTTGCCCATCCTTGAGAGCATTCAGTTGGAAAGCAGGAAGTAGAGGGGTCGGGAGAACGACCTTTTACATCTATTCGAGCTTTCCTCGTGGATTGGATCCTTGCTTCGCAATTTTGGTGATATTCTGGATTCAGTTCTTCAGAAATGATGATGATTGAAAAATAACGTTAGTATACCTACTACCGCTTTTGGATCCTCGTTCCGCCCTTGGACTTTTCTATTTCTGGCACCCTCGTCACCTGTATCGTTTGTGGCGCATGGAGATCGGAATGTTAAATCTGTATGTTTTCTTTTATTTGCGTCTAGACGGGGTCTGATTGCTGCAGCAGCAGTTGCCGTATCGGGTGCCCTGATTCTCGGATTGCTGTCTGCATGCAAAGTGGACATAACTGACAAGTCACGGTCGCGGAGCGCCCCTGTGCCCTTTACGGGATATTGCTGACTACCAAGGTTGACATTCGACACCGTTCTTTCTGACTACTCACTGCTGACTCAGTACTCAATACTGTTTCTGCTATCTTGGGGGTATTCCCGTTCGCTTACCGCCAAAATAGCTCCACGATTACAGCGACTTCTAGTGGTATCTGTCCTCACCAATTGGTGTTAAATGGTTGCTAACTGGGCGTCAAAAGAGCGGTAATAAGCCTCGATTACCATTACTACGATTCGTCATTTCTGGGCAGCTTATAGAATCTCCGTTTGGTAAAGCGACGATGAACTGGAACCTGTACCTCAATTTTGTGACCCTGTATGTTTGTGAGGAAGGCCACGAGGTATTGTATTACTTAATTATTTGGTTCCCCTTGTTCAGGCCGTTTTCATGTTCTGTTATACAAATGACAACGTCACGTGCCCAATATTTAGGGGTTACCTTTTGTGACTACCTCGTCGATTGAAGTCGAGTAGGTAAAAATGAGGTACGCTTGCTATACTGCTGTATAGGGGTGGAAACCATTTCTTATCTACCTGTGCCTATTTCTTTAGTGACTCCTCCTTAGCTTCAGAACTCAGAACGTTCACAAATAGTTTCCCCAGATACTTGGCTTCTATCATTTCCTCCAGGGGCTGGGTATACCACGTAACATCTTCTGATCGATGACAGGGAAAAGTTTGATTGAATTATTAATATCAGCAGAATAATTTGAAAGCTTCGGAGTGAGTAATGAATTTAAAGTTGGTGCCAAGGGTTACGTAGGTGCGGGAAGGCTCAAAACGTGACCTCATATGTTGAGTATTCTCTATCTGTATCACGTTGATTCAGTGATCACATGTTGCTTGATGATGCAACATGCTAATAATATAACTTACATAATAATTATTGAAAGAAAAATAAATATTTTCATCCCAAATTCCGTTACTTCGGTTTGACATCGAAACGTTACATTTTGATAGGGGCGATATTGATTGCAGCATCCTTGTCACAGCTGGATGCGTTGCGTTGAGGGAGGGGGGCTAAAAAGAACGGTAGAAGTGTGTATTTTTAGATTTTTATATTAATAGAAAAACCGTCGACACTGCCTCGTAGGCATGGCTTTTGAAGAAAAAGTTCATAAAAAATATGCAGGTATTCTGTCCTGTTGTCACTAAACATTGGTGTTAAAAATATAGGAACATTCTTGGATGTCTCACAAAGCTTATTCAGCTTATGAACGCATCATCCCCTCACTATACTATTTTTGGAATACCAGGAGGTCTAGTCCTTTTTTCTCGTTTAAAATCAAAGATGGGTGCAATATGTAAATTCATTTTGTTATTGATATAATTCAGCCACCCTACCGACTGGAGACCTACTAGGGGGTAATTCTTTAGAACCCCTCGCCCTAAAGGTAACCAATGGGCGCTGGGCCACCCCGTGGGTCGACTGCACTATGCAGAAGGCGTTTGGCCACCCTTTGCCTCTGCAGACCACTCTTCGCCCTTCCGAGAGCTTCTTTCAGTCCATACTCCGAGGCCCAAACGAAGGGTTGTGTGTGTTATACATGTTTATCATGAGGTTAGTTGATTTAATTCCTTCATGATATGTGGCAGTTAACTGTAGTTGTAGTTAATTGTGTTTTGAATACATGCATGGTCACTTCATAAGTGAGAAAAACCTTGTCCGTCCTATTTCGTAGGTGTACCCTCGGGTCTTGAAGAAGTATGTTTACCATTTTTTCTGGGAAAGTTTGATTTGTATTATGGTCCCTTTCTGCTAAAGAGAGGTGAAAGTTTTGTACTATTCGATAACACTTTTGTCCAGTTGTTTGGCTGCCCAAGACTAATTTGGACACTCTGGTCCCCCGCGTTGCGTGGGAGCGTAAAATGACCGCGGAAAAGCGGAAGCTTGGAACGACTTTGCGCCCGCGTGAGAACAGGCAAAGTGATGGTGACTCAAGAGTGAAAGCTGTGTGCAGTATTGAGACAGTGAGATAGTTTTCCCTCCTTTCACGAGGACCCGGGGCTTATCCACTGCCATCTCGTGTTTCCCATCATCTATGCTCACGAGTTCTCTCTCTCACTCGCAGGTTTGTCCCTCTCTCGTATTGCGCTTCCGTCCTCGGTGAAAGGTATGCATGGCTTCTACTTGCGGGTGACTCTTTCTTGTCACTTTCGATCTCGATTTGCGCATATGATGGTCTCTAACAAAGGCCAGGTCCAAAAAACTGGGTAATTGCTCGTTAGCGGGAGTATGTTATTTTCAAATTGCTATGGACCAAAGGACCTATACTGTAAGGTTCTGAGTTCTGGTTGTATAGTCGGCATTCAGGAGGCACTTGGCCTCTATACCTGTGGCTGTATAGTCTGTTTAATAAGGTGTTACCTAGGTAGCTGAAGAAATAAGTGCCCCTGGAAAATGTCAACAACTCAGCACGGAGCGCTGGAATATTGGAGAACAGCTTACCCTCCTTTCTTCCCTCCCCATCCCACTTAAAGTATGGGGAAGTGCTCGGTCTCGGTACAGTAAGTCTCGGATAGTTTTTCTCTCCTCTGTTCCTTGTATTTTATTTATGTCTTTCAATGGAATGGTAGCTTTAATCTTTTCCCTCCTCGCTGCGCTGGGCACATTGAATTGCAGCCTTGCAGCAAGACGCGTGGGTCGATCGCTCACTGGTGAAAGGCTGGCAGCTCGGGGAGAGCGACAGAGCGACCCTTGACCAGACACACGGTTCCGGCGGGTACCCTTCGCTCGTTCTACTCATTGCACGCCTATACCCTAACCATTGAGACTCAGCATTGGCCAGGGTCGTGGCATTCACGCTTGCTCTGGAGAATTTGTTCATCGTCGTTTTGATTTGAACTGATATTCATGGAGGTATAAGTACCTACTGTCGTAAATATACTGCGGTCACGGAAATCGTGATTGCCTGACTCGAGTGGCTATTCAGGGCTTTGAAAAGTATTTGACTTCCGAAAACCACATTAGTCTAATAAGCGTCTCGGACAGTTGGCGGTTTGAAGCGCATGCAGAATAGGAGGAAACGCCCCAGATGACTGAAACTCCTGCTAGTAGCTGCGACCTTAATTCCCGGGCTGTCATTGGAGCTCCTATTATTTACTGCGAGTCCACACTGACTCCCCATGGTCCAATTAGCAACGAATTTTATGATGACACAACCCTATAAGCTGACAGAGCTTTTGTAGTGACCGAGAGGGTAACCACTCCAAAAAATTCCAAGATTCCCTGAGATTTCATAAAGGTTTCCAATGATTCCCAACGATTCCCAACCCCTCGGTTGTGACGTTCACATTGCAATGGGTGTTTGGGGGTGGGTCAGAAGTACTGATATTGTGACGAGTGATGAGGTCCACCAAAAAATCACAGTAGTATTGGCAGATGACTGTCTTCGTGGTTCATTACTAGAAATATTGCGTGTATTTTCTCAGACAAGTCAGCCAGCGTTGCTAACATGCCATGGTCGAAATAACAAATGTGGACTTGTCGGATGTGGGTTTTGAATGGCCTAAATGAGGGTGATATTGTTGTCGGATGTGGCGGGGAAAGTGTGCGCCAGCGCAAGACAATGCGTTATGTAACGCGGACGTGTCGACCACGACGTTTCACGAACTCGAGACTTCAGACTTGGAGAATGTTTATAGGGCTCCTCTTGGTGAGATCGTTCTCTTCTGACAAGGGTATTGACTCATATTATCAGTTGTGATTAATGAGAGCCGAACCGCGGTGAGAACATTTACCTGTTTTGTCAAATGAGTCATGCGTAGGACATGGCGGCTGGGCTGAAAACGTATGGTGTTCGGGACGTAATCCAAGCGTTATTGCGTCCGTGCTATAAGTCCCAAATGGACTCTACACAAAAATGTGACACCCGTTCTCCATGCAGTCAGCTAAACCCCCTCTATTATATTTTGAACGGTTTTGAACCGAACCGACATTTTCAACTCTTAAAGGATCTTGTTGAATTTTTAGAAATCATCGAACTGAAAAGCGCAAAAGTCCTTACTGGAAAAACTCATTAGCGTTTTTCCTGCTGGTTTCAGTATTTGCTAATCTCTCCTCTTCGCAGCTGAGTGGAGTTGGCGAACCTTAGCATTTTAATTTTGTTTTCTAAAAGTTGAGAAATAGCCTCATTGCCGTTATTAATTTCTCTTGTGTGGTCTGTACCTTGCCAAGCGACCTCCTCTCCCAGAATAACTCATTTGGCCGAATTTTGAATTAAAATGTTATGTTGTCATAGATGTGACACATACTATAAGGAGACCGCAAGGAAAGGAAACGGTAGGTCTACAGTCACGTCTTCTTACTTGTGAGCGAGTAATTGAGGTGACCCTTAATACACTTCATGTTAGCAATGAGAGATTGTGAAAATTTGTGGTGTGTGCTATGCTCTAGTGAGCAGCCCGCGTTATAGTAAACGCATAGTGTGCGCCATCTGCACTGCACGCGGGCATGGGCACACGCCGCCGCCGCCGCACAATAAAACTCGCCACCTTCCCTGGCTTCTTACAGATGTATCTACTAGGATTTCCATCTGTTCAATGAAATTATATAGGAGGTGAAGCGCGGCTCTGGTGGCTGGCTTCGGGCTCCTTGCTGTGCCGCGGGGTCCACTAAAAAGTGACGACTCTATCGCTGTCAGCGGACGACAATATCTACCTATAAACCAGCCCCTTTCTGAGGAAGGTCCATAAACCTGACTCAGTTATTATCTAGTCTAAGTTTGAAAGGCAGTGAACTAATTAGAGTTGTTCCTAAATGACTCAGGAACCGGACTTCAGAACCAGTGGTCGATATCCAGTTCTGGTTGGTTGATTCGGGAAGGGGACCCTCAGCCCAACCACTTCCGCCCTTGCATCGAAACAGCTGTTTACGTTGTATGTATGACTTTGAATGGTATCACAACCTGAAGGTTTCCACATACATAGCTCTGCAAATCCAAATGTGACGAAGGCCTTTTCTATTTGGATGAACTAGTTGGGCTATTTATGGCACATTAAAGCCTTGATAAATAAACAGGGATGTTAGATAGGAGCAGGCGACCTGTTTTAACGCAGTGTTTGGGAGCGAGGCCGCAGCGCCACTTGATAGTGAGCGCCAGATACACGATAGACGATAGAGACGTATCTAGCCCCAGAATCCCACATTTGTAAATTGCTTTGTGCCCAAAAATTCACGTTATCTCCACTTGTTTGAAATAGACAAAATGAGGAGTTCGCTTTTGAAATTACCAGCTCATAACGTCATCTCAACGGGGTTACTTTTCGCCGGTGGATATAATTTTATGGTTCTCAAAATCCCTGGAATTATTGCCGTTATAAGAGCTGGCGGTAGCTCGGTGTTACACCAGATACTACCTATCGCTTTAAGAACAGCAGTAGAGCTATACAGGTACCTCGGTAACAGCTGACGACGAACTCTGCCAATTTTTACTCTGAGATCTGAAATTGTCTTTCCTCAACATACAACATTAGCTCTCTGTGTTTATCAGCGTATAGGGATTGTACTGGCGAAGCGGCTTCTATGTGGAGGCGCCATTAGGATTGGCTAAGTCTTTTGTTAGAAAGGATTGTCATCTATATGTGGTATATGTGGGAGGGCCTAGAGGGTTTGTGCGAAGAAGGACGTGTGGGAAGTTCATCGGTGTCAGGCGCGCGTGGCCAGGTCACAGCGAGGTCTCTCCGCCATCGCACGTAGCCATCTAGGTCAGCGTTACCAAACTAAGGCAAATATTGCCGTCTGCTTGTAAATATTAACTGTTGTTATCTCTCAAGTTGTCGTCATCTCAGCCTCCCCTTATCCCCGGCTTCTAATGTCTTTTAAATGGGACATTATTTGAGTGCATTCCTCCCAGTGTCATGTAGGCTGCAAGAGTTGGGAAATATCATGAAAATATCAGATCCTCTCCTTTTGATTGTATAGAATTTTCCACGCTATAGCTTCCCTTTTGGGATCTGTTGTGACCCTGCTCCGTTTTTCTCTTGTTCATGTTCATGCTCAGATACCACTTTTTCGTCCTCTGCTGTATTTCTTTTACTGGTTTTCCAAAGTGCAGTACTGCTTCATTAGGAAACTCTTCTGTGCGTCCCTGTACGTGATTTAGCTGTGACAACAATCGTTGAGTGCGCATGTCGAGGGCTCGGCCAGTCTCGCAAGATGTTCCATTTCCAAGAGGCTGGAGCAGAGAGGCCAGCCTCAGCATTGACCCGGCTGCGGGCCGGGCCCGGCCTTCCCTTGTGCCGCAAACCTACTTACGTCCGCCGTCTCCGTCTGCTGCACGGATTCGGTGGCGTTCGGCGGGCTTCGACGGTTCCGCATAGTGGACTGAAGTTCCTCGCAGGGTCGGATTCATTTGGACCAATTAGCCCGAAAGGTCAGGCCGGTGTGGGTGTCACCGCCTCCTTCTTGTCCTCGACGCGGGCAAGGTTGCGCTTATGCCTCATCCGACTATACTATGTAGTTACAGTACAGTAGTCACATCACTGTGAGAAGGGGAATAAGTCAGTTCGAAATGTCATGACCTACATTTGCGGTAGTTTCTCCATAATACAGTAGCCCATGACATTCGGGCTAAAACCATTGCATTGGTCGCTATTGTTACTCTGAAGTGGTACCTACTTTCATCTGATACTTTCCCACTACTCTTGGGCGGATATTTTGTCCGTGAAGTAAATAAAGATACATGCTTAGCCTCGTCTATCCTCATCATAATGATTAATTATGATCAAGAAAAAGGTTTGATCAGCCCTAGATTTGCAAGAAATTATGAGTAATCGGGACGCTCCTAGCCTGACTTGGACTATAGGACTACGGAGTTCTCTAAATGCAGCCTTTCGGTATTATAGTATGTAACCTTATTGCCCTGTAAGTGATTCAACCTCCTCACATGTAACTGCACTGGTGTACAGTAATAACTGAAGAATACTGTACGAACTGGATGGGCGAAAAAAAATTCCCCGCTTGGCTAATTTCGATTACTTTCGATTGAGGTCGCCTGGGGAAGTTGAGTGACGTGAAAATGTAAGATATGCGGAAGAAGGGCAGGGCAACAGCTGAATGCAGCAGATGAAAGTGAAGAGAGACGCAGCGCCGGTGAAATGGGGAAACCAGGAAACCCACTGGTGGCGGCGTGAGTGAAATTGGCCGAGCCCGTGCGCCTGCGCTCCCAGCAGGCCGGGCGCCACTCTCCGCGTGCGCCCCGTACTGCCCCACGAGCTTCGCATTTTGTGGCATGCCGCCATATGGACGAATGATGGATCACTTTATGTAAAAAATAAATAAATAAAAGCTTTTACTGTCCTCGGACCTCAATCAAAACCAACTTGCCTATATACATAAAAACTTTCCCTTGTAGTACAATCCTGAGTTTCCTTTTTATTAGTTTTCAGAGTTGAGAAGATTGTTATTTTCTTCTGGTGTGCCTACATGATAACGTAATTTTGTGTGGCCTTCGTGACTAATGATAAAGTGTTGCACTGTCAACAAAATTGATTATTCTACTCTTTTTAATGTTCGTCGCTCATCAGCCGTCACTAGTGACACTTTTCCCGCAGAAAATGGTTGATTAAGTCTGGTTGTTGCTCAGTTGTGCCCGCATGGGTGGACGCCCCGAGGGGTCCTATCCTTACAATGGCCCCCTATCGTCTTAGGGTGCTCCCCTAACAGTTTTCCCCTTCTCACATCAGGACGAGGTCCCTTTTATGGGCAAGTTTTGGGCTTTGTTGCAAGAGTGATGCATATCGGGCGAGGGTTTGGAGCTCAGAATGTGCACAGCTAAATGGAAGAGTTGTCTCATTCTTATAGTCACACACGACTGACATTCCTGGATCCATGACTTATTTTCTAATGGGCGATACTTTTTGAATGGTCTGTTATTTCTTCCTGTTTTATTGTTTGACTAAAATGGTTGTTTTCGTTGTTGCAGGCTGCCGGTGGTGAGTGACTGCTCTCCTCGGGTATCGTCGGTGGGAATGGCGGTGTCTCGGGTGCCCAGCCCCACACCGCAAGAGGGAAACACCCCCGTTGCCGAAAGCTGGTGCTATACACAGGTAAGCTACTATATTCACACAAACAATCATTTATAGTTTATTGTAGTGGAGCGAAACTGACCTGTTCTGTCTTCCATGTTTGCAAATTTCCAAAGTGCGAGGGGGTAACCACTCCAGAGATTCCATAAAGATTTGCAAAGATTTCCAACTATATTCATAGAAAGATGAACCCCGAAAGGGTAACCACTTCAAAAAAAATTCCAATACTCCCTGAGATTTCATAAAGATTTCCAATGATTCCCAAAGAGATTCCCAACGAGTGGTTAACCCCTCGCCTATAGTCTCGTTCTAATCTTTTCAATTTTTGAGACCTGTAGCCCTCAAGGCACGAAACTCCTGTAGCGATTTTTCTCGTGTGCCACTTTGGATATTGTATTCTAGATCAAAGTAGCGGAGTTTCTTTTGAACGATTGTCTTTTCTGTGCCCTCATTCGTGCCTCATGCCGTTCGAGCTCTTGAGCCATTCGATAATTCGATGCTGCACCCACTTGACTTGAGACCATCGTGAGCCGTGTCAGTGCGAGGGTCATCCGCATCGTGACCCCGACAGATGTGTTCGATTACGTGCTATTTAACGAGATTAGGTTGGGTTAGAAGGGCTGCTAGTGCTAATACGGCTGATAGTGGCTATGCAATTACCACTTGGCTCTTCCGCTCTACATTTCAAGCTCGCGTATAGAAACTAAGGGGACTACATCGAGTATTCCTAATTTATGGTTCATTTACCTTGGCCGTATTGGTTTTTTGGGTGAGTTCCGGTTTTGTTAGAACTGCCAAAATATTATTAGATTATGTTCAGTGTTATTGTATGGCAATATTCCTTCAACCGGTTTGAATCTCGGTCACTGAAGAGTGACCTAAAAAAAAAACTGATGTAATTTTTGCGGCTTTTCATTTTTGCTTGTAAAATGAGATAAAAAAAATAATTTTCTCTCCCTGTCATTTATAAAGGTAACCAGCTGAATTTCCAACTTTTACAAAGACATTTCAGAACAAAAAGCTCCTCGCGCCAATTTAAAAATAACAAAACGAGGGATTTTCTTGTTTTGAAAACCGATTTATGTACACTGTTATTATTTTTTTTAAAGGACTTTTTTTATTTTTTAAAAAACGCAGTTTCTCGCAGTTGTGTCTCGTTTTTAAAACGGTTTCATTACGTGGCTTGTTACTACTGAGTATAGGTATTCAACCTATCCCTTGCCATGACTTGACATAAATGTACAAGAGTACCTGCCATTAAAAAAACGAAATGAAATAAAAACTCAAATCACCTGTAAATCTCTTCAGCTGGCTATACTAAACCGATGTTCATGTGATATCGCCTTGAAGCTGCGATGGACCAGCAGAACTAGTGGTAGTAATGCGAATAAAAACCCAAATAAAGAAAGGAAAACTCAGTTGCCCCGTGAACCGAGTCTGCGGCTCTGGCACGGCTTTGCGTTCTCTACAGATTCCTAAATCAGGCCACCAAGTTATGTCGTTTGCTAGCTCTACATTTCCTCCCACGTTCTGACTATTACCCCGATACTTCTCAGAGCTCTCGCTATGGAAACGGGCAAGGCCAAACTGTTTTTCTCGGTTCTCCGTGTATAATGTGTTGTGTTCAGTTGCTTGTTTCTTCTACGGGTCGTTAAAACATCTGCGCCCTACTTCAGGCTTTGGCCTTTGACGGCCGGTGAGTTGTTTGGAGAATATTTTAAAATTTTGATGAGCGGTGAGCCAGCAGCGTGTGTACATGCACCTGGCCCTCTGCGCAGCTGCTATATTCTTCTAACCATTGCTTTTCTTCTTTTAATTTTTAATAGAGTAGTGTACAAGCCGAATCGTTGGTCTGGTTGGTAAATGAAGTGTTGAGCCTTAGCACAGAGCCTATAGCAGCCCTTGAGCAATATAGGCGTCTAAATAAATTTTAATTTCTTTTTTTGCTAATTTAAAACTGACATTTCCTCTCCAGCTGGAAGAGTTGTGGGATTTTGAAACCGGTTAATAATTTTGCTAGACACAGTCGTTCGTATTGGAGCAGTTCGTCGACAGCTGGTGCCGCTGAGGGCTGAGGGGGAGGGGGAGGATTCGGGGTCAGACTGGGGCTGGGGGTGTCACGTGTCGAGGTCGTAGCGCCCCCACAGAAACGGGGAGGGGGCAGGGAGCTGTCGACGGAGACCGATGACTGCCGAGCTGCGCCGAGAGCTTCAGCTCGGGACTCGTCGGTTGAATGTCCTCGGCGCCAAGGTCGGATGGTCGGGGTCACCCCATGGCATCGCCACCGCGCCTTTGGCCCGCTCCGAGTACCTGAAAATCTCCGGCCAACGGCCTCGGAGCCCAAAATCATGGGTTCGGAGCACCCATTGGTCATCATCGGACTTGGCTATTTTCTGGGCTTCTGCTCGCCGTGCCTGAGGATTCGATCACTGCTCATCACTAATTTTTCCTGGTTTAATTTCAAAACGATTAAAAACCGGCTTAAAACCATTGATACGTTTTCTGTGTGAAACTTCTAGTTATTCTTTTATGATGTTTCAATTAATCTACACTTTCGCGCAGTCGTGCTGCCATCCTACTCATATACCTGCCTGACGGATTCCGATGTAATCTGATCCTTTGGAAAGTTGAAAGTCATTACTAGAACAGCTTTAGATGCACCAAGCCCTTCCACTTCCATTCATTGTATGGTGGCTCCTTATTTGTATAATTGCGAGGTCAAATGGAAGTAGGGTCCTATGTCAAAGTCGAGGGGTGAACGGACTTGACCGCTGGAATCTGAGAAGCCATCCGCCATGGCTTCTGGAAACTACATGGCCATGCGATATACCTGTGAACAGTCTGCAGCGGATACGCTTCAACGCTCCTAGAGACACGTAGCCTTTCCGGTCCACTGTGGCCCACCCACGCTACGTCTGGCTTTAGCTAGATACCTGGCCATATAAAGGGTTGGTATAGGGGTCCAAGTTGTCTTCTCTTCTGAAACTTTTGATCTTGGTCTTATCAAAAGGGAACCTCTTGACGTCGAAATGTAGAAAAAGAGGGCAAAACATCTGGCTAAGTATGTCACGTCATCCATTCGCTATCGTACTTCACTACTGACTTACATAATTGGTACTTACCTCAATCATATAAACCTGCTCAAGTACCCATCCGAGATATTGAGATAGCCATTATTTTTTTTTAGTATTTTATCATTCGCTTCTAATTTTTAAGGCGATTTTCATATGTTTACTTGGGGTCGGTATTCCATGTGTTAGCTAGCTCAACCTTCAGTTAAAGGTTGTAAGCTAAGTACTGAATAAACCGGCAGTTAATTTCACCCTCGGTTCGCAAACAATAACGACTTGGAATAAAGAGGTGTGACAGGTGACTTGAACCGGTGGGTTGCCTAGCGGCTGGAGGATTTCTTTACTTTCTCACCACGTGCCATGCCTTCCCAGCTGCCTGATATCCTATCTGAAGCACCTGCGGCTAGGAGAACTGGTCTGCTTAGTTGTCATTGGAATTAAAGCCTGATCATCCGTTCTAATTCAGCTTTTACAGCTGCTGCATGCATGGGCTGAATGAAGAAACGTTTTAGCTGAAGTTCCTACGTTTTACTATTGACAAGGTCTGTAAATTCTTATGTGGCTTCACTTCTGGTCGTATTTTTTGACGATGAGTGACGCGTTGACGTATACCACTCTGTTCTATCTCGATCTATCAGCTAGGACGTCAGCACTCTCCAAATACAAGAATTAACAATTCCTTAGGCGCCAGCCGGACCTGCCGGACTATGATGGTTTGGACCACCTATATAGGCTCTACTTTGTTGCACCTGCACCTCGGGTGCTGGCTGCGTGACTGGCTGGAAGCTGGTGCGACGGACAGCTGGCAGGGCTAGCGACTCCTCGTGAGCGGCGGGTCTTCGTCTCTTTCGCGTCTTGCGCCTCTTGAGCGTGCGCCGTGCGCAGCCGTTAGCGGCAGTGACCCGAGGGACGGCTTTATGAATAGGTCGTTGACTTTCGTCATTATCTGCGGTGCTCTCCCAGGCTTTCGCAGGTTCATGCTCGGTTATTTGCTTGAATGGAATACCGGATGGGTCATAGCTGAGCTTTATTGGGCGATTGGCCGATGATGCAGCTCTGGGCGCGAAGCCAGAGTTTTGATATTTCTAGCCGCATTCTAATTATTGATTCGTGACCTTTATCTTCTCAGTGCACTGTTTAATGCGGTCTTTAAATCAGAGCAATATAACCGACATTCTCGTAAAGCATCTTCAGAAAAATGTAGAATCTCCGCATGTTCTGACTATTCCGCCTGGCGGGTAGCTGCGGGTGTCTGTCATCTGTGTTAATTTTTTCTTCTTGCTTTGATAAGCGTGTTTTTCCTATACCTACTGAGATGCAGCTTCCCAGTGTGAGCTGCTTCTATAAATCCATTCTGGAATCTCTCCATACACCGTCTCAAAGATGATACCGCGATAAAAGCCGTCACTGCAGTAGATCCGAAGAGAGATAAGTGTTTGAGTGTGGGCGGCCCTACGTATATGAGATCAACGACCCGCGGCTGTCTTGGCATCGGACACAATGTCGGTGTCTAAACTTAATAGCCGACCGGACGATGACCTTGTGGCCTCCTGTTCCCATACCTCCGCATCATTCATCTTGATTTCTTCCCATCACGTGATCGTTGTCTTGGTGACAGGTGTACAGCAAGCAGTTTCAGTTCGAGATTCAAATTGTGCCCTATTTATTAAGGCAATACTGCCGTATAGTGCTGTTGTAGTATCGTTCTTGCACCAACGTAAAACTCATTTGGAGCTACAGCCCTCAGCCGTCAATATCATTTAATCCTTCTCAGTGGTTTTCCAATCTCCCGCTGCCTCGTCATTTTCTAACTCCGCGGGTAGCTTCAAAGTCCTGCACAAACTATCAAATCTAGCTCACATTCGTGTCTAGATGAGCTCTCCCTGCGACGCCAAATTAGTATCTCGATCTCGATTGTTTTTAACCCTGCTGGGTCATAGTCCCACCCCTTGATTAGAACAAGGCAAGAATATGATGGCTTTATCTGATCTTGTTGTAGTTTTGGACAACCCACAAGTCTTCAGCATGTGTCCAGTCAGTCCGTTTTTCATTGTGGACGAACCGGGACTCTAATATGCTGCTAATTGGGTGATGGCTAATGGCTAGTGAGGTGACCTTGCCTCGTTCGATGGGGCGACCCCCCTCCAGCTCCAGTGCTCTGTCGAGGTCTTCTTCTGAATAGGCGGACCCTGCAATTAGCTGTTTCTTGTTTGCTTCTTCCGCAGGTGCAAGAAGATTTAATTGAGTTATGGTTGCGCAACCTCAGCATACATACGTAAACTCAATTTCGTATACTGTAAATTCACATCTCAGTGACACTGCACGTGAGCGTTGACCTCTAAAAAGCAATAGCTGGAGTGTGTGATTATAATTTGACATGATTGAGACTTGGCCTCCCGGCTAACCCTGGCTAGGTACTTCTGCTACTCACAGGAAGTGACTGGTGGTCTTGGATGCGCATTCAGCATGGATTTGTCAGAAGCACGTGGAATGGGCCGTAAACCTTATTCCAACACCAGCCATACGTCAGCTTTGAGCCTGGGCTATAATTTCTTTTGATATTCTGAAGATCTCATTTTCTTTGCTTTGAAGAGCGAATGGCAGGCAGGAAATGTGGCACAGCTTAGCCATGGAGCACGGCGCGAGAGGTCACCTACTCTTCTATTGTTAAAACCGTTCTGCTCCATTTCAGTGCCATCTCTTGTAGCCCATAGCATAGTTAGATGTGACACATAGTCGCTATCGCCTAACAGGATCCTCTTATCATTTATGAATGCCTCGTGGATCAAATAATCAGTAATCCACTAAATGTATAAGGTGACAGCTGACTAATCAGAGGCATGATGGTTAATTGGTCGCCTTTGTTGATGTGTCCGACTATCGTAAATCTTATGCGCCGTTTGCGATGTGACGAAAGCACATGGAGGTGGGCCCATTGGATCGGAGGTACCTTTAGTTGTGCAACAGAGTAGATAGGTCCCTGCAACACCAGGTACATCTCTGCTGCTGTAACCATTAGGTGAACTCAAAAAGATGGTCGCTGTAATTCTGAATTTGTCTTGGCTGTTTTATCGGTTGTTGTGCCCTGTGACTTCTGATTCTGGTCGTGGTGGCAGGGTTCCATTGACTTGGTGGCTCCAGGGGGAATGGCCTGGACTCCAACACGCCAGAGCTGGAGGACGACGGCCCGTTACGGAGGGGCTAACGCCCGGCGCGAGTTCCACTCCACTTGCAGGAGATATGCCCGGCCGTTGCTCTGTCGGCGTTCGCTGCTTCCCATGCCATCTCAAAGCCTGATGGGTACCTGATTATTCGTTCAACGCCCCCAGCATCCCATTTCAATTTCTGTGCCTCTGGTGGCTGTTGATTAAGGTTGTTGGTAATGTGGAACTGCTTCGCCACTGGGAGGGAACGGTAGTATTTCCGTATTGTTTGTTGTTTAGTGGACTTGAAAAACAAGCCGTCCTTTTCAGAATTTTAATGGTGTAGAGTTCAATACATTCCAACCCTATGACGGCTTTTCCCTAGAGTCTAGCATGGGAACACCAGACTGCAGCTAAGCGGTACCTATACTATTGCTCCTCTTGCACTACTAAAAAATCCCAATCCTAATATTATTTCATTAGTTTGTCAACGTAGGGGTTCTCGTGAAATATTGGTGTTGGAGCCCCAGGGGGGGAATGCATCTTGCGGCAACGCGCGGGTGCCGCGCATCGGCCGGTTATGTAAAAGAGGAGGTTGGGTTACGCAAGTGACGGACTGATGGACAATACGACATTGGGCAAGCGGCGCCGATTTCGTGAGAGCAAGGTGAAAGCGGGGCTCGCTCTGGTCTCAGCTCTCACTATGCGCAGGTAGTGCTGCCACCAGCCGCCAGCCTGAACTGCTTACACGTTGTGCTAGAAATAATAACCTCCCCTCTGGCATCTTTACTGAAGAAAACTACTCTGGTGCTGTATTCCTGTCAGGGCCTCCGATTTCTATTTCAGCCTGTCTTTGCTGAACTGTGTACGATTAGGAGCTAAGGACATTGCGAGAGGGTAACCATGCACTCCAGAGATTCCTTGAGATTCCAGAGATTTCCAAAGATTCCCAACGATATTCATAGAAAGATGAACCCCGAAGGGGTAACCACTCCAAAAAATTCCAAGATTCCCTGAGATTTCATGAATATTTCCAATGATTCCCAACGAGTGGTTAACCCCTCGGGACATTGCAAATTGGATTGTTTTTTATTTGGGACGAACCGGCACGATCAGAACATGTTATTTTATGTTACGTGTACAGAGTGAGCTAAATATGGCTCGTCTATAGGTAACAGTATTGTTTACGAAAAATCTGAGTCGTGGGAACGAAATGGAGGAACATAGCGCTTTTACATTGCGTGTTTTCTGTGGGCTAGGTCCGATGGGTGGGTGGGCTGTGTACTGCTCGCTTGGCTCGTTTCGCGACACGGAAGTGGGGAGACTGGAGAGCAATGGCAGTGGCAGCAGAGGTGACCTCCCGAAGGGTCGGCCGGTCTACGACTACCGCGCGTGACGGTGGCACCTCCGAGCCTAGCCTCACAAGGCTGCTCAAAAACCTTTCCAGCGTTTTCATTTCATACGGAAACGTTCCCATATATCGTGTTGGAGATGTTTCACGTTATATTGAAGGATTGGGAGTGTTCCCATGGGGCCTATTGTTTTTGAAGATCCTCAGAAATTCTCGTGGAAAGAGCCAGTTTGTAGTATACGTTTCACAAGTTTAACTTTACACTATTGTTCATGCGTTCAGTACACGGGGAGTTACTTTTCTGACGAGGGGGTAACCACTCCAGAGATTCCACTGAGATTCCATAAAGATTTCCAAAGATTCCCAACGATATTCATAGAAATATGAACCCCGAAGGGGTAACCACTCCAAAAAAAAGTCGAAGATTCCATGAGATTTCATAAAGATTTCCAGTTATTCCCAACGAGTGGTTAACCCCTCGTTTCCTGACTTCCTGCGAGTGCTCATTTATTTTGTGAAATTATAATTTTTTACTTGATAATTCCATCTGTATCCTCGTATTATTTTTGTCTCTATTGGGAGGAATTTGAATGAGAATTGAGCGACCACGTCTCAATTACACAATCGGTAAAGTCCTTTGGGTGCAGGCACATTAGAATCAGTGATTGAGTCACGAGATTAGACCTGACGTCACTCGCTGAAGGGTTTTATGCGGTCGTCACGTTGGCAGTACTGCTGCTGAGCGGTGAGCTTACCGGGGCATGTGGCATCCGTCTCTGCGGTCCCCCGTCCTTGGCTACGAATATTTCTGTTGCCGTGAAGGTGAACTGCGACGCACACAGCACACAATGGCGACCCTGTCGATCTAATGTTTTATCGAAATATTGACCGACCTTGCTCAGCTCGTAATCATGCAAGGCCATCGCGAGATGAGCTCTGTGTTATGTGACTCTGCCAGTCGGATCGCCGTGTCAACCGTACCGTGTTACTGCATGAGACTCCCCCCTCTTTCGACAAGGAGAATTGTTTGACGAAAAGGTCCTCGTACATTATGCTTCGAGTTTCTAAACCATCCATGCAGCTGCTGAGTTGTTGAGCACGCGCGCGGGCAGTAGATCCAAATTAAGAAGTCTGTGTCCAACTGTCTGACTCCGAGTGGAAAGCGGAAAAGTCTTGTTTGCTGTTAATTAATTCTAGAGATGTTCTCATTTCGAGACAGTTCAAATATGACGAGCGTTCCCTGCATCGGTCATCGTCATCTTGTTGACCTATGCCACTCCCTCTAGAAAGAAACGGCTTCGTGAGTTCACCTCTCCTTACTCAAATAAACTATACATCTCTCGGATAATAAAGCCTAGTGTTCCAGAAGCTGGAGTCTGGAGTTTGATATCCTGACTCGAGCGCACCTGTAACTTGCTGGTAGTGGTTCGCGGTGGCATCTGATAGTTATGGGAGGCCGGGAGCAGTGTAAAGACCGCTCTCGGTGTGGGTCGTGAAGGTCAAGCGACCTGACCAGCGATGACCCTGAGCGCCCGAGCTTCCTACTCCATGTATTATACCCGGTGCATACCTAAAATATGTAACCACATCAAGTCTATCGTTACCACATACCTACCCACACACTATACTGTGTACTATTGGGAATCACAACCTGCTAAGATATAGTTGATTAGTCTTCTTTTGACAACGTAATTGTTGAATTGATCAAGACGCGCCTCATTTGCAAACGCGTTGTTTGAGGGCAGTAGGACTGGATGCGTAAGAATAAATTCCGTTCAATTAATCGATAATAATGTAGAAGAGTTCCACTAATTCTCACCTTGCCATCTCATAAAACTGATATTAATATTTTGTAAGTTCCGCTGGATTTTTGACGTCATCGCTAATAATTCTCACGGAAGCACAGGAATAATGTTTGCTTGTATAAAAACAGTCCAAGTCTTGACTGTAGTTTCGACCAGCAAGTACTCTTCTACCTCTGGCACGTCGGGAACGAACGAGGGGGTAACCACTCCAGAGATTCCATAAAGATTTCCAAAGATTCCCAACGATATTCATAGAAAGATTAACCCCGAAGGGGTAACCACTCAAAAAAAAATCCAAGATTCCCTGAGATTTCTTAAAGATTTCCAATGATACCCAACGAGATTCCCAACGAGTGGTTAACCCTTCGGGAACGAAAAATACCCCCCCCCCCCCCCCCCACGACTATCTACTTATTTGTACCTGTGCCTCGCAAATTACTGAGCTGGCTAATGAGTTTGTGTTTTTCTTGTCTGTTGCAGGTGAAAGTAGTGAAGTTCAATTATATGTGGACTATAAACAATTTTAGTTTTTGTCGTGAAGAAATGGGGGAAGTGTTGAAATCTTCGACGTTCTCAGCCAGCACAAACGACAAGTTGAAGTGGTGTCTACGGGTCAACCCGAAAGGCCTCGACGAGGAGTCCAAGGACTACCTCTCACTCTACCTCCTTCTAGTCTCCTGTAATAAGTCCGAAGTCCGGGCCAAGTTCAAGTTCTCCATTCTCAACGCCAAGAGGGAGGAGACCAAGGCGATGGGTAAGTTTAAGCTATAAGTAAGTTTTAACTGCTCAAGGTACCAGTTACTTCATTCAGTTGTAGTTGTATGGTAGGTGTTGTTAAAGTAATTACAAGAAAATATTAGCGGGTTTTGACGTCTTACGGCCTTGGTATTTCAGGTACAGGTGTACACACAATTAACGTGGATACTATAGCTGCAAAAAATCAGCGGTAGTAGTAGGTATAATCTGGTATCCAACAGGTGTAATCCCTTTCTCGAACGCCAGAAAACCCACTCAACTAACACCTTTAAAATATTATTATTAGAAGAACTGTTCTCTATATATTGCATCATGGCGTGCCTTATCTTCTTACAATAATTTTTGAAGGTGTTAGTTGAGTGGGTTTTCTGGCGTTCGAGAAAGGGAACACACCTGCTGAAACCCTTACGAATTCGGTGAAAATCAACAGTTTCAGATGATATTCAGCGAAAGGAATGTCCATAAAATTTCTTACGTAATTTCTTTGAGTTCCTCTCGAATATTTGTTTTTGAAGACCTTTCTTTTTCTTTTTATTTTTCAGCAAGTTTTACGTCTCTTTCTCATCCCCTCAGTTAGTTCAATTTAAATAATACTCTAGTTATTCTTTTTGACCCAAATACATATTCAGAGCGAAAATAAATAACTTCGGTGTACCTAAGAACGGGCGATAGCAGAACATTTTCCCTGAAAATACAGAAAGGTCGGATCAGCCAAACCCGTCAAAGAAACGTTGTTCCATGTTCAGACCCTTCCTTATGGGGGAAACGAAAAAAAAAAAGAAAAAAAAGTAGTCAGCCCTAAGAAGTCCAAAAATAGTTTCAGTTACGAGCAATGTAAAAAAAAGCTTGAATGTTAAGCATGAGTAGACGTCAGGAGTGTATCCAGCGGCAGCAGGAGAGAAATATGACGTCATTGTCCTATTTAAAGCATGGCGTGTCCATGCTACAGCTGCGTTAATGAGAATCGGGAGCACTTTTAATGAGAACTAGGCCGGCCAAGCCATTATGCTTCCTATTACTGCTACTGTTGAAAGGCCATAAGCGTGGGGCACTTGCGGCTATTGGGGGTAACAGGTCGCTGAGAGGTCAAGTGACTTATTAATTAATATCCTACGCGCTGACCTCACAATGGATTCAAATTTTTTAATGTGTAGATGCTCGCGTTCTGTGCCGAAGCTGAAGTGGGCCGAGGATACAGTACAACAGCTGGCTGTTGTACTCATGCCAAAAACGGAAAATAATGCTTTTCTTGGATTCAAGCAATCTTTGACCTCCATTTGTCTTATCGCGCAGTTACTGCTGTACATTTTCTGTGTCACTGTTGGTGACCCAGCAACGTTTGTAAGCTTAAAAGCTTAAGCGTTAAGGAATTGAGTTCGGTGCTGTTATTTTTTCCCATATTTTTCTTCTTTGTATGTTTTTATATGCATTTTCTTTTAAGTTCTCTCATGGTCCAAACTGTATATCTCGATAGGATGTTGGAGGATGGAGGTGTGCTTGAGAGCGTTTGGGCTAGGATAGTTGGGCATGGGATTGGCCTGCGGTACACTCACGTGGGCCACCGATCGTTGACGGCGACCTTGACCTTGGTCTGAGCTTATCATGACATTAGCACGTCACCATCTTGACTCTAACTTCATCTTCCCCACTTATTCTGGGACGGGACTACCCGGCGATTATGTTCTCTTGGGTCGATAAGTTAGATGGTAGGGAATAGTCGGAGTTCCCGGGTTTGCCCTTTGGGTTTGGAGTTTTCCTTTTATCGGAAAAGAAAAACTCTTTCGGTGAAGAACTCCGACTTATCGATCAGTCACCTGTTCCAAGGTGTGACGAACTTGAAACTGATAACAGGCCTTGAGCCTCATAAGAGAGATCTATAAAAGGAAACAAAAGTTGCTCGATTGCAGGAACTGAACCATGTAGTCTAAACAATAGTGCTTAAAGGAAAGTTATAGGCATGTCACATGTCATAATACTTATAATAGTGTCAGATCTGCCTAGTCTTAGACTACATGCACAGTACACAATACTCACTAGTCAAACAACAGAAGTGAACAAAACATTTGGAGAGACAATAAGGTCACGTTGCGCGAAATGTAACTTAACCTTGTCATGTTTTTTGTTTGCAGAGAGCCAAAGAGCGTATCGTTTCGTTCAAGGAAAAGACTGGGGGTTCAAGAAGTTCATCCGTAGGGATTTTCTTCTTGATGAAGCCAATGGCCTCTTGCCCGACGATAAACTTACCATTTTTTGTGAGGTGGGTACCTTTTAATATATAAGTACTCACTGCTGTGTCTAGACTTAAGGTTATAGAGGAGTGGAGTTACTTCGTCGTTAATTACATGTTAATATTCTTCCCTAGAAATATTTTGTATATTTTTGGTACATTCTGAACTATATAATATCTTTTTAACGTCAGAAGCGAACTTAAAAAGTTCGGATTTCACTATCATGGAATTTTTTTCGCACCCAAAAGAGTGACAATGATTTGGTTAACTATTGGTACAAAAAAAAATTATAATTCAGAACCAGAGGAAGATCCTATAGTTTCCTTGGAAATGTGTCAGTAAGAGTTTGAGCGCTAGAACTGATAGATCTGGAAAAAAAGGTCTCTTTTAGAATATTACTTTTCAACAGTTGAATTAATAATAATGTAATGTTATGGGTCCTGCAGGTTAGCGTGGTAGCAGACTCTGTGAACGTGTCGGGACAGAGCAACGCCGTGCAGTTTAAAGTTCCCGAGTGCCGTCTCTCCGAAGACTTCAATTCCTTATTCGATAACCAGAAGTTTAGTGACGTCACGTTAAATGCACACGGACGAGAGTTCCAGGTAAAGGATGAAAATTAATAAATACTCATTTATTCAGCCGAAGGTTTATTTTTATGTGAAGGCACTTTTGACCTAAAATCTAATAGATGTTTCTTTTTAATATTTAAAAATCGATTTTTTTTAATAGAAGAAAATATAGACAACAATTCTTGGGATTACCTACATATTTCAAATACTAAAAAAAGGCTAAAACAGAAGTCGATGATGCTTACATTAATTTCATTGTGATTTCAGGCCCACAAAGCCGTCCTGGCCGCGCGGAGTATGGTCTTCGCTGCCATGTTTGAACACCAAATGGAGGAAAACAAAAACAACCGGGTGGACATCAAGGACGTTGAACACGAAGTTCTCCGGGAAATGCTGAGGTTCATCTACACGGGGAACACCTCCAACCTAGAGGATATGGCGGGCGACCTCCTGGCTGCGGCCGACAAAGTATGTATTCCATTCACTATTTAATCCGGTAAAAAAGGAACATTTTTGAAATAAAATGCGAAAAGTTCATCGAGAGGAAAAATAAAAAGATAGTAATGCGTAAATTGGATTAACTTACGACAATCTATGGGGCGAATAAGAGTTATTTGAAGCCTGCTTCTTTTTTACACTATTAACCAAAACTATTTGAACTTTTCTTAAATCATCAGTATCTTATTTCACGTTGTTGATGAATTCTGCCTTGCTGGTGCCAGCCTCATCTCACCGTTCATGTGCTGTTTCAGTATGCCCTCGAGCGGTTGAAAGTGATGTGTGAAGAAGCGCTGTGTTTAGGCCTCTCCACGGAAAACGCCGCCGAAACCCTCATTCTAGCTGATCTCCATACCGCCAACCAACTCAAAGCTCAGGCCATTGACTTCATCAACACGTAAGTCAGAGATATTACTTTCAATTTCCTAAGGCTACCCATAGAATGCAGTTCTTTTACTTGTTTTTAATGCCCAGTATAACGTCACAAACTAAGTAGGTAGTTCGGTAGTCCGATAGTCATATCAGGAAAAACGTCAGTTAGTACTGTTGCGTGGACGGGCTGAAAAGAAACTAGTTTTCTCAGTGGCCGAGTGGTCAAGGGGTCCGCTTTGTGTCCTGAGAGGTCCGGAAAAAATTTCCGCTTCCGACATGGATGTATTGGCTTCGGCCCACTACTAAACTGGCTTTGGCTCACTCATATTCGGCTTCGGCCAAAAAACATCTGGTTTACTCATCGGCGCATATGTTCTCTGAACGTCGCGCGTTAAAAAAAAACTAGTTTTATGATGTATTTTCACTCATTCAAGTTTGTATGTCTTCCAAACAATTGTGTTAAACTTTCTGGTTGTTTGACAGGCACGCGACGGAGGTGATGGAGACGATGGGGTGGAAGGCAATGATCACGTCGCACCCTCACCTAATCGCTGAGGCGTTCCGCGCGCTGGCTACGCAACAAATGCCTCCCATTGGGCCACCCCGCAAGCGCGTCAAGCAGAGCTGAAGTCCCGCCAAGAATCTCAAGCTCTGCGAGGAGCCGACCACCCACTCGACATAATCCCACCTGCACACTTCGTTGCTCTCCTGTGATCTTCTATTGTCTAGCTTAGATACAAATTGTTTTTAATTGCTTCCTTTCTGTGCTTTTTTTTCGACTGACCGGGGGATGTGATGGAAAATACGAAATTAAGCTTAAGAGCTGCTTTCTCACGAGTAAGAGCGCTTGTTTGTGTTTTTTGTTTTCTTCTGGAATATCGGCCAACACATATGAAAACGTTTCTGTTTCTCGAGCTCGAAGCCACCCTGAATCGTGCAGTTTCACTTTTCAGTATCTGTTAAAATGTTTTAGTCTAATTGGAAATCAGGTTTTGCGAGGAACGGTACCGTTTTCCTCTGTTTTGGGCGTGGTATCTCAGGGTGGCCGGCCTTTTATAACTGTACAGTAGATAGATCAATTGTATTTGTGTTATTTATTTTACTTCCTGAAAAATGTAAGATTGGCTACTTTTGATTTGGTTTCCCCAGGTGAAAGTCGCTAGTCATGTATGGAACAGACTGTGTATGTAGTGATAACTGATCCCTGAGAATGTGATGCTTCCTTAGAACAAGGATAACGGTGAAAATGTGCAAAATAAGTATTCCAATTTCACCGACTTTCAATTTTCGTTTTAAAAAATTCTGTGTATTTTTCGTTTAATTCGATTTGAAGTTAGTATTTACTAGTCCGTTGAGTATTAATTGTACTAAATGTTCAGATGTTGCTAATGGATTATTTCTCAGCTGTCCTATTTCTTATTTCGAAAACGTGTAAATTCCACATCATGGGGTGACACCAAATTTTAAATTAAATTTGAGTAAAGGATAAAATATATTTTTAAAAAAATGTGAATAAATTTGTAGCATAAACATGCCAATTTGTATCTTTTTTTGGAACTGAATTATCTTACTCGTGTGAATGTAGTTTATAGAGTTGGTTTGTTGTTCATCTTTCTTATGTTCTTAGTGTACGATATAGTTTTCATTTTACTAGTTTAATTTTTTGTGTTGCACAAAAACGAGGGAATGAGCTGTTCTTCCTTCGTTTTTGGGGCGAATCATTGAGCCGGAGTAGACCGTACTTTGAACTTATGGATCGTGGCTCTTATAGCCACCCCTTACTCCTAACCTGATACGTTGTACATTGAAGAGGTTTCTTCCGTCACTTCGTTTTTCCCCTCTTATTTCTTGCATTCAAGAAGCTTTTAATGTAGTTTCTGTTAGTTAAGATTCTAAACAGTTGCGTAGAACTCGTGATGGCAGAGTTGTACGAAAAAAAAAAGATCTTATTTGATGACTTGGAATTTAGATTTTATAAAAATATATTTGGAAGCTGATAATCTGTAATAACAAAAACTGCATTATAAAGCAAGAATATACCAAAACCCACTGCAAGATGTCAACAAAACGAAACCGTCTCTTGATGGCGACGTGTGTATTCGCCTTTATTCCTAACGAAGCGGTCATTTCCTGAAGAGTCAGCAAAGTGGCGCATTTATTGTAAATCCTACTGTGTGTTCAAACTACTTAGAAAGTGTGATATTCGTCTGCCCTTGTTAGGGCCAATTCCTTCACGATAAATAGAAAAACTAGAATTGGCCCTTCTTGCTGTCAGCAGTCCGCTGTTGACCATTCGTATGCGGTTTACGGCCAGTGGTGAAATATGGCCTCCACCGTACAATGTGTAACATACCGAATTGTTGGTTTAGTTTGCGGATGCATTTTCCAGGATGTGATGGCCTTGATAAAGTCGTTAATGACGGCATTCTGAAATTTCATAAAGCCTATGTTCACCATATCATCCCGGAAGTTACGCGTCCCTTCTAAGGCCAACTCTTTACCGATACTTACCCGCCTATATGTGCCAGCTTGAGCAGAGTGATGTCTCCCGTAGAAAGCTCGATATTTTGTTAAAAACTGCCTTGTATACCCGTTGGCCACCAGATATGCCCCAGTGTTTTTCGAAACAGGTTCCGAAAGAATTTACACCTCTGTGGCTTTCACAAGTAACACTGTTGGTATTCAGAGTCGAGCTGCTGCGGTGTCAATTTTGTAACATGTAACGCATCAGTCCTGTCGTGATCATTTGTAATAAAAAGGAGAGGTGAAGTTCGAAAACTTCGTTTGCAACAGCCGTATGAATTGGTATATTATCGCTTCAACAGATTAGAACATTTCTTAAGCGATGAAGAGTCATAATGTTGAGTCCATCGATAATAATTAAGGAATAGCTAGGTCGTTTTTACAATTCAGTGTACATGACTAATCTAGAAATTTAGCTTTGCGTCTGAGTGTTTTTGTAATTGCTGGTAAAAAAAAACGGCGATTCGATGCCTTCCGTCTGCATTCACCCACACTCCGTGTTCCCATTTGTAATTCAACAAAAAAAAAACCTAACCTCGAAACCCAAAGAGAAACACCTAGAGTTTAGGTTGAACAGTTGTCCGTTTAGTCATAAAAAAATTCACGCAATACCTTATTCTAAAATATGTACCAATGTTAAAAATATTTCAGTCCGCGCGTTTCCATATCGGCTATTGCTAAAGTGGACAACACAAGATGTGATGTATAAAATACGGATATTGTATAAGACGTAACTGTAAGAAAATCCAGACATTTATGTTGAAAAAAAATTTGCAATATACGGGAAATAACTAGTGTAATTAACTTCTTGGTGTGATCAGTGTTACGAGTATTTGTTGGCTGGGATGGCAACGAAGCGCCTTTCGATTTCTGTGTCTATATTTTGTAAATAAAAATGAAACGTAGAGTTGTAAATAGATAGAATAATTGATTCCGCTTCCCGATTCACTAAAAGTTGGCTTCACTCTGCTCAAGGCTTGTTTAGTCGTCTCACTATCTAAGTTACTGTTTTTCGTTTTGTTAAACCCTTCTTTAATCATAATCTAGGTAATGCAACAAAGAAAACAATTTAAACCGAACTCGATTTTTTTCTTTTCGATTGATTACCTTTCTAGCTCACGTAGTAAGTAGGTACTTTTGCAGAATTGTGTATCTCCAGAACGTAAATTCAAAATTTATGGCTCTACACCTGAACTGGTTACATTAGGTTTTCAATGTGAGGATTAAAAGCCATTCTGGTTCCACTTCAGCGGGAACGACTAATGTTACTGGATAGAAACTGGTATTGTGCACTGGCTCAAAGTCTCAACTGGGCCGAGACGTAAGAGTGGTGCCTTTATTGCGTTTACGAACAATTTCTTTGGCCTCACCTCACTCGAGACTTAAATAGGCACCCTGTTCTGATTTGTAGCGCTTCTAGTCTTGTAACGCAGGAAACCCCCTCACCACTGGCTTTGCAGCTTTTTTAGGAAGGAATGAGCTCGCTGGGTAATACACAACAGGGGTTCCACAGGTGCTAGACCATTTTCCCCCTGAAGACTCAGAGCAGCCAAACCTGAAACATATCACCACGCAAGGTATAGCCGACAACTATTATTTAAGTCACCAGACAAAGAAAAGTACAGAAGGTAGACAGGGGGAGAGAAACGCCAAATCTCCACTCAAGTCCTGGGTCCAACAGAATGCATAGTCTTGAAACGGTATAGTAATTCTTAATAATCCTGCCGCTTCTTTAAAAACTTTACTGACTAGTAACCAACTAGGTTCATCTCGAAAAAACTTCCCTACACTTACCTAGAAAAGCATGCAGAAAGTCAGGCTGGCTGTCCGGCCACTTGGCGAACCCGCCTCGTGTCGGATCTTGTGTGGACATGAGGTAAGAGCGGTTACTGGATGTATCCACCCACGAGTAAGCACCCAACAGAGCCAACGTTCCTCCAACCCAGAAGGAGTAGCACGTGTCTTCTGGCTTGTTTGGTCTTCCTTGGAAACCCTCCTGTTGTCGCATGATACACCATCTCTTGAGCCTTTCTACCTGTGGACGGGAAAGGCGGAAGTGTAGACTTACCACCCAAGGTGGTCCTGTAAAGCCTTGTCTTGTCTAAGCCCCCTGAACTTTTCTATCAGCTTCCAAGGGAACTACGTAGTGCAGACAATTTAATACAACGGAAACTTTTCTAAGCCTACACTGGGAGGGGAACAGTGGAATAAGTAACGCTATTTGCGAAATACAGAAACCGAAGCACCTCTGTACCTACCTCCTCATTACGTGAAAAGATTTTATAACGAACCTGTTGCGAAGACAGCGCATCTATGGAGGACGTAAGCTGCAGGGCAGCCACCCCGCAGAAAGTGCTTCCTCCATGGCTTTCAAGCCCGGGCCCTTGGCCCAGGCCTCCATCATAGGCCAAACTGTCGAGTATGTATTTGACCATCCGCTCCAGATCGATACCCGAGAAGTCATTGAGGATGTAAGAGATGCAGGCCGCGCAGTAGACGAACCGCATGTCCGCTTCGTTATCTTTAGTCCCCCGGAAACTTCCGTTTGGCTGCTGGAGCTTACGTACCCCGTCGATGACTGCCGCTTTGTTTACTCTACTCAAATCGTCACCAAGAATGAGGAGACAGCACAATCCGGTGTAAGTCATGGCAAGATGAGCAGCTTCGTACGACCTGTCACTCGATTTCACTATGCTGGTGCTCGTACCCTAAGACGTAATTAGTAAAAGAATTAATAAAATAATAGATTCTTGATACAATAATATCTGTTGGCGAATTTTAATTATTATTCGTTTCTGAGGAAACTGATGGATATTAAATATTCACCAGTTTCCAGATAAATTTTATCTGCTCGTCGTAAACGACAATTTTACTTATGGCAATAACGCTCTCAATATGCTGATTGTTGGTTGAAAATACGGAAACCAATTTTAAACATAGCATAAAAGTAGAATCTTGTTCGTCAATGCTTACTTGGAAGCCACATATCTGGGTTTCATTTGACTCTCCATCATTCAGTGGCAGGACTTGAAGATAGTAAATCCAATCTATAAATTCTTTCCGGAACTCCGGAGTTATCGTGTCCAGCCCATTTAAAATGTCAATGCCACTTATGGAAAAAAATGCTATTGTCACTCTGAAACAAAGACCATAAAATGAGTTAAGCAGAAATCCGCACCTACGGGATTCTCATTGCTATCAACCAAAGAAACGTCACTTTTCTTCGGAGTCATCAAGCTGTCAAAAGAGAGAAGTCTGACCTTGCTATATGTTGGTGGGTACCTGGTTCCTTATCATTCGAATGAAGACAGTCTCAATGTGTGACATGTAACTGACCACAGTGGAATACAGCAGTGGTAGGGCATGGCTTTGAGGTGGGCAGGAAGCAAAAACACCAGTTTTCTAGCCGCGCCTGCTAAAAATTTCTTTCCCACTGCCCAGCAGTTGATAAGGATTTTCTTCCTTCAATGCAAACATAACCTACATAACCATGTTATATTAACGAGTGACTCACCTATTTGAATCCTGATCAGACAGCGACGATGGGCAGCTTAGGAGGAAATGTTTGAAAAACCGAATATGTAAATTTTTAACCAAAAGCGCTTTACTGTCATCTTTCTTCGTTAAGTTATTTCGCACATCCACTTCAAACTTTGACATGACCGTATTAGGTTGACTGAAAAAAGAACCAATGATGTGACCAAAAATCACCTCAAATAAATTAAAAACCAGTTGAGCTGAGGAATCGAAGTTTCATTTACAGGCATCATTTACTAAATTGACTTTATAGTGATTCAGTAACAATACAATAAACTTTTTCTAGATTATAACCAAGGTAAAGCCCATTTTAGTATGTTTTGTTTACTAAATTGTGTCATCTACTGCTAAGTGAAAGGGCCCAAAAAGTCATTAGGGCCCAAAAAACGCATGTGGAAAGAGATGGTAAATAAATAAATCTTGGGAGTGAAAAATGTCTTTGAAAGCTGCAAAAGAAACCTTTTTGGAGACTATAAGAGGATTAGAGAGCAATGAAAAAATTCACTTTCTGAAATGGATCGCAGAGGAATGGGATATGACAGGTATATAAGTTTGTGCTACTATGGTACCTACTGTACATAGGTACCTATATATTTCAGCACGGTAGCGGTGGTATTTACCTGCCCTTGCATGATAGAACCCTTCTAAGAGATGCCTTTACGGTAAGGTACCATAATATCAATAAAGACGTATCAACCACCGTGGTAATACTGTCAGTACGGAGATAATTTCGTTTAATGTTTTGTTTGTAAATATTTGGTTGGTAAGTACTTACCTATGAGGCTGTCCTGTCACTATGGGGCATTATTTACCACATACCCATTGGTACAGTAGGGATACGTCAAGACGTCAAGTGGCATTCAACCTGTGCAGCATTGCCATTTCGTTGAATCTTAGGTGCGCTATTTCTGTCCCCTGTGTCGGTGCGTTATATAGAAAGTACCTACCATTGTAGTTCCACAACTACCACTGAAATCTTAATTATCTGATAATATGTTCTTTATATAGATCTTGACGGCGAAACTCTTATGAATGAGGATGCCCAGTTGATGGAAATAGCCTCTGAGATTCGGGGAAAAGTACCTGGTTCTGGTGTTCTTCCGTCAGAAAACATCTACGAGCCCACTAACGTATCTAAGGTATGTATGCTTTATTGTATTGCTATTTTTGCTTATTCTGTAGCAAATAACTTTTCTCAGAAGTTAGTAAAGTACTGTGAGTAATTCAGATCGCATATATCTCAAGCAGCTGTGTTCCTTTCTTTAGGTCATCCTCCCCATCGTCCGTCTGGCATGACTGATGCAATTGCTTCAGTATCTTGGACAGTTTTTGGAAATCAGACCGATCAAAGTATAGTTTCCCCAATTTTGTGTTTGTTTTGAACCAAAGTCGGTCATTCTTGGCGTCTTTCAAAGCATCTAAAGTCGTCTCGTAGAAGTCTTGAAGTAACTCCATGTTTTTAGACGTTGAAATGTAGTCTAGAATAGAATTGATAGACTTCTCGCTGTGGTTTCTTGTCACCGCACTTTTGATGTAAGTCAGAAGCTGTTTGTATCGCACCATCATCTCACTAAAATTTCCTGAACTTCATCATCCTCTTGATAATCGCTGACCATGCAGATGCTCCTATAAAAACCCCGCACCATCTTCAATATCAACCACCTCCTCCCGCCAAGGGCGTCTGGTTCCCCGAATACAATGGCTCGCCGCACGCAAAACAGCCATGGTCACTCGAACGCGGACATAGGCAGCCACATGACTTCTTGGTCTTCGCCATTTATTAACCAACTGATGTACAAGAATTTTGAGGAAAGCCTTCATTTCTGCCCCAGGGAGACCATCAGCGGATACAACCAAAGGGGTAAATGATGCATGCTGGGCCTCCGACGCATCTTTGTACTTCACCTTCTTCTCTTGCTCAGCCGATTGAAGAACAGCAGCAACCGTCTTGGAGAGATAAGAGGGTGCATCAGTGTCTACGACACGGACGTCAAACAATGCATCCCTCTGACTCTCCCAGACTCCTCTGCAAGCCAAATCTCCCCGAAGACCAGGCGAAAATCTTGTAGCTTCTGAAATAAGTGGCTCCTTAACCACACCTCCCCACGCCTGTTCCATCAAGGCACCAACAAGGTCACGGACTTCATTATGCCTTTTTACAATAAGGCCACCTTTCTTACAGGATAGCGCATGTTGAAGATGGTAAATATCGCCACAACCATCACAGCTGCGAGGAAGAGAGTTAGGTTGTCGATGATAACGAAGAGCCAGAGCATCCCGAAATTCGCACGGTGAAAGATCAAAATTTTGCTTCCTCAGCGGAATAACGGTAAGCCATCCCGATGTCTTCTGATGAGTAATCTCCTCGATTGATCGCCCAATCACTCTTCTGGTGTCGGGGTTTAATTTTTCCAAAACAAGAGCCAATATTCCATTTTCGTCAGACACTTTTTCCCTCCGAGCGGCAGCATGAGCATCAGCCAGACTCAGCCTATGTTTGTCAATGTCAAGTCGAGATTTGTCAAGAATGGCTCTCTCTAATTCCACACACCCACGCTTTGAACTTTCAAATGCTTTTTGTGCTGTTAAAATCGGATCCTTTACAGCCAAACCTCCTCGACAGGGCCGGATTAACAATTTTTTCTAGGGTAAACCAATCTTCGTTTTGGCGCCCCCCCCCCCCCCCCTTCCCTCCTGCATTCAATACAAGCCTGCACCCTAACTTGGAAGGGTAGGTATTGTTGAAGGAAAATTAATTAGAAGGAAAATTAATTAATTTATTTCAAGAAATCACAATTATTTTATTTATTTTTGCCTTCACATGGCGCCCCTGCGACCAAAATAGGGTGTCCATGCACACACCTGGTCATATGGCTAATCCGGCCCTGCTCCTCGATTCACACCCAGAGCTGAGAGATCAGCTTCCACATCAGAAACACAACCACCAAATATTGCAGGCAAAAATGAGGTACGTACTGCTTCACGCAATGGATGATAGAGATCAGTGTTATTAATAACTCTTTGAGCATATGTCCACTTTGACTGCAGGGACTTCGTGAAAGCCACATGAGCATCCTGCGGTTGATGTCTCCCAGCAATTGATATCTTTTCAACCTCTACAACCCAGTCTCCAACTTTCTGCTTGAGATAGGCTCGCTGACCTTGTTCATCACCAACATAACCCCCCAGAAAACGTTGTCCAGTCACAATCTGAATAGATGTGTCAGAAAACTGACGTTTCGCTGTAGATAAATCATCAGGGTGTACGACAAGAAAAGATTTTTGACCTTGAGGAAAATACCCATATGAGGGGCCAACAGTCTGCAACTTCTTCCACCACTCAAGCACATTACAAAAGTTTCCCTGCACCGAAGAATCATCAGCATACCAAGTCTGCACAATTGTTGGATCATCCAGATGAGCAATGATAGGCTTTGTAGCAACAGCATAAAGTAACATGCTGAGAGGATCCCCTTGAGTAACACCCTCACAGCTATACATGCGATCCGTAGAATCCCTGATGACAAGTTCAGCATTCCCCCGGTATGTATTATAAAGAAACCGAGCGCATCGAGGCCAATACAAACGCGCCTGCCACAATGCAAGTGTACGATTTATTGAGTTAAATGCATTTTTCGCATCCACCATTAAGAAACCCCAACGGGAACCAGACGACGCATTCTTACGAAAAATGGTATTCATAGCATGCACTGCTCCTTCAATTCCAGCCTTCATGCCACCACATAATTGAGAGACACCACAAGCTTCCAAGACATCAGATCCAGTAGCCTCCGCCAAGCATTTGCCTAACAACCGCCTTAAGCACTCTCCAACACCAATTGGTCGAATCCCCGGGTTTTTATTTAGAGCAATAAGTCGGCTGGCCATAAGAGCTTTTATGAAATCCCACGGAACATCATCATTATTCAGTTTGCATGCCAATGCAGCTACCGCTTCTCTCAGGCGCAGGCTGATTTTTCCATAACGCAAGAGAAAATCAATCCATTGGTCTGAAGAAGAACCACCCGGGCCACAACCACCATGCAGTTTACGAACAACCTTTTCAACCAAATCACTGCTGATAGTAACAGCTTGTAAAGGTGGTAACTCAGCCATTCCCGCTGGTAAGCAAAGCAAAGAAGAATCTGGAGGTGTCCTTGACGGATGCTTCAATTTCAGTTCATCAAAGACAGTCTTGCCGCTGGAATCAACTTCTTGAGAAGGACCTAACACAGCATCACTGGGACCTGTATCAATCAACCAGCGCACTGCCTCTTTCACTTTTCCACGAAGCATGAGACGATGAAATATTCTGATGACATGTTCCTCATCATTATGAAATTTTTGATTTCTGCTCTTCTTATTCAAACGAATGGCCTCATTGATCAAAATTTCAAATTCATTATTTTTCCATAAATCTAAACGCCGGTTCAACAAATGTCTGATGTCTCTTCCAGTCTTGACTAAAGGATCACGAAACAACATGACAGCAACAAAAATCAAAACACGATTAATTCAGAGTAATTCAGATTGTATTTGCCAAACAGGAAGAGCGTGACATGACACTGCACGTAGATGAATTTCTCTATGATGATGACTATATTGAAAAGATGGTTGAAGAAGGCGCACTGTCCAGGTACCGCTGCATCGATTGTGGAAGTACGAAAATCAAGCCATTGAGTAAGTAATATTCACTAAAACATTACTACGTCTATAGGTATTGAAAGTTAGAAGACCTCGTTCAGAATGACAAAAGCAGCGGGTATGGAACTAGACCTCTTGACCGCTAACAAGCACGACGTACCTACGTTAGTGTAATATGCTTCTTTTCAAGAGGCGGCGTTATATTCGCAGGAGTTCTCTGAGTTCACGCCTGTTCAGTACCCCCGTTAAAATTTTGGATGCATTTCATCAGATTCTTCTCTTACTTGCAGCGCGTACTACTTTTTACTTAGGTATTTCTTTTTGCAGATATGATCAGTCACTCTTGTTCGGTGGAGCGAATGAGGTTCCTGTTCACCGCAGTATTGCCACCGTTGGATGGGAAGGTATTTCTGGACGTGGGTTCTCGCCTGGGCGCCGTCCTGTTCGGAGCCTACCTATTATCTTCTGCGAAACGGATAGTTGGGGTGGAGATGAACGTTGATCTCTGCCGCCTTGCGCGTGAAGTCTTGGACCGGAGACATATGCTGGATCGTGTTGATTTGATTCAAGCTGATGTGTGCTCTCAAGGCGAGCTTGTGAGTTTATCTATTATCTATTGATGAAAATTGCGCCTCACAGTGTTTATGTGGTCTTCAAGAGATATTTTCTTGGTGACGCCTTTTCGACAGAATCAACTATTACTATACATAAAGCTTATACAGCATATATTAGGTTTACCGGGAGGTGGAGACATGTGAGGTTTCGTTACTTTCTTTGCACGCCATTATGCCCTAACACTACCGATTCTGCTCCTCAGATAGCCTGGGTCGGAGAGGCAAGTAACTCCACTAAAAGTGTGCGGGCACGTAAGGGTCTTAAAATCCATTGCGGTGTGGTCCTCCCAAAATTGCCCGTCAACGCCCACACTCGAGGTTTACGCCATGTTTACCAATTAGAGTAGAAATCTCCTAATGTGTCCTACTGTCTTGTTCAGGTTAGTGAGGCGGATGTTGTCCTCGTCAGCAATTCCTTCGAATACTTCGCTGACCGTCTAGTGGCTGTCAAATGCTGGAGGTTCCTTTTCACACATCTGAAACCAGGCGCGACGCTCGTCCTCTCCCCTCGCGCTGAGACCACTTTCCAACTATATGATGTAAGCAACACCTTTCTTCCGGCGCGGGGGTTTCTAATGGATCAGTAAATGTGACAGTACCTACTGTGTAACCCCACTAACTACACAGTATGAATGTACTATGCATGTAACGTTTTTTGATTACCTTCTAGATCGGAGTTCCCTGGTGTGATTGGCTGAGTCAACTGCCCTTACACGACCCTGACGCGCCGGGTATTTCAGACTGGGACGCCCTTCAGGACAGCATGGTGCCTTATCGCGTCAAAGATGTCAAACCAGTACTGCCGCCTTTTCCAACAATAGAATCACTTGACTAGTTATCTACCTTGTCTTGTATATCGAACTCGCGCAAACCACTGTAAGAGAATCGTATACTGCTGTTATCAGGCTCAACGGAAAGGATTTTAAAATAAAACATAACTGGGCACAAAGCAAGTTCTTAAATATAACTAGAAACTAAAAGAAATTATAATTAATAATAAAATACGATATGAAACAGTAGAAGAAACATGGAATTTTGAAAAACATCATCCTTAGGAAGGTATCCAACTCGATTTCCACTCGTTCAGATGAAGCAAACAGTCAGTTCTGTCCAAGCCGTTTCCTTCCACATTCTGTTTACTAAAAATTAAACGTAACTAAATGTCTCAATTATTCTGTGATCAATTTAGACCGAGTATGGTGAGACTGCTTAAAATTATCGGCGACGGAGGGTAAGCACAGTATCAATCGGCTTATACGCCATTCGGTATTTTGAAAACGGTATAGGAACGCGAACCTGATCAAAATTCCTATCCCCTGGCTCCTGCTACCACTTCTGCAGAGCCTGCGTGACACTTAGGTCATGAAAGAGGAAGGAGCCCAGGCCTGGGATTTTTTATCGGGTCAGCGTCCTGGGCACTATACGTTAGTAACTCGTATGGTGTTATATTTATCCCCTCCCCCATAGCCTGCACCAACGTCCTGATACTAAAACTTAACAAACAGCGGTGAACAGTAAACAGTGAAAACTCAGATGTTACGAGGCATTTTTTCCGAGAAAGGTCACACCAGCGAACATTTCTCGCCTCCTGTGGGGGGGGAACACTCTAAACTCTTACTGGGAAACAGTAGTGAGTGATGGAATGACCAAGAAGTGGATCAGACAGCTTAACGAAGGCCGCGCAAATGTATAGGATGAGTTGCGGAGTATCCGTGACATCAGGCGACCCGACGTCTTTCTTTGATAAACGCATACAAAAGCGTGTCTGTTGTTTCCCCATAGCGACTAATGTTAGTTGGGGATCTCGGAAAGGGGCCATTTCGAAACGCGACGATGTGGAGAAGTGTAAGAGTAAGGTAACGACTGATTTTATGGGAAAAAAATAATGTCATTTTTAAAAGAAATTAACGTTACTTAATTTAAAAAAAATGCTTAGTAAACACCTTTTAATTTATTCAGAATCCAAGTGTTTCCGTACACTAAAGGGAACTTCTTTTGCTTCTGATTTTCAACAAGGGCTTCGGGCAAGTCAGCACTAGAGAAAAGGAATTTAGAAATAGTTATTATCGATACCGGTAATTCATTTTTAGGTAGTTAACCGAGGAGCAAAACAGGGTAGTCGGTCTTCGTACGTCTCAATAACTTAAGGGCGACCACACAATCGTGTTTCTTTATGTTTTTTTTCGACAATTTTTTGAAGTATTTAAATGTTCCGAAATATAATGTCTCTTTAGCGTCCGAAACGAAAACTGGCTATGCTATGATTTTACGATAAAGTAATTTGAGACCAATTTTTATTAACAAAAATCACAACATAGCCAGTTAACTTCGGACGTTAAAAGGACATACCTTATATCTTATATCATACTTCTCAGTGAAATATCAAACAGTGTTCTCAAAAAATGGTCGAAAAGAAACCTAAATAGCACCTGTATAGCCCGTTGAAACAATTTGTTTACGTTAAAAAAGAAATGTTTTGTCACTTTTTTAAGGATGTAAGTAGTTTTTTTTAATGCTTCATTGGAAAATACTGATAATACTATTCATTTTTCAGAAACAGCTGTGCCGATAGCTCTTTGATGCTTTAACTAAATGATTCCCAGTGAACCCAAAATTATCTTTATAAGAAACGACATGAAGTTCTTAAACGTTTACAAAATGAAATGTCTTAAACACCCGTTGGATCTACTCTTGGTTCTCATTCTCAGTGTGGTCGTCAGTCGATGTGTGCCAGGTGAGCCGCTCTTCGTAGAATGAGATGACTACTTGCGGACACTTTAAGTTTGCCTGACGAGCAGGAACCAAATCAGCCTCATCCGTACCCTTCCTGAAAACATAACAAAAAAATATTAGTAACGAAAATTGAAATATCCCTGAATATGAAACAAAGAGCATTCTAATTAATAAGTTATTAGCACAGTCGCTAAACAGCGCCAACAGATACAGACAGACATGCTTCAATGGAACTAAGTGGAACGTTATATTAATAAAGCAACAGACTTTTTTAACACTCTGGTATACCGGGATCACGTTCTTAGGTTCAGTTGTGGTTGATGCATACATTTCCCAAATTCAGCAGTTAGAAATAAGCTCATGAGTCGAGGCATCACTTCGTTCACTAACATGATTTTGAACAGGTACCGAAACAAAATAATATCACCGGAAGCCTAAGTCCACAAGGTAAACCCCTAGTTGAGAGTTTGTCTACTGTGTTTATTGTGTTTGTGGAAAAATGCGACTAGCAGCCAGGCGGGAAGACTCAAGCTGTTGAAGAGGTAGAGCTTGCGAGGGGGAAAAGTACTTAGCTGCGACCTGCAATGGCTACTTTATAATAAAGCATTCGCTTTAGCATCAGATGAGCCAGCCATGGTGACTACGTACCACTTCATAAGAAACATAAGTTCGCCGCTGCTGTCAGTGGCTCCAATAATGCGTTCAGGTGAGAGGTTACGATCGAAGCCGCGGGGTTTGTCTTCCTCTGCCTTCTTTTTGGAGGGCGGAGCGCTGGTTTTTTTCTCTTCTTGCACTGGCTTGCGCTTTTTGTCATCCCGACGTGCGGTAGACTCGCGCTTTTTACGATTTTCTTCAAACTGGGAGATCAAGTCGGGACAGTCGAGGTTTTCTTCGGGCTCCCAGGTGTTGTCGTCACTGAAATACAATTATTTTTAAGTGTAAATAACAGCAGGTACAAGAATTTCAAAAGGGTACAAATTGAGGACTGCCACTTTTTGAGTTGCATGCGCTAAGGGGTGAGAGGATAACAGCAATAACCACGTCTCTCTGGTCTGATCTGACACAAGTAAAATGTCTTCGTGATAAAAGGGGTGGATTATCTATTTATTGATTTTCTGATTAACACTACCAACTAAAAATACAAGTAGTGAACCAACTCACTTTGAGTATCCCTTCCATTTCAATAGATACTCGACTTTGTTGTTCCGAATACGACGATCAAGAACCTTCTCAACCGAGTACTCCTCCTCTGGCTCACCGTTGTCCTCTGCCGCGGGGGCATCTTTGTCTTTAGTGCGCCGTGGGTTTTCTAAACAGACAAAGTTTCATTAGAACCGTATCATCTAAAACGTAAGCCTCCAGACAAGATTCTGTTAGTTTTCCTCATGATTTCGTACCCTCAAATTTTAGAATATTTTATTCTTCCCACACGGAACAGCTTTGCCAGAAAACTCGAACTTGTTCATGTTCACGCAAGTGCTTAGACACAGGGCGTTGAGTATGTCAAAAACCAATTGTCCATAACATTGAAACCATAGAGCTCACGTCAGCCTAGTCACTGATCGGATAACAGTCTTCCTGATTCGGATTCCCAATAAAACATCCAAGATTTGGTAAAAAATCTGGCCTTGTGTTTTTTCACAGTGGGGACCCGTCAACAGAAGTACCTATGCAAAAGCTTCTAAAACGGGGCCCTAAAAATATCGAACAATTTATTTGCACGGTGGTAAGGTTATGTATTTGTGGACAAAGAGCAAGATCTGCTATTAGGGCCAAACAAAAGTACGAAATTAATATTACGGTTCTTACCAGGCTTGGAACTCATCTTTAAAGTGTTTCAAAGATTTCTTAATCCTGAAACAACAATATTTACATGGTTAATAAGACATTTCACCTGCTGACGAATCGACGATGCCATTACCCAGTGAAGTAAAATGACGGTCGGGCATTGTTAGAACCTAGAATCCGTTTTAAACATAATATATAAAACTAAAATTTTTCAAAAACCTCAAAATTAAGAAAATAGTGTGGATGCTGTGTGATTTTAGGATTGGTAATAGGGCCAAAATGTCCTCAAATGCATGAGGCAGCCCGCCAAAAGACAACAATACTGAGCAACAAGCCATCGAAAATTGGAGCGAATTTCACTTCCTGGCCTTTACTTAAAGGTTAAATAATTTAAAATATAATCACTGCAAGGTTCTAACAGAAGAATACTGTAAATTTAAGTCACAAAATAGTGGAAACTCACAAAATGACGACCGGCAGGTCGAATATCAACTGAATTCTAATGGAGGACGAAGGAAATACATTTAATTTTTAGGGCCCTTTAAATGAAAAAATCTTTCAAAATTAATGATTAAAAATGCAAAATAATACAATATTTTATTATAATTTGTTAATTTATTATTATAAAAATTGTTTTTCATTAACTAATATTCATTTTACTGCATAATATTAAAAAAACTATTTTTTAGGGCCCTACTGCATATCGAACCTATTTCATTTTTCGTTATTTTCCATTTTCCAGTTCTCGCGAGGACGCTGTCAGGGTTGGATGTGTATTTTGAATGGCAGCAATTTTTCGAAAAAATCGATCAGGACGTTGATTGATCTTTCATCATGACAGTTTTCCAGAACAGTGTCTTTTCTTTTCTGACTGTTTTATTTGCCATTTCAAGTGGTGTCTACTCTGATTTAATCAGTAAAATTCAAAAGGATTCGGATCTTTCCCAGGTGAGGAACTTGATCTTCTCTAGTTTCCGTCAATGCGTCAAAATCCGCCATGGGTTTCCTGGCTGGGTACTTACCTACCTTTATTTTCGGTTTAAGAATTTGAAATGGCATTAGCCAAGTAAAACTGTTCCTGTCTTCTAGGTTTTAACGGGCGCATGTCTTTGATTTTTCATTTTATTTCTTAGGATATTCATATGTAGGTGAATGCAATTTTTGGCCAACGCTTGGTTTTACCTAACCCTACCTTTACCAGCGTCTCTGTGCCTACAAGGTAGGTTTATGAGAGTATACCGTTGCCCTTATGAGGCGATTTGAGTTGGTAGGTACCCGAGGAGGTTGTGTGACATGGGAAATGTGTCGTTCGTGAGGTTTCGATGAGCTGTCAGTTTTTGCTCTCCATTATCAGGGAATTGTCCCACAGAGGATGCTAGTGCTGAGTGAGCCTATCCTAGGACCTAGCTCTGTCACGGTTTACTACGTTATTGGTCACTCAATTTTCAGTGTCGTTAAGCAGTATTACGAGCATAGCTGCCATATCCACGCCGGCTTTGCTACGGTAGATTTAGGAAGGATGGACGGGACCGGTTGAACGAATGAGCGGGTAGCGCGGCAGGAAGTGGAGTTATTCGTTCCAGAGAGTGGCGTCGCTTTTGACCTATACCTTTTGAAGTGCACCTAGCAAGCTGGCTGTTGACACGTAGGTTTATTGCCCAGAAATTTGGCATTTTCTTGAGAACGGCACTGGATCTGGTGGGGAATTCTTGGAAATTTCACATAAACCAGTAAGTGGGGACACTTGGTTTGATCTAGGTATGTCGTTCAAAGCGTCAGCAAGGCTCGTCTTCCTTTTACCGGAGGTCTAGGATCAAAGATAAACTGATAGTTTTGTCTTTTTCGTGTTAGGTATATACCTACCTATACATACTAAGGCTGCGCCGAATGGAAATTCAGCCTGGGACGCACCCTTATGAATTTTTTGCTGTCATATCAGTGAGGTACTGAGGTAAAACTACCGGCTTCGGAGAGATAGAAGCCGGGTTGATGGGCTGGTAGGCAGAAGCTCTGGTAGCAGGCAGCTGGAACAGGATCTTGGACTCCAGGAGACAAGGAGTCATTAGCCGTACCTGCAATACCTAGGGCAGTTCAGGACCCAACACGTGTTGCGTGACGTGAGCTCTCAGCCACTCACTAGCTTATCCAGGAATCCTGCGTTCGTTTCGTTCTACCTTTCAATGTCTCACTTACTTATGTTGTTTTCATTAGTACCTGGTTGAGTACCTATTCAGAGTTTTTAATACGATTCAATTCTATAGTTCATCCATGAATAAGGGCGTATAAAACGTCTCATCACGAGCTAGAATCTAGCTGGAGCTGGTAACACGCTCTTGATAAAGGTTGCCAGTTTTGCTAGGTAGGTATCTCCCTGTTTCATACCTAAAATTTGAGGTAAGTAGCCAGGGGAACGAGGGTTTTGTATGTCTATTCCGGTGAGCGTTCACGTAGAAGTTGCATCGTGGTTCCATCCCCCTTACAACAGGATTAGCTGGGCGCAGTGAGCAGAAAATGACCTGATTAAATGTGAACCGAATCACACGCTGGAAATGAACACCCAGGGGTGTTGCAGGGCTGTAAGCCGTAGACCTTCTGGGCTTTTCAATCCTTCGGGTGTCAGTCTCATCTTCCGAACCCTCTGCCTTGCTTCTGTGATGCAGGGCCGGATTTACCTAATGGCATTATGGGCATGGGCATCAAATCTCGCCTTCATACAAAAAAAAATATTTTTATTAAGGACACGTAGAAAAAAATAAAATAAAAAATAGAAATACGAAGAGAGTAATAAAGGTAAAGGGTCTGACAGTGACAGTGGCTACAGATCAATCAGCCTAGTTCGGCTTCTACATATCGATGGGGGTCCGGGGCCTGTGGGCCCGGAGGCCCCAATGTTAGATTTAAAATAGGAAGTCATAATTTCTTAGCTTTTTTGCTAAACTTTTCCTTTCGCTCGCTTCGCCCGCCATTCGATTACTGCCTTCGTTTTTCGGGCCGCCGTAAGCGGTTGACACGGTTTAGATAAGGTAAATGAATAAATAAATAAGTGCTTTATCCCTTCTAACTTTTGGATCTCAAAATTTCTTCTCGCTCGCTCGATTAGGTACTTCCTAGGATGGTTTCAGTCTGTATGAGCCTCTTATTAATATTTAAAAGCTGGTGCATAGGAAAACGAAAAAGAATATTTAGGAGGGGGGGGGGGGAAATTATTCGTGCCCAGGGCGGCAGTTAGTCCAAATCCGGCCCTTGATGAGCTGTGAATACGAGTATATATCAAAGCGTACAGGAGTTAGTCCAATTCCTAGAGGGCACCATAAGCATGTCTTTGGGAGAGTTGGTCTAATGGTAGAGGTTCTATTGTACCTGTAGTTTATAGGTATGGTCCCAGGTGTAGGAGCACTATTAGTGTCAGTGTCACGATCAGTGAGTGCTTCAGGAATCCGTGGCGGAATTCAGAACATTAGAACCAAATCTACTGAATCTGAAGTTAGTATATACTGTTGAGTAGAATCGAGTAAAGGAACGTAATCTGCATACGGTTCTGTATTCAGCAGTGGAAAGGGAAGGGGCGCGGCGTTTCATTTTCTTTCGATGAGGGTTGAAGAGGACATTTAAATGGCACCCAGTGTGGGGGCCTCAGGGCAGGGGCTGCTGCCTGACAGTTGCTGAGTTAAATGACCCTTAACGGCTAGGAAGGGGTTAGCTAATGCTTTGCCAGGCCCATGTCCACTTTTTACTCCATCGCAAGTGTACTTTAGCTTCTCACATTAATGTTTGTTCTGCGCTGGGAGCCATCCAAGATTTATTAACTCTGGAGGTTGTTCCGTTTATTTTGTGGGTCTGTGATTGTTCGTTCTTCCAGCACATCCTGTTGTTTAGTGATTTTGACCTTTTTGCTGAATTATTTTTACTCGTAAATACTCAAAATTTCTTCATTTCCCCAGTTTATCGAACTAAAGAATGACGCCGTATCGGTTTGGGAGACAACTCGCATTATTTTAAGCATCAGAAAAAAATGGAACCCCAAGGATGAATAGGCACTAAAGTCATGTTGTCAAGCAAAAATGCAAGATCTGGCGCATGGACCCCACCTTGTTTACATTTTAATTTGGTGAAATCATTGATAGTGACGTGGCAGGGCTTTTTGGCCCCGGGAACCCCCCTGTGGTAGCATTAGGTGATTTATGAGACGTTTGCTCCGATAATGGCCGTATGATTGGCCCCAGGGACAATGACGTCACTTCCTGTCTTTGTTATACATTGGGGGATGTTCTCCTTGTTCCGTTTAGGGGCAGATGCGGTACTTTTACCAAATAATGCCGGGTGCTGGCTCTGCCGGATGCACCTGAGGTGCATATGCTTCGGCCAGGTTGCAGTTTATCCAGGAACCCCTCTTGAATTGTATTTCTACACTTCTTCAGTTCTGTTTTGGTTGATATAGGTTCTGTTTCTGCTGATGATGCATTTCTGTCATCCATATAAGAGTGTCGAATTATTTCTGAGTTTTGCTCTTGGTCAGAAAGACGCAGATTTTCGCGAGATATCCCCCTTTCCCCTTAAAGAATCCTCTGGTTAGGACTAGCCAAATATTTGAAACGGAAAAAATCACTGAGAAACTGGGGTATCTACATCGGTACTTTTTATAGAAAATTGTTAGAGCTACCGAAATTTGGAGTCTCATTTGAACCTTTTGGGTAGCAGGAATGCGTCGTGGGCAGTAGTATAACCTTAAAACCATAAGTTTTCCTGAGGAGCACCAGGATTCAGAAAATAAAGTCTTGTTCCTTACATTCAGATCACATTTCGCGTTTAGATGATCATGTTGGGAATGTTGGGAAAAGTCCCGGGTGTTATCTTACCTTTGTGTTCTGCACCCATTCATATGAGGACGTGGACGAGTTTCTTTATAGACGTAGTAAATGATTCAGTATACATCAACTTTCCAAGGTAAGATACTTGTACGGTAACCATGGCAACCCTTCTCATCCCTTACATTGTATATTCGTCTGGCCTGGCCCCTGACTCGGCGGCTCAGGAAGGCCAAGTAGGTCTCTAATTAGGTGTCGTGACGTTGAGTGCCATATTCCCCTGTTATATGCGATATCATCAACAGAAAATAAGCTTTGCGCTGGAGAATTTTGTGCTTTATACTGGTGGTATATGCTCGTTGTTTATTAGAACACGTAGGGCGCCGCACCCCACTATTGGCAAGTGTACCTATAGAATCACCAGGATCCGTATGCGTGTTTGTACTGTACCTCTAATAGCATAGTTGTAGAAGGGTGTGGGTGACAAAGGCTAGGAACTAAACCTTTTCAGGAATTATCCTTCGTGCTCCGGTGGCAACATACCAACTAGTGATGCACGATGCAAGAACAAAAAACGGCATTTCTTGTTCTTGTTCTTGTTCTCGCAAAGTGACTCTTGCTCATGTTCTTGCAGTAAAAATCCTATATTGCTCTTGTTCTTGCAGTAGAAATAATTTCTTGCTCTTGTTCTTGCTGCAAGACTCTTGCAATTTCTTGCATACACATGGAATTTTCTGCTGTTAAAATGTGGTTTTTTGCCTACCGAGCGGCCATTTCAAGTGCAATCTATCGTCGCAGAGTTGTTCGCACAAAATATGGACTGTAATCCATGAATGAAGCTTTGGAAAAAAACTGCCTGGGTTTATGCAAGAGTTCTTGTTCTTGCAGCCAAAATCAACTCTTGTTCTTGCTCTTGTTCTTGTTCTTGCATGCAAGAAGTGCAAGAACAAAAGCAAGACAAGAAATTTTCGTGCATCACTAATACCAACACAGAATACCAAGTACTAGCTAACCAATCATATTGTTATAATATAATACACGACGGGGGCTTACAGTTTTAGGTGGCAACAAAACAGCCTTAGTCTCGATGTACAGTTCACTAGAGATACCAAGGAGGTGAATACCGACTAGAAAAACTTTTGACCGAGTGGGGATAGAACCGGTGGTACCCGACCCTGAAGACAACCATCTGTTGGGTGTTGATCCACTTTATTTGGAATAAAGTTCAGAAAAAATATGTCCGCATATTGCTGGTTCGACATTCGGCAATAGTCGGATTGCTGGGGTTGAAATTCTTCCTCCCCAATTTTCCACTGTCCGTTTGTATATTGCTACCACACACATGAATGAGCCATCACCCTAAACTTTCCCATAAGGAATTTTCGTACCCTTCGAAAAAAGAGCCCCTGCTGACGGGTCGCAGATAATCTCGGTAGCATAAGGGTGCCACGATTGATGTATGGGGTAGGTCCCTTTCTTCTGTCATCGGATCTGTTTGCCTATCGGAAGGGATGAATAGAGTCGCCGTTGTTCGTGTTTTGGCTGCGGTGGACCTCCGGGCCTCAGGGACAACAAAAACTCCCTGTCGTGGTGTTTCTGGCGTTAGATGTCTGTTGCAGATGCAATAAAAATTTATCACTCGATATGCATTTTCGTACTCATAGTTTACATTTCCTTTTTCAAAGACGTTACTGAATTGATTACAAGACCTCATTGTGGTCTGTGCATGGGTGAACTGCGGGTGTTTCTGTTTTGATAATCCAGATGCTGTGGAATATTAAACTTCCTGTGCTCTGAGATTCATATTTGTTTATTATTGACACAAATAACCGATGGGCTCAGCCGTCATGCTGGACAATGAATAAGTCATATCTTGCACCGCTTATTGAAGCATGGAACTGCTTCTAAAGATTTTCCGCGTTTTGGTATCACGATTTGCTATAGGTGGCCGTGTGGTCAAGGGGCCTGGGTTCAAATCCTGCAGTAAGGAATATTTTCATGGATGTAATGGGTTCGGCCTGCTCCTGTACCCAACCGCGGAAAAATAATTCTATGGCAATCATGCTTTTATGGCAATGCAAATGAACTATGTATTTGAATATTATAGCAATTTTAAAGGAATTCTAAATTGTAGTTTTGGTATTACTAAATTTAAATGAATAGACTCCGAGAAATACTCTGTCTCTAGGGTGTTCTGCACCTTGGGAGAAATTTGTCACGTTTAAGAGGAAAAACTTGTGATAAAGCCTAGAGATGGGTTTAGAACGGTTTTTTATTCAAGTCAATAAAAAACCGTTTTTTTTAAACAAAAAAAACCGTTTTTTTTTGTTTTTTATTGTTTTAAATCAATTTTCAACGATGAATAATATACAATTCGGGTTTGTTAACGTTTTTTATTTTATTCATGTAGGAACCGTTGAATATTTATTTGTTCTGAAGTATAATGCATCTTTTTAACGTCAGAAACTAATGCAGATGCCTAAAGTTCCTCAGAAACCAATGCAGGTACCTAAGTTCCTAAGTACCTACCAATAGAATAGTGATTACACGATCGGGTATTTTTGCCAATAAAAAAATTGTCCAAAATCACTCGATCGCAAAATCGCTATTCTACACCTCAGCTTCGGACGTTAAAAAGGTTTATTATTTCAGAACTGAGGGGGACAAGACTGAAAGAGAGGAGGAACAAGATGCGATGAGTGTTGTATCGGTTGATTATTCAGACTCTTCTGAGTCTTCTGAATAAAGATTTAAAAAAATTTGTTCTAAATTTGTTCTTTTCATTCTGTTAGGTCAGTGTTTTATCAATATTAACTATCATTTAGTGACTCCGATCAAAAAACAAAAAAAAAAAAACAAAAAAAACAAGGCCTCGTGTTTTTTTTGTTTTAAAAACAGTTTTTTTTTAAAAAAACAGAACGGTTTTTTATTACCGCCCATCTCTAATAAAGCCCCTCTGGCAGTGCTGGGGTACGGAGGCAGTAAATACAGATGTCCCGGGCCCTGGCAAGGGCAACAAACTCCCTGTCATATTAATATTTACTCATAATTAAATATGCGTTAGTTTTGGCCCTGCTCCCTTGTGTATGCATTTCTTCTGTGGTGCACGTGCGTGACATTATCATCACGCTCTGGAGCAGTCACTGCACTTTCCTTTTAGGAAGTTGTGGTACTGCATGTTGACGTAGAATACGTCTTTCAGCACGTTCGAAAGAAAGAGGTACGAGATAGGTATGGTTTTGTTGTTGTCGAGCCTGCCTATCATCTTCGAAAAAATTGTAGTCATTTGTTGAAGTTTTCCCTTTTCGAACTGATCGGTAACCGAACTGTCACTGTGTTGTCCTCTTTTTGGAAAAACGGATGGCACTGGATGTGTGGATCTAGAGGAATAATTTCGGAAAGCTAATTTTGGTTATGGTGACCAAATGGTGCTTTGGGCGTTAGTGACGTCTCAGAATGCGCCCGAGTCCGACATAAAAGGCATATAGACCGTCGTCACAAGTTAGAGTTACTGCAAGCAGGTGTTGACTCTTGTATATCTGGGTCACTTCTTTCCTACAATCTGGGAAACATTCAAGTTAAAATTAGTGAGGGTGTGGTCCCCAAAAATTATGTATTTTTTTAAATTGGGGTTGGAGGGTCAGGGTAGTATGTGATACAGATGTTCACTGAAAATTGTGTACAGAAAACAGTTAGAACCGAGCTGAGATTCGAACCCGAGGCCTCGGTGGCAAAAGTGCAGGGCCACTCTGCTTGGCCGCTGAAGCCCGCAAAGCGCGGGCAAGCAAGCAGAGCAGTCTGTTTTACATTACAGACATTTTTTTGTTAACGAGGACATCATTAAATTAGCGTTGACAAGACGCGTGGGTGCTTCCCTCTGCCCCTCGTCTCCCCTGCTTGCCTCTCTCCCCCACACTTTATCCCCGAATAAGAATCAATTCATGCAGAGTTTTAGCGACGTCATGTGTCCGTCTTGTGCAGTGTGCAGTGCACTATAAACAAATAAAATTTGTTTTAAATTTGTTTTAGAGTGTTCATCTGAATACTTTGTTTCATTCTCACTATAAATTAGCATTAGGCCAAGGGCGGTTTTTGGTAGAGTTTGTGTTGGGGTATCGATTACCCCTTCTCGCCTTCATGGCGACCGTCGCATCGATCGCAAAACCCCCACGCTACCTTCCTTCCTTCTATTTCAGGATACAACCCTCGAGGTCGCTACCAATCCTAATATCACATCAGTACGGGTGTTTCACCTGTTGCCGGTCGGGGTGAAATTTCTCCTCTTCATCCCCAGTTTCTTGGGTTGGGGGAAGAATGAACTCCCTGTGTTATTAGTCGTGTAATAGGGGTGGGGGGAGGGGGGGGGCTTCCTTTGTAATATAAAAATTGAATATGATAGGCAATTTTGTATCCGGCGCTGATAAATTTTTATAAATTTTCATTACAAGCCTTCCCGGCTTCATTAAACTTTGTCGAATTTCCTTATATTAATTTCTTTCCTGTTGTCTTTCCTTGGTTAATCAGCTGCAGAAAGTATATTTTCTGGTTCTTTATTTAAAGGGGTATGAGTATAGGCTTTAGAGTGGACGGAAGCTGATTGTTTGGAAAATTCCGAGGGGTCAACCACTCGTTGGGAATCATTGGAAATCTTTATGAAATCTCAGGGAATCTTGGAATTTTTTGGAATGGTTACTCCTTCGGGGTTCATCTTTCTATGAATATCATAGGGAATCTTTGGAAATCTTTATGGAATCTCAGGGAATCTTGGAATTTTTTTTTGGAATGGTTGCTCCTTCGGGGTTCATCTTTCTATGAATATCGTAGGGAATCTTTGGAAATCTTTATGGATTCTTAGGGAATCTCTGGAATGGTTACCCCCTCGAAAATTCTTAACTTAAAAGATTGTTCTTGTTAGCAACTGGAACAATAGTTTGTAAGGACCTATAGGTCCTTGAACTCGTAACCTCAACGCCTGTGTCAAGTGCCTTGTTGTCTACCTACACGGTGGAAAGTTGCAGCGGAAAATACTTGAGACTCGCATGCTACCTATTGTGTCAACTACAAATATTTAGCGCCGCTCGTAATATATCTGCAAAGAAAACTAAGAAATCAATCACCTCTCTGTACCATGTTTTGTCCTGGTCTCATTTGTCTTAAAGCTTATGGTATTGTCCATTAAAGGAGCAATACTGATTTGAAGTGGTTCAGAACCTTCCAGTGAAAATTTGTTCCTGAACAAAAAGGAGTTTGCAGCAATTCTAGACAGTAGGAGTTATTAGTCGGGGTCAAAGTTGATGTCTCTTGTGCTGACCGTGAACCGCCGGGGTCACAATCGCGGTGGACAGAAGGCAGACGTGCGATGTGGGTTGAGGAAGTAAGCTGTAAGCGGTGTCAGCTATGCTTGGTGCCTTGTGAATAATAACGTGATATCTCCATCATAATGACCATCTTCAGCAATGCGCCAGAGCTGCAGAACAGAAAGATATTAGACACAGTAAAGCAAACAATGCAGTCTGCATTGCCATATGGTTTATTTATAGGAATGCAAGATCATCAAAACTTATAGGTCAGACGAATAAGCTCCTGGAAAATGTTCACTTTTTCTTTCCTTTTTTTAAAATTAGGTTAGGGCTGTGATTTGCACGGTTACGCAGGTTACGCTACAGTTTTTGCTGCTGGGGAAACAAAAAGGTTGTCTTTTGGACTTACGCTCTTTGCGAGGCTCTTTGTCAGTTATTCATCGCGAAGGGTGCTATTTTTTTATACGTCATGTGGTAGGTCGTTATCTTGTGCTTAACTTCGTATTTTTTTGTGTCAAAGATATTTTATACCCCCCATACCTGAGCTTTTTCATGTAAATATGTGGCAGAGCAAACGTTGCGTCTGCGACTTATAGTGCGTGTTATCCGTTTTTGTGATTTAGACGAGCTGAGAGAGACCCGAAATAAAATGACGGAGTACAAAAGCGTTGAATGAGCCGATAAATTGTTGAGTTAGTAGCGCCATTACTGGAATGACTTACTGCTTGCTGCATCTGTCCGCTAGGACTGTCTGTAGGCCCATACCACATCATATGCAATGCAGCATCTCTACCACCTCTCTAGTTCTTCGACCTCACAATTCAAAATTAGTTCCCTCCATGCAAGTAAAAATATACTTTTTTAACGCGCGACGTTCAGAGAAGATATGCGCCGATGAGTTGGTTTATTAGATGTTTTTGGCCGAAGCCGAATATGAGTGGGCCGAAGCCAGTTTTAGGAATGGGCCGAAGCCAATACATCCAAGTCGGAAGCGGAACATTTTTCCCGTTCCGCCGGGAATCGAACCCGGACCTCTCAGGACACAAAGCGGACCCCTTGACCACTCGGCCACTGAGAGGCACGTACTTGAATTTTTTTCTGAATCATTCATACTTGAATTTTGTCTGAATGATTGTGGGGCCTCGCTGCATAACGTTATGGGAGATACTTTATATTCTGACAGTGAGGAAAAATGGCAGTTGCAGGTATTGATTTGCTGGTGACTGCTGACTAATTTCCCGTAGCAGCTGTCTCACGGTTTGCTGAGGGCGTGGGGCTAGTCCCCCTCGCGTTTCCGCCGTAACTTCCGCCACCTTGCGAGTGTTCAAACCCAAGAATATGCATGAAAAGACGATTTTAGATAACGTTTTTTCGTGTCTTACCTGCTTACATAAAATAAGTTTTTTTTTTAAATCCAAAATGCAGTTAGACTTGCGTTTTGGGGAGGGTCTCCACGCACATTGACTTTTTGACACTTATCGACATTTTAGAAGTATAACATCACACTGTATTGCTATAGTGTTATATGCGTGTACGAAGCTACTTCTAAATTATGTATGCATGGGTGAAGGGGAAAATATTTCGCTTTTTGCGGGCAATTCTTCGAAACCATGACCTAATCGTTTCGTCCCTCAGAAGCATGTTTTACTTGTTATAGCGTGTATGCATAGGATAACCCCGCGTGTTCTACCGCTACTACATTCCATATCGATTTTGGATTCTACCCTCAACCCTGGGCGACCTGCCAAAGTTATGCGAACTCAGCCCTCCCTCTTTCGTGCCCCAAAATTTTCCACTGGCGACAGTTATTAAACAGGGTAGTGTGCCTTTTTGAACTAACAATAAGTAGATACAGTACAGTCCGGGGAAAGGTTGTGGTTACTTTGATTGTCCGACGTCTATATGTAGTTTTGGGTTATAAAAATTAACCCTGTTATAGTTTACTGAAATACAGACTCATACCTGAATGCACTCTTGCTCAAACTTACAACTATTTCTAAGAGACCCCCCCCCAAAAGAAAAACTTAACTCCCTATTTCTATTCTCTCCCCTCAGCCGAGTTTTGACCTTTAACCCCCCCTCCCCCATAACTTAACCCAAATTTGTGTTCTCTTACTTTTTGGGTCTTCATCGAGGTCTTCACCTTTCGCCAGCCTTGGTCGGTCATTGGCCTGTAGGCGCAGCAGACAGTCAATACAGTCAGGCGGCCGTGACGCGGCTTTCGTGCAGCTCGCGTGCAGTTCTCAAAACAGCTAAGCTTGCTCCCTTACCTGCTTCCTCACTGTATCTATAGTCATAAGTAAACAGGCCAATAGAAGTTTTTCAATTGGGTCAGCTCAGTTCAACCCTCAAATCCCGGCTTACTCGGCACGAGTTGGCTATTGGTAAATTGTGGAAAGCTGCAGTATTTAGGTCACTGGGGGCTCAAAATCTGCTCTAAATTCTTAATTAGGTTATTCGTTTAATTTTCTAGTATTGTATACGAGGGGGTAACCACTCCATGAGATTGCATAAAGATTTCCAGAGATTCTCAACGAGATTCGTGGAAAGATGCACCCCAAAGGGTTAACCAGTCTAGAAATTTCCAAGATTCCCTGAGATTTCATAAAGATTTCCTGAGATTCCCAACGAGATTCCTGGAGTGGTTAACCCTTTGATTGTACAATATATCTATGGCTACGTATATTTGTATTGGAGTTTGGCACTCAATTGGAAATAACTTAGACTAAAAAAATTGACTTGCCTTCTTGCTGACTACACAAGACCCCTTGCTTTTATTGTTTCCCCGCAATATGGGCTGAAAAATATGAAGTATATTTCTTCAGGCAGTGTATAGTTCCAGTTCCCTACCTGTACTCTAATACCAGAAGACGTGAAGTGACGTGTTTTTTTCGACCTTGGGTAGACGGCTTACAAACTAGACGTCAGAACCGCTCAGACATTTCGCCACTGAATGATGGATTGTGGATGAATTGATGAATGTGGTGCAGTAGGATTTGGAGTTGTGAAGTTAGCTGGTGAATGGGGAGGGTAAGACTGGGCAATCGATAGCGCGGAGATGTGTGGCGCCATCCTTCCCCTGCCCCCCTAACCCCCTTCTCAGCACTGAGGCGGACTGTGGCCGAGCTTTCTCAGCACGAAGGCGGACTATGGCCGAGCTTTCTCAGCACTAATGCGGACTATGGCCGAGCTTTCTCAGCATGAAGGCGGACTATGGCCGAGCTTTCTCAGCACGAACGCGGATTATGGCCGAGCTTTCTCAGCATGAAGGCGGATTATGGCCGAGGTTTCTCAGCACGAAGGCGGATTATGGCCGAGCTTTCTCAGCACGGAGGTGGACTATTATGGCTGAGCTTTCTCAGCATGAAGGCATGAAGCTTTGTCGGGAGTGAGAAAAACTATGGTCGAGCTTTGTCAGCAGTGAGAAAACTATAGCCTTCTCATCACTGAGACGGACTTGATAAAGTTTGGTCTGCTGGCAGCGCTCCCTTTCCTGCCCGATTTTAGCTAAGTTATGACGAAGAAAGTGTAAGTTGGTCTGTTCGCCTACTCACCCTCTTTGCCGAATGCCGAATTCTCGTAAGATTTCATATTCTCTCGATATGGACCTCAAATGAAAGTCTTTTCGTATGCGGAGTGGCTCTTGGGATTATGGTTAGATTTTGAAAATGTAATTTAATTTTTGGACAGAAAAACAGAGCCTTTTCCGGGATCTTGGATTTGGGTTTAATGGGTTGCCGGGGCTCCCCAGAAAGGATTGTTATGTTAACGTTACTCCTCCGTCTCCCTTTGGGGAACTGAAATGTTTGTTTTCGTTTGCGGGGACTTAAATCACTCTCGGAAGTTTACCTTACTTTCCTCTCCTCACGTTCTTTATTTTAAGCATACCTGGAGGGAAATGAAAAATTTCGGCCTCGTGCGGGTGCTGAGATTCCATGTAGCAGTGTTATCTTGTGGAAATTGTCTAATTTCAAAGGTAAAGTCTGGTCTCCCGATGACGTCATATTATGATGACCAGTTTATAGGAAATATTATATTTCAGAAAAAAAATCTAGTTTGCTGAACAGTGAAAAGTGTGAGCTTTTGCGCTCATTTTTGGTTGGTGATTGGACGTTCGGGGATTGTTGGGAGGTGACCCCCCAGGCTGTGGACTAGTGGGGGCCCAGAGGGGGGCTCGTTAAATCCCGCTGGGGTAGCGGGTGACCGGTTGTTCGTCCCATATCCGGATTGATTCATATCCGTTGCCATTTCAGCTTCCGGTCCTCATCATTGGTGTATCATGTAGGTATGGATATGTATAGGTTCTCAGTCCTTTCCGAGTAGCTTTTAATGTCATTGTTAATTTTGTTTTAGGTGATGATTCTATCGGGTCTATATTCAGGAAAAGATTTCCAGCGTTACTGTTGCTGGATACACCTGAATCGGTCCCCAATACTTTTGCCTGTATAGAAGAGTGTGGGGTAGGCATGGATAAAATGACCGGATAACGAAGCCTCACATATCGGATATCTCTGCGGTCTGTGGTCACCTTTGGTTGCTATATATGCAGTACCTTTGACTATCCCCAGTCAAAGGTTCGACACTAGCGCTTCTGCCTCAGGATATTGTGGCAGGATCCACACTTACCCCAGAAACCTCTCCTGTGGATTCATTCCCCTATCCCACTTCAGCCCTATTCAGTAATCAGTCTATAGGGGAAATATATAGTTAAAGGCAGTACCTGTAGTACCTATATAGTACCTATTGGGTACATGCCCGGAAATCCAAAGGCTGCAACCACATACTTTCGAGCTCATCTGTTAGGTTGAAATCAAAAGTGCCTTAAGAGGACTGTCGGTACCCAGCTCGGACCCAATAGGCTCCACCCCCTGTCCTCGCGAGAGGGGAAGGAGGGGAAGCGAGCTGTACAGCGTAGTACTGCACCTGTCAAAATTCCCGCCAAATACCAAACGGTCTGCAGTGCGTAGTACAGCAACTGTCACATTTCCCGCCAAATCAAACTAGATATCAGTTGTCAAAGTTTCCGCCGAATTTCACATTCACATCGTGATGTCCTATATTTTTTCCAAGAAAGTTATACTTTTACCTACCATACGGAAGTGAATTTACGTCGCTTCTCGTACCGATATTTCAATACCTGTTTGCCACGAAGATATTTCTGGAAATATAAAAACTTTGCTGTATAAGAGGAGAGCCATCAACACCCAGGGCAAACCAATCGTGCAAAAATTTTCATATTTCTCAGTTTTGTTCCTTATACGCGGATTTCACGCAAGTCAGTGGCGTATCCAGCATATTGCCGAAGCTAAGTATGACGGGAAAATTTTCATATTGGCAGTTTGGTTCCATATGAACTCAAAGTTAGCCGTAAGAAATAAATTTTCCTCAGTCAGTGGCGTATCCACGTAACCAAATAAATTGCCCAGGCTAAAGCAACCGCGGGAAAATTTCCATAAAAAACAGCCCTATTTCTCATGCACTGAAAATACGATATAAGGATATATTTGGCCAAATTCAGTGGCGTATCCAAGATATTTCAAAAATATCACCCAGGCCAAACCAATAGTGGGAAAATTTTCATACTGGGCAGATTTATTTCTCAGGCAATAAAAGTAACGTGGCTATATCGAATTTGATGCATTTCGCAACATATTTGTCATGGGGGCAATTCGGGCACTACACCCTCCGACTCCCGTCCTGCTACATCTTTAAATAAACTTTTCCAATCCTGGCTACGCCCCTAGTTAACGCGTATTTTTCTCAGATATTCTTCATTAGCATGACCAGTACAGTGCACCTAGTGAATATCATGATGATTGGTGCAAAATCTGGGATATACTGGCTACGACCCTGGTTACTTAGAATTCTCGACATTTTGAAAAAAAATCGCGATTAGGGCTATAACAGCAATATACCCTGCGACTGCCGTCCGCGTGGCTCAATAAATAAAAAGTCCGAACTTTTCCACCCTAGCTACGCCCCTGGTTAACTCGTCCATTCCACTGGTTTCCCCATAATATTCATCACTGGTACCACCAGTAGAGAGCACCCTGCGGCCATTGTAACCATCGGTCCATAAACAACATGCTACCATCGAACTTGGTTATTCCTGCCTACGGCCCTGGCTAATTCGGATTTCCGCCATTTTGAACTATATTCGTCAATGGGGCCACTGCCGTCCGCGTGGCTCAATAAATGAAAATTTCCATGACCTTCGGATCACCCTGGCTACGGCCCTTAGAATTTTCGCGAATTCCCATCATATTCGTCATGGGGCCATTACGGCACTCTACCCTCCTAGTATCGTCCGCCTGGCTCAATAAATAGGACGGCTCAAAATTTTCATTTTGATTTTATGCTGACTCAGAAATTTCTGACAAGGATCGCTTACCCCCCGTTCAACTCCATTTGGGACCCCCTACAACCTGCAAAACGTTTCACTGCGATTGGGCAATTAGGAGCGAAGAAAATGAAATCTGATGAATCAGTCAGTCAATCAGTGAGTCAGTACACTTCCATCTGATATAAGAAAAACAAGCGGTACGACACGGTCGGACAAAACTTTACCTGCTTATTTGCGTGATTCCTAGAAATAAACCCTTGGTTAAATGATTAGAGACGGAAAAACTTTTTGACGCAAGGAATGGCCCCAGAATGTTCCCCCGAGTACTTAGAGACCCCACACGACGTACTTCGGCAACCACCCAAAACTACCCCCTAAAAGGAGGTGGGGTGGTTGGGGAAGCTCGGAAAAACTTTTTTTTTAAATAAATTGTCTCAGAACGTTTCCTCGAGCATTTTGATTCCCCACACAACGTACTTTGGAAAGTAACCAAAACTCCCCCCAAAAGGGGGAGAGGGGTGGCGAAAAAACATTTTGACCAAATAAATTGTCTCAGAACGATGTCCCGATCATTTTGAGCCCACACAACCCATATTTCGCAAACCACTCAAATCTATCCCCCTTAGGGGGTGGGGTGCTTAGATACGTTCAGAAAAACTTCTTGACACAAAAAATAGTTCACAGCGTTCCCCCGAACAGTTTGAGACCCCATAAGCCGCACTTTAAAAGTCACTCAAAATTGCCCCCCCCCCCCTGGGGGGGGGGGGGCTGGAGATAAGCCATATACCATTTGTGACGAGTATGGCGGTTGTCATGTGTCCTATCCAGAACTACTCGTATACCACAAACCACTGAATCCTCTGATTTCACCCTTTTACAGGTCCAGGGGGGACTTCCCCCCTTCCAGGGAGTTATGCGGGGGTAGTGGGTGGTATCATTGGATTCGTAATTTTTTGCTCTATAACAGCCCAAAATTTGATCAATATCGTTGGAGCCATTTTTGAGCAAATATTTTTTTTCTACTTTTTGGGGGAGTTTTGGGGGGGGGGGGGGGGGGTAACCTCCCTTAATTTTAAAGGGGGAAACTGGGCTTCCGGATTCTGATTTCTTCCAATTTTAGAAAGGTCACTACCGATTTTGAAGAAAATCGGTTGAAAAGTGTGCCGTCCAGGTCAATGCCACATACATAGCTAGCTACATACATACATACATACATACATATATACGTACTGACACGGAGTACCTGACCTCTTCTAAAAATTCCTGGGGGCAAACTTTTCGTCGGAGGAAAAAAGTGAGATGATTTTCACATTCCGAAGGAATGGACGTTTCCGAAATGTTTATGCAAGTTTCAGTCGCTTTTGAGGTCTGGGAGTTCAAAGTTGAGGTTTGCCGAAAATTGGCCCGCACGAATACAATACTTTACCTTACGTATACTTCGTATACAGGTAAAGTAAAAAGAATATTGATAGATTCTATGTCTTGTTGACATGTAATGTTGTTCAGGCCAGGATAGGCCTGAATAGGCCTTGTTATTGAACCTGTCACCGGGACTGCACGGTCCGCCACTCTAAATATAGATCGATAATTACAACACTTAGGACCCTGACCTAGCTCAGGGGGTGTATTTTGTGACTTTCAAATAATACAGTATCTTGTGAAGTACTGGCCGTGGAAAGAATGGATCAGTGTTTCGGAATCTTGCAGGAGCATTATTAGCCAGTGGCGTAACTAAGCATTATCGAAGGCTTTGCCTCGCCGGGCCCCTTCAATCCTGCAGTATAAGTAGTATGCTTAGTTGAGATGAGACAGCCTTCCTAAGCTGGGTCCGTCCCATTGTCATAGCACAAAGAATATCGAGAACTTACCAGAAAGTTACACGCCTTTCTCATCCCTAATGGACAGTGCATGTAAAGTCACTCATGCGGAAACAACAGTCATTACCCCAGGTAAACAGACTACCCTGTTCCTGATCATTCTAGAGGATACCTACCTACTTCGCTTATGGACAGAATACTCTACCTGTTTCCAACAGCCTCGGTCTCGGTACCTACATGCTTGTTCCAGAATATTCTGCACCGGTATAAATTCAGACCTCACCGACTTCTCTCCAGTCAGTTGAAACAATCAGTCAGTCAGTTCAAACAGTCTAAAAAAAAAAAAAAAAAAAAAAAAAAAAAAAAAAAAAAAAAAAAAACTGAAAATTTCATATGGGGCGAGAAAGTCAAGTGCGACTGTTGTCGGACCCTTTATTACGTGATGATTCCAAAACAATAGGTACATAGGACAGTTCCTTCCATACTAATAAAATAGGAACCTGAGTACTGAAGACGAAAACTTGTAGATACTGTCGTCAAGTTACCTAATGTCGTTCAGGTATGAATAGGAATAGGCCTTGTTATTGAACCTGTCGCCGGGACTGGCACGGTCCGCCACTCTAAATATACGTAGATCTATAATTAGAGCACCTTGGACTTTGACCTAGATCCGGGGGTGTGATTCGTGACTTATTCAAATTTAATACTAATGAAGCGTGGAGAAATAAATGTCTTAGCGTTCGGAATCAGCATAATAGAAACTTATAAAAATAGCGAATAAAAAAGACCTTGGTCCCTACCTACTTGCACTCTATAACCGACTTCTGACGCTGTTCAGGAACGGTATAGGCACCTACTACCCTCTACCCCTACTACCTACTAAGTATAATACCTACTACCTTCATATACTACGTAAGAAACTTTTAGACAAAAGTCAGAATTAAAATATGAAAGAAAAAATATTTTAATTTATGTATAAAATATAACATATTTAATTTTATAATGATTATAAATTAGTTTCTGTCGATTACACTTTTATATTTTAAATTTTAAATTCCATCGATGCGACTGATGATGGCAGTTGGTTTAGCTACATAAATAATCCGCGAAATAAAAATATTCAAATTTATTGAATTTTGTTTATTTAAAAATTAAAATATATTTATTTTTTTAAATATTATAATTTACTTTCTGTTAATAATGACATTTATAATTTTAAAATGTAATCGTCTTGACTGAAGGTGGCGGGTGGTGGGGGGGTGCGCCGAGCCGATGCCTTCCTATTGGTCGGCTACGTTTTTCAACCCCGATTTGCAAGCTTTTCGAAAATTGGGGGTTTTCAGTGTTTTCCTTCACAGGACACCAACAAATGTGGTACCATATTAAAGCTGACACTTCAAAGTAAATAACCCTAATATTACATTTTTACTTCACCGACCCTGAGCTCAACAGGAGGCAGGCAAACCTAGAGAAAAAAATCCGAAACTTATGCCCCTTTTCAAAAATTCATAAATAAGTACATATTATACGGAAACAATAAATTTTGATATTAGCGTTATCTCGGCTCATCTTTTTTCTTCTAAAAAAAAAAAACCTGAGGTCTCTAGCTTGTGCCGTTAGGTAGCCACGAATTTTCTCCGGAAGGCTTGTTTCTGGGGGTGCCGACACTCCTCTTAACTTGTTCCGTCAGTATCCAAAAGAGTCCTCGCCTCATTTTGGTGCCTTGGTGAGTCACTGTAGGGTGTATAGTATCGCCAGGCTGACCTGCCTGGCCCGAGGGCATTCTGTGAACAGTGAACAGTGCAGAATGCCCTCGGGCCAGGCAGGTCAGCCTAGCGATACTATACCTAACCACTTTTTGTGGGTACTTTTCTATGGCTGGAACCAAAGTATCAGAGCCAATGATTTTCGAGAACAGTGTGGCGCTGTAAACGGTAGTTTCACATCTAATTAATTTTTAGTGCCAATTTGGCGATTGTCCAAGCCAGATTTTATTGCTCTCCCTATTGATTTTCCTTTTATTGACTTCCTATTTTCTTTTGAGCCAATCAGGTTCATTTTTTCAAACAATGTGGTTTTCAGAAACTGGTAACCTAATTTTAATAAAGTGAATGACGCTGTCTTTAACCCATATTGTTCCTCTTAGAGCTCAATGGGATGAAAGCTAAAAACAAAAAAGCCTCTCCATTTTCCCTCACAACCAGTTTTTTTGCCTCCCGGATAACCTTTTCAGCTTGAAGTTCATTCAAGAGAAAAACTGGGCTGAAGCTGATATTATGGATTTAAGCCAACGGCGATTAAAAGCCTTTCTGCGGGTACTTAGTTCAACGGTATACCCGCTTTGTATATTGTGCCTGGAAAATCACAATACGTGCGGCGTGTCTTTTCCTTCCGAGCTTTTTATTTTATTTATTTTCTATATTGTTGGCGTTTCTCAAAATCATCTGAATTATTGTACATGTCAAAAACTTATTTGAAGATTCATGCTGCCATGTTATTTTTCCACAGCCAACGGCAGATTTTCGAATGTAGACTTGTTATTGACATTTCCGGCCCTAACAAATACAGTATAGGGATAACTGTACACTGTACCTCAGTGGAGCGGCCAAAGCCCTTCCTTTGATGCATACAATGACAAAAGTTTACAACCTGTAATCATCAGTGGCACCTGCGCTACCGAATCTAATGTTATCGCCACGCCGTTTACCGTGGAGTAGTAAACACATACCAGACAGTAAGCAGGAGACAACGTATCAGATTTTAACTTTTGACGGAGAAGTCCTGCAATTTTTAGTTTGGTAGTGAGAGGAGCAGTAAAAAGTGGCTTCCCTACATAGGAGACTTTCCAGCACCCTTTAAAGCTGACAAAGTAGATCACTGTTTCTATCCTATAAAATAGTAAAGTTTCTGAAACGAGGAAGGAACCTCCGCACTTTGAAGATGGTAAGGGCGTGGTCACCTGTGACAAATAATTCCGCATGTTCTCTTAATAATACCAGGATATGTAGGTATATTGATAAATGTGTAATGTCACACGCAAGGGGGAGGGGCTGCTCATAGGGGAAATGTCCCACACCCGATTGGCTTGGCTGCCCCTTTGTGGTGACAGTGAAAGTGCATTGATGACTTTCCCCGACAAACCTATGCGGAAACATTGCAAGGAAACGGAAATCTGTCTGGTCATTTTTGTCGGATTTCCGAGATAAAATTTGCAATAAACGTCTTCTAGTAGAGTGCTGATGTTACTGGCCTAAATAGGTCTAAATATCGCCACTAAATTTTTAGTTGTTCCCTCGGTTGTTCCGGAAGATCCTATTGGTTGTAGTACCTCCAGCAGGGTGGTTTCTGCATGAGTGTTCTGTCTCTGTCTATAAACGACACTGAAAAATGATGAACCCTTGAGTGTCACGTCACATTGGACCGTGGACCCAACCTTAATGACCCTATATGTGCATGTATCTTCAGATTTTTAGATTGAATGAACGAACAGAGCTTGATACGAATGTGAAGAAAGTTTACGAATGCCGATGCACCGAGTGTCTTTGATTTTACACAGATGGCCTCACCCCTGTTCACCCGTTCCCCCAATCTCGCATGGTATAAACACTGAAAAATATGGACCAGCTTGTTCCGCCCACGTATTACGTATCTACATATCTCCCGTACTATATCGCTATTATTTCGGCTGTTGTGACTAGGGGTCGCCAAAGTTCCACTGCTTTTTTTTAAATTTAAATGTTAGGATCAACCTATGGGTTAACCATTGTCTGCGTACTGAAAAATCGAGTAAAATTTCAGATTGAAAAATATGTAAAACCGATGTAACCGATATGTAACCGTGTAAAACAATCACGCAAGTCATCGGGCCTCTTTATTCTCTTTACTATAGCTCTATAGGTTTACGAGCGCGAAATAGGTCTCACTGGTAACTTGAATAGGCACCTAGGTTCGCGTTGGTACCTTATTTATGAGCTGAGTGGTTTGAGGCTAATAATCGTGATTGGAGTGGGATGAATGGTCGGATATGGCCAATGAAGTCCAGTCCTGGGCATGTAGGTATATCTTGCTTGAATACCGGTACCCACTGATTACTGATTATACCCATTCTGCGGGAAAATTATCGAGCTTCCATCACATTTCTGGTAGTTCTTCTGTGCCATGGAAGTTCCGTTGCCATGACAGATCCATCACATAAGTATTCATGTTTAGAGCACCACAACTTAATAAATTCCAGTTCTATGTATTCTGTCGTTCCGTTATTCCTATCCGTATGCTGATCTCTGTTTTAAAAAAAAATCTTTTATGATTACAACTCGGATCTTTTGAAATTTCTCCAGAGCATTTCCCGAGGAGTAGGGTTGGGTTGTGGAAGCAAAAAAGAAACAAAGAAAAGCGTCTGTCGTCCCTGCTAAGTGTGGGAGTGATTTGAATGCCGCAGTGCCGGGGCTGAGGGCTGAGGAGTGAAACTGAGAGAGGATGGGAAAGATCCCGTCAACAACAAAACACACAACTCGAGACAGAATGTAGGGGAGAGGGGGTGGCTGAATTCCGTCTAGAAATGGGATTTACTATTTTGACTGCAAAGTATTCAAGAGTCGCGAAAATCACAGCAATTTTCACCTCAAACAGCCGATTTAGAGTGATCCCCCCTTGTAGTTTATTTATTTTGTTCTCGTTGAGGGGTTTACCTTTTGAAGAGGTACACACAATGGTGGGCAATTTTCTTTGACTGAACATAAAGGGAATACCCCTTCTAAGGCCCTTGAAAATACAAGGGTTGTCAAGTACTACAATATAGCGAGATTAGTTTTCAAGTGCAACAAAAAGGCTAAGGGCTCTATTACACACTCATATTTTGGCTCTCCGGAAAAACTGTGAGGTCAGAAGGCTAAAATTCCACTCGAAGAAGATTTTGCATGCTTATGGAAAGTTGAGCTAAAAACAATTTTTACCGTGTGGTCTGAAAAGAAGACTGGAAGAATAAAGAACAAAAGTTGTTGGAACAAAGAAATCTTGTTATCGCTATTCCGCATGACACAAAGATATACCTGACCTTGAGAGTACTCTTTTATGTGCTGTAGGCTAGCGAAACTTATGGGCTCATGAAGATGAAAGAGTCTTGCAGCAAGAACATGAACGAAAGCGCTAGGAGACTTACTACTACTGTCGTGCATCGCTGTAAAGTGCGAGAATGCTATATAGTGTTGCGGCTAAGTAACCGGCATAATATGGCTTCAGCGTTACGTGAGTATTCCTGCATAATTGGCTTGAAGAATCGATTCCCGATCAAAGCTGGGATGTAGTTCGCAGTTTATTGGAACTTCCTCCCTTCCCTTTTGAAACTTCGATTTAATATTCCAGAAGCTATATCTGCATGTCCGGATCTGGAACGACAAAGTGGTGTAGTTTTAGCTTTGTTTTAGCGTTAGGACTTTAGGAGCTTAACGCGTAATTAACGACCTAAGATCCCGAATAGGTCCGCTGGTGTATGGAGGAGTTTTCCAAGGTTATTGTTTGGAAGTTGCACTTTGTGGCCGATCTTTCAATCACCTTCCACATTGCAAGTAAGTGTAAATATTACTATTATGTTGCGTCGAATTTTTTTATCCCCGTTTTGGGCCATACGGACGTAGTTATAGCTATTTCTAGCAGTGCAGACCAATACAAATCTGACAGACCTGTGGGTAGGCCACTAACCGAAGCTTGATGTGCGTGTGGAAGAGTGCGGCCGGTCGGTTTGGCAGATATAGGCGCCGGGGTCCGTGGCGGGGACGTCACAGGGCGGCACGGCGTTGGGTAGGTAATTATCCCTGGCTACGGTCACGACAGCAGTCCGTAGACCTCACCAGTTCTCCCTGAAATAGAGGGTTACGAAGGTGGGGAAACTATGCCGTCTGCTGTTGCTTGTTACCCCCTATGGCTAGCACTATAAATACAGAGCTTAGCTAGCACTAGGTTATTGATTCGCCTACTTTAGAAACAAGCGATTCATTGTTGATCCTGCCTTGTATGGTTAGTTTCTACATAGAAAAATTTAAAGACGGTGGGCTGCGAAATTTTGGGGGTCGACAGAAATAGGCACTTCTTTATGGGAAGGCATTCTAGTTTAGGCTTTAAAGGAGAATAGAAGAAAAGGTCCAGAGGAAGCGCCATGTGGTCGGTGCCGTGTGAGTGCACCTGCCGCACGCTCTTCGCTCGCCTCACGTCTGGTTATCGAGTAGGTTGTCCAGTTTTTTGTAACCTCCGCCCAGTTTCAGTCTATGATACTCGGTACTTTTGTTTTCTACTACGTGGTTAGGCTGTGTCCCACGTCGAGGAGACACCTGCATGATGTATTTTGATTATAAATCCAGTTTCTTGTATTATTATTTTTAAGTAAAATTTTTGTACCTATTTAACCACTGATAGGGTGAGAGGTACCCATTTCACAAGATTTCTCCTGCTGGAAGAGATTGATCAACATATTTACGCCACAAAATCCGCAGTACACTGGATTTTACCAAAGCAGGCGTTGCCCGAGGGGGTAACCACTCCAGAGATTCCTTGAGATTCCAAAAAGATTTCCAAAGATTCCCAACGATATTCATAGAAAGATGAACCCCGGGGGGTAACCACTCCAAAAAATTCCAAGATTCCCTGAGATTTCATAAAGATTTCCAATGATTCCCAACGAATCGTTAACCCGCGTTAACCCTTCGGCATTGCCAGTCACAAATCACTGAAGGACGTTGAAAATCCCCTTAAAAATGGAAGAACTTCACCGAAGGAAAAATAGCAAGAGAAACAACAAGAAATGATTCGTTACTATATAGATATCGATAGAGGAACGAGACTAAAACTGAATGTAGAAGAACGAGAAACGCCTTTTCTAATGCTCATGATCTTTCACCGCGCGTGTCGACTGAAGAGAAGATGAATTGTTGTTAAAGGCACTGTTTGATTATTTTTTGTTTTGTTTGTTTTAGTTCTACGATGTGATGACGAGAGATGCCGTCGCCAACAACACGCTGCACTTCAGCAGGGCGACCATCTTCGCCCCCACCAACCAGGCCTTCCAGCTCAGCGGCCTGGCCAGCACGGACTTCGACGTCCTCTATCATATTGGTAACTTATTTCTTCTTAGCTCTTAAAAGCCCATTTAAGGCTGTGCTTCAGCTAGTGGTGCATTTCTGTCTCCCATAAGATCAACATTGCGAGCGCTGAATTATTTTTAATTTTTCCCTCTTAGTTTCGCCCAAATGTAGTGATATAGTAATGTCCTAGGGGCAGATCAAGAAAAATTCCCTAATTTTTTCGTAGTTTTTGAGATCTCCTTGTTGCAACCAAGAGAAGTTGAACATGGTAACGACGTTTATTCGGAATCAAAGCAGAAGCTGACCCTATAAGTAGCAACAGCAATGAAAGGGTCGAATTTGTTGATTACTATAGAAACTGATTCGAATCACCTTGTATTTTCTCTTGATTTTTTTGGTGAAAATAGCCCTATATTTACCACACCCATCTAGACTGAAAATTCGGAGAAAAACAGGTATTCTAAACCAAATTGGTTTCTTCCCACTGACCGGCCGGTATTCACTGAACAATGCTGGCAGTCTAGTGATTGGCCTGATTACGTTGATTGCTCATGCATATATCCACCCGCTCCGGCATACCACTCACTGTCATAAGGAAAAATTCATGTTTCGCATGTGGACCTACCCTAATTGTTACGCTAGGCGATAGCGGCTAGGCGATAGCCCTGTGGATTGTTTCCTCATACAGTAGTGTAGCAAATATTATTGATTACAGTATGTATAAGTGAAAATCAAGCTTTACTAATCAGTCCCAGTTATTGTCACGATATGTCTATGTTACAGTCACATTGGGTAGGTCGTAATCCTGAGTCGAGGGGTTAACCACCCGTTGGGAATCTCGTTGGGAATCATTGGAAATCTTTATGAAATCTCAGAGAATCTTGGAATTTTTTGGAGTGGTTTCCCCCCGGGGTTCATCTTTCTATGAATATCGTTGGGAATCTTTGGAAATCTTTATGGAATCTCTGGAGTGGTTACTCCCTCGTCCTGAGTACATACTTGTGTTCCGCTGAACTGTAGCACTCGTATCTATTATACTCGTACTTCCAGCATGCGGGATGGTCTAAACTAGACGTCACAGTACTACTTATAGGTATACAGCGCTCATAAGCTGCCATTGTTCTCTTTCTTCTTGTTTTCATTTTATTATAGCTAGTTAATTTATTCTTCGCATAGCTCAAGTTCTGCGGGAGGTAGGTCTTTTAAGATCCTATGACTTCGCAAATAAGCCAAATGGTGCTCCAACGTAGTATTTAGTAGGTAGCGTTTACTCTGTAAAAAACTAGTGTTGTACTTCACCAACCAACGTGTAGCTACACTGAGTAACGGTAAATAAAAAGAGCCAAAGATATGAAGTAGTGTGTGATTTGTGGTATAATGTTTGGTCACGTAATTTGTTGTTATCCGCAGCGAACGTGCCCATAGTGCTGTCGCAGCTGCATTACTCTGTGGCGTCGAGCAGCGCGGGATATCCTCCTCTATGGATAACGCGCAAGCGGACCCTCAACAACAAGGATGAGGTGTACGTCAACAATGCTCGAATCATACCTGAGAAGAGTAACTTCACAACGACCAACGAACGAAACCTGCCTCAGGTAAACTTCAGTTTAAGCAATGTGCTTGAGATGTTAGCACAGCCTTAATGGCCCTTCTGTATCTAGAGGTCTGGACCAGAAAGGGGATTGTAACCGTGTAAACTAAACCAGCGCCATTCCAGTAAATGTCGTAGTGTGTGGGCGGTGCGGTGGAGAAATCAAGATGTACACCTCCAAAGTTTCGCTCTCAGTGACCACAAAACTGAGGTTTTGTGCCAGGTTTATTCGCACAGGTACAATTCTCCGAGGTAAACCTAACGTAAGGTCACAGGGTCGCACTGTGACTTATAAGCGCGCTAGCAGCCACAACCCCTTCCTTTCAAGCTTCACCCCCACATGAGTTACCTGATTTGACACTGTGACCGTGCTTCATACCCAAAAGTGGTTGTGTCTGATCTTGGGGTAAACCGAGGCAAAGTTACGTGGATGTATCGGATAGAATTGGTTCTATTGTAAAGTACCAGTATGAATGGGGAAAATATTGAACGCGGCAGATGTTATTCACGGTCGCAAAGGTGATATTTAGGATATGTCTAGGAAATGTTACGTGGTGAAGGTATATATAGGTTACATCTCCTCGGTGTGAACGAGCCGAACATGCTGGACCATTTATTGGTTGATTCGAGTTTAATTAGAAGTGGCGTGGTCAGATGGCTGGGATCTCACGATTGCACGACAGCTGTGGCTACACAGCGCCCTACTGTAGACAGTCGACTTTTCCCGTTTTCTGTCTCACTGTTACCTTGTCCTCATTTCCGCTGGATCACTTCTGCCCTTTCCCACCATAGAAGCTCCCCATCACTAGGACAAATATCACAGTTTTTTTGTTGTTTTGGATACAATTCCATGGTATCACAGCCCCAAACATAATATCACACCTATATTCGCACGTTGGTTGCTCTGACGTCCACACTACGCTAAATTATATCCCTAAGGAAGCTATAGGTGCATGTGGAATTAATGTCTAAACTCCGGTTCAGGTCCTCCACGTGATAGATGACGTACTGGTGCCCGTCACGTCCCGGACAGCGTCCTCCAACCTGTTCAACCCGAACGCTTTCGACTTCCTAAACCAGTCTGAAGATCTGGACATCGGAAAGCATCGCATCCGCCAGTTCCAGGACCGCGTCCAGAAAAGTGATCGAAACCGCATCTTCCAGACCGATGGCCGCTATACCTACTTCATTCCCGTCGACGAAGGCTTCAAGGTAAGGGAATAACTCACATTTTAACTTCTAGAAACGTTCCTGTTTTCTGTCATGAACTTCATTACGCAGCCAGTCATTCGTAAGTTAGAACTACCAAGCGTTGCGTTTGAAACTTGTTATTGGTATATAGGCGCAACTTTTTTTTATATCGGGACAAATGCAAGCAAGTAACTACGCACTAGGTACAATCGGTCCATGCGCTAATTTATGTTGCAGGTTTGGCTGACAATGGTTTCAAGTCGTAAATTTTTGAGTTTTTGGCGGAAGAAGCCATTAAGCCTTAGTCCCCCTCTTCCATACGGAGCAGTTTCCTACTTTTCTCCTTCCCAAGTCACCAGTCCAATTTTCTAACCCATAAACTTCTTCCAATTTTGCAGCTTTTGGATGGAACACATCTTCATCTTCGACCCCACCCGTTTATAGCTTACCCAAAGTCAAACTCCCCCTTTTCGCAGTTGGTTGCTACTCCAAACATCTCGAGGAGAACTGAATGATAAACAGATGTCACAGAACAAATTTTGCTTTGACAGAGAAACGGCAGAGTATTTTCCCCTCTTCCGTGACTTCCCCTTTAAAGCCAGAATTAGTGATAATGCCGTGAAAATTTTTTTGGAACATTGCAAGTGCTTTCAGTTTCCCTTTCTCAGCTTTAACGTTTTCAAATAAACCAAATACAACCCTTGTACGTACTCGTAGGTAAATGGAAAGCTCAGGTACTGGAAGTTGTCATACATATTTATCGATACTAGATAGTAATCGTGGTATAGGTTCGAATTGGTTTATTTTATTTTGAGTACCATATAGGTTCGAGTAGGTTTATTTATTTTGAAATTGCAGAGACTGGCGCGAGCCAGCGTGGCTCCACACATGGGCGGTACAATTTACTATAATGTCTCGTTCTCTGCCATCCATGCCGTCCTGTTCCCCGTACGTAAAGGGCCATTAAAATCTTCTAAGAATGCGTGCTGCAAGGCTTTTTTATTACTCTTGGAACTGGGACACGTCTGTTGCTCTCTTGTACTTATATCTGTGAGTTTAGCTGGCGGGGATAGTGCCTGTTAGATGTTAAAAGAGACCCCAGATACCCGATGCTATAAATTATATATAATATTTGGTTGCTTCGTGAGGGTATTTGTATTACCACCCAGTTTAGCTCAAGTATTCTACAGAGCGCGCAACACACCCCGTTTGATGGATTTTCGGACCTTGCTTTGAGTACCTTTATTATATTGTTTAACTAATTGGCACCCTGATGCAAGGGTATTTGTTTCCGCCAGCTAAAGTGAGCATCATTGCCTGTTTGATTTACCAGAAACCGACAGGAATTAGGAATGCAACTGCATTGTGATACTGTGGCCTGGTTTGTGCAGAAAATTGCAGCTGCAGTCATTGAGACGTTTAATGAGTTGTGTCATCAATGGAAAGTGGCCTTGGCCCCTTGTCTATTGGCTGCCCCCTGCCTGACTGGGGGGCAAAATGATCTTCGCAATAAATACTCCAGGGTGGGTGCCTATTCACCGCGAAACATAATCTGCCGTACAATTGCTAGAGGGAGATCTGTATATAGTTACTCATACTTTTACTTTTTTTTACTACTTTTTTTTCAGAACTTGAATGTTCCTCAATGATACTCAATCCTGCTGGGTGAACTAACCTGCATAATGGAGCATTTTTAGCACATGGGCACATATGAGTTTTGTAGTTTTGATTTCTTGAGTGAGAAGCCCTAGCCTTGGCCATCTGTTGGCGCGTTTCTTTCTCAACTACTCCGGTACCTTTAAGTTGAACTGTTTAGTTGAAGAATTGTTCCTGCGGTGTACATGCAATTATTGTTCTTCAGGTGCCCTAATTTCTGACGCGAGATTCATTTTGTCGATTTCAGCGGAACAGCAGACCGGACAAGATTGACATGAAGGTGATCGATGGACATGTCGTACCGAACCACGTGCTGTTCACGGCTCCCACCCCTAGAGGCACGGAGTACCCCACCCTCGCCAATGGGGACATGCTCCGTGTTACCATCTCCCTCAGCACCCAGGGCGAGGGCCCCGACAAGAAAAGTAAGTTGTCTATCCCCCTGTCAAACATCAGTAACACAGCAGGTCAGGGAGATGCACCAATAGTTACTGCCGTTTCAATGTTTATTGAAAATTGTTCGTCAGATCCCGCGGAAACTTAAAGGGTGTACCTATTTTGGTAATTGCGATTGTGCCGTCAAACTTCCTGTGTTTGTTCTCTTCCGCGCATGGCTGGTCCTCTTTTTGCTCCGCACTAAGTAGGTCCGGCCGAAATCTTTACAACCTCCAATGCGATTGTGTGTGGAAATTAGCTGGCACGCCAACCCTTTGCTTTGACTCTTAAAAAAAGCTCCTTTCATCACTGAATAAGCCACTAAGTGGCCACTAAGGGCTGCCAGGCTACACCGGAAAGGGTATCGCTGGTTGCTGATGGGCCGGGGCTCGTGGGCGGTACGCCTCGATCGAACTCCCGGTCCCCTTTGCCCTTTTCGAACCCAGCCCCGCGCTCTGCACTTGCCCCTACGGGCTTGCTACCCTTCTCTGCACCACGGTCATTTCACCCTTATCGCTATTCATAGACCTGGTTATTTTTTTACTGTACATCAGTACGGTAATTGAAAGCCCTCGAGCGAGCCTGGTGATAGAATTCGTGAGAGCGTTCCTGTTCCATTTCATTTTAATAAATAACGAAGTAAGCTTTTTGGATACATCCGGTCACATGTTTGTGAGAATGGGATGATATTCATTTTTTGCTGTTGCCAGCCTTTTCCGGTTGCTCCCAACGAAGAAAAAAATCGACGTCAAAAACCTTGCTCAAATAATAATTTCTTTAACTTTTGCAGTCTACGTGCAGAGCAACACCCTCGTGGGGGATGCGCAGCACCCCGTGGGCCGCGTGCTCGCAGAGATCGTGAAGGCCAACATCCCCGTGAAGAATGGCGTGATCCACCTCATCAGCTCACCCCTCATGGTCGTCGACAATACCGTCACCCAGTTCCTGCAGGTTAGTTCCCTCTTCCGCCATTACTGGCGCTCCTTTCGTCTCGCCTGGTCGTGGTTTATGGTCCGAATATTCTAATTATTCCATCTTATGTCTTTGATCTTTCATTCCCTTCTCCCCTTGGAAGTATTCGAACTCGTTATTTTTGGCAAGCGACTGCGTTGAGTAATTTTTTGTTTATACGGCTTATGGTTCTATGGAGGGTATGTCTCTGTTCAGTATTGAGGTGGTTAAGCCCTGCTTTATTAAAGTACCCTTTGTCTGGTTTACGCCATAAGCTGTGTACACTAGAAATCGCTCACCGCTTGCGAGCCCTGAGCGCCCCAACATAGGTATTTGAGGTTTGTTGGACATTTTCCTTTTGATAGCAATATCTGCTTCTATGTGGGGGCCCGTAGGCTTGATTTCACCACTTATAGTGTACAGTACTCTTTCACCTATACACTATAGTGTACACTGTAAGTGGTGAAATCCAGCTTTAAGTGTATTAAGGGTTTACCTTGCGAAGAGTTGAGGTAACACGGAATGTTCTCGTCAGTGGGTGTGGTCTATTTTCTCCAAACCTTCCATGCCTTACAATCATTCTTTTATACCTAATGATATTTTTGCACTCATTTGCTGAAATTTCATTCATCAGGCTACGATTTTTGTTTGCTTATAATTTTTAAAAGAGCTTCTTCTACCACCTTCCGATGAACTTATTTGTTGCTAGGGGTGATGAATGAGATCATTTTTACGGAAAAAAAAAAAAAATCTTATAGATAAGTAACTAACTACCTTTCGTTGGGGCATTACGGGGGTAGTGTGTAAGCTCAGTTTATATATTCTAAAGTCGTTACAGCACCTTCAAGGGTGGTGTATGTTACTTATATTGGGAAGTGGTTCATGATTTATCATCATCAATATATCGTGATCGTGACAGGTTCGTAGTTATGTGATCATTTCCGATGCATCGATCGCTTTAGCCATTACCAATACATCACAGTTTTTAACACGCCCTGCGCTACATTTTCATGCTTCACCACCGTTCATCTGGGTGTCTATTTAAGCAGACTCTGTAGCAGCATTAGCCTTGGAATTTTTGGAAGAGACTTGAATATACACCCTTCAAATTATTTTATGTCATTCACTGTACCCATAGCATCAGTAGGAAAACTCATTTGTCATATGACTAAATTTCCAGGAGCTGTATGAGAGATATATTTTTTTTAAAGAGCAATTTTTTAAAAATGAGGTTATAATATTTTGAGTCACAGAATGGCGATTTAAATCTGATTTTATTTTGGAACATATTTTCTCGCTCAAGCTGTAGAAATTCATCGTTTTTTGTTATTTCTTTTTTCATTCTTCGGGTACAGTACCAAAATGACAAGGAAAAAATGCTAGATGAGGTGTAGTTGAGGCTCAATGGCAATTCACGTCTCTTCGAGGAGACCCAAAAAAATGTATCTACTTTTTCTATTCTATTTGAAGGAAAACCTAGTTTACTTCATTCGAGGCATGAAACGCCAACCTGATAATTTTCGTGCGATCCTCGTAGTGACTTAGTTATCAGTTATAATTTATTGAGGTGAGAGTGAGATAGTGAAACCTAGGTATGCCAAAACCTTGGTAGGGACCTAGATAAAGGTTCCACAAGGTCAAATTAGTTTTATAATACCTATATTGATTAAAAGCGTGTGGTTTTTGATGCTTCTTTTATACATGGTTTTAATATACTTTTTCAATATCTCGTTTGCTGTAACTGCTCTTTTTGCTTCATAATTTTTCATTTCACCTCATGAGACATACTTTATTGGTGGATCAGACCTATACCTATACCTATACCTAATCATTGGCCGGAGAAGGCCCGTTTTTGCCGTTCAAGTATAAGCTAAACTTTTTTTTCGTTAATTAAAACTGAATATTTGCTGAAGCCTGTACGATGAGAACGGACCTCAAGGCAGCGATTTGGAAAATTGGAAAAATCCTATGCGCTCCAACGTGCTAGTTCCAGACTGTTATATGCAAATTGGGTAAAAGATTTAGTGACGTCATTAGACTTCTTTGGGGTTTGATGAAGCCTTAAATTTCGTTAAGTTTAGGTGACATGCGTGGGTGAGAAGGGGGTCGATACCTCGACTCCTACTTAGCTCACGTGTTGTTTACCAATCACTTCCTCGCTAAAGTGAAACCATTGTTCCTTTCTCGAGTTCCAGCCAGATTTTCATACTTCATGTTGCTTTTTCTTGCCAACAAAAAAGGGCTTTACGGTAATTATAACCAGAAAATGTTTGCCGTTGGCAATTACCTAGTAAACGCCATTGCTAGTCCCAGTTATTTTATTTTAGTCCTTGTTTTAGTCGATATGTTAGCTTATTACCTAAACCTGTGTCTGAACTCGTAAAATGCGAAATGCACTGCAATTTACCTTGTGTCCTAGTAACTAATTATCTTCCTGTCATCGTCTTAGGTTTCTAACTTTAGTTTTCTGCATGATTTTTTTTCTGCCAGTGCTTTTATGGAGACATCCATATAAAATTTTACAAAACTTTCCGAAACGAGGGCACGGTATGCATTCATTATCCTTCGCTCAGACAGATCACTCAGTAAACTCTTCAAACTCTTCTTAACCTCCGGTGTTGGGATACTGTTTAGTGCCCCACCATTCAGGTTTTAGCGATGGACTTGGTATTTTACCATGTTAAATTCTAATGTTAATCTCGATTACAGTGGTTGGTTGGTAAGCGTGAGAACAATCCATGCAACCGAACTGTACCCACCTAAAGTTCCTTGAAACCGCTGAAACTGACTGTTCGAAAAATATGGAAGTAAATGGGTTAACGACACAGAATCAGCTGAGCGTCTCTGCATGTAGCACTTCATTTTTATTTTTGTCGAAAAAAACAGGTGTTTGCCAGTTTTTTCCCCCAAAGACGGGAGGTACTGATACTTTTTTGGCGTTTGCATGCTTCCCCAAGTGCTTGTGTGTTTTGTGTTCCTGTGGTGGTAGCCTGTGATGTAGGAAGTAGGTACGCCTTATGATAAATTGCTTCATGAGAATTTTACCTACCTACTAACTACGGACCTATTTTGACTTTGGACCTGTAGTAGGCTTGTTGTTTGCCCCTTCTTCATTAGAAATAGTCCCTAGTTGCCTATTTCTTTCATTGACTGTGTGGTGTAATTTTTAAGTGCAGAGAATGAAGAGTTTCTCGAGAAAGTAGCCAAGCTGGCGACGCCCTTCTTCTGCTTCCCTTTGGTTTGTTAATTGGACAAATTGATACAGTATTATATGATTACCGAGTGGCCCCAGCTGACCCCTGGCTGAGTGAATCAAGACAGTTCTAGACACCCAACTGAGTTTTGAGTTACTGAAACAGTGAAACTAACTGAAGTGGGTACCTACTTTCATAGGTTAGGTGAGGTGAAAAAAATGGAAAAAATATGCATCCTTTAGGAGCGATAAACCATGCCTTCTTTTGTATGAAGTAGTTCTCAGACTGAAAACCACTGAAGTAACTCAGTAACTGATAACTGATAGAGTGAGTAGCCTCGCATCTGTAGAAACTTACCGTAATTACCTATGTTGTTTTATGACCTTAACTGAGAATTATTTTTACGCAAATTAGTGATTTTTCAGGTAGCCAATTTTAAAAATCTCCCTACTATAGGTACATTTGATTTGGTCACAGGAACACTCGATCCCTCTTGCGGTAGTTGTCTCTCCCCTTTGAGGCAAGTGCCCTGAACCCATGTTAACACTTGTTCTATATTTTGTGTGTTGATGCTTTGCATGGATGTTTGCTCGTATGATGGACTGCTTCCTTCAGGTGTTTGTAAGTACTTTCTTTCACCGCGAACCTAACCTATCTTGGCTCTATAATAGTGTTTATTATCACTATTGCTTGGTGTTTAGCCGCTGACGTTTGTTCGCTAAACTTTTGACTAAACGCAGGCTGCAGTATTCTCGCTTTCCTAACACCAAAACAGCACCGTGAATCACCAACATCAGATGTTACTTCGGTGCTGTTCTGGTGCTAATAAATAAGTAATAATACGATTATTATACAGCCATAATTTTGCATGACTTGCATGAGACCCGCTTGTTAATATTTTTAATTTTTCTTTCATCATGTCCACATATTGCTTGTTGCATTATACCTAGATGTTTTCATGACTGCTCACAGTACGGCGCTTTGTAGCAATCTTTGTAGTGTTGGGTGCTACTGTGTTCACATGCAGGAAATAGCTGCTTAATTAAATCATTAAAATTCGTTTTGCTGGCAAATAACTGCTTTACGATGAAGTTCGGTTGTTCACAAGGTATTTTTGCTAAAGAAAATGTATTTGGTGTTACCGTACCAACGAGGAGTTCTGTAAGAAGAGTTTTCTGTAGGTGTTGGTTTTTAGTCAACTCTTTGATGCACCTTACCTACTTTTTATAGGAAGCAGTTTTTCTGTAGGTGGCTAGTTTGCTCTGCCTTCTTTAAGTAAGGTTGCTTTGCTTCGTTTCTCTTTATTCCTATCTCTTTCCCCACATGTACATCGATTAGGTCGAATGTCGGTACTGATCCGTTATTTTAAGGCCCCACAAAAATCCCAGAATATGATGTTCTCCCTCACCGCACTCAACAGATTTTAGACAAAATATTTCAATCTCAACTGTCCTCACTCCATTGGTCCCCTTACTAACCGAGTGAAATTTCTACTGCTCAATCCGGCCAATTTTTTACAAAAAAGTAACAATTTTTTTATTTTCTTATTTCAGGAGGATCCAAACGGGCCTCTCTCACGGTTCTACAACGCGATTCGCACGGCTGGTGGAGACTTCATGCCGCGGATGACTTCTCTTCACGAGCTGACGCTGTTTGCACCAAGTAACGAGGCATGGCTGCAGCCGCACCTCCAGCCCATTCTCTCTGATCCTGTGGCCCTGCAGAAGATTCTCGACCTGCATCTGGTTGAGAAGAACCTCACAGTTGACTACATAATTGCACAGAACAAAAACTCGGTAAGTTTTGGCCTTGATTTATGCTTTCTGGGTGGATGTTTTTTTGAGGGTGTGTGTCTGCATGATGTACCTAAAACTAATTTTCATCTGACAGACTTATTGGATTTTAATTTTTCTTATATCACTCTCTTAGGGTGCGTCCCACAGTTAAGAGAAAAATGCCGATTTTCCCAGAAATTTAGCATGGTAAACTTGGGAGAAAATCGCTGATTTCTTTTAACCATGTATGGTAGTTTTTAGAATAAGTCTGGCTTTTCTCAGTTAAGTTTAATTTGGAAACCAACGCAATGTTTCCATTACTATCTCTAATCTCAGGTTAATATGACTTGTTTCTGGTTCATTGATCCAATCTTGAAAGCTTTAATTAAATATGTAGTTCTAGGAGTTTTTAAAGATAATCTCCCCTTCATGCTTATTCTTATTGTGCGACACTGGGGAAATTTTATGGTTAAACCAACACTCTTGGTGAGTCATTGATTACGCAGTTGGTCTTTAAAACATTGTAATGTAAGTAATAATTTGTGTAATGTATCTTAGTCTTTACTGTGGAGCTCCTCTTTTCCGGATTATACGACAACTCCTTTATATTTCTTTGTCTTAGAATGTTACATTAGATGCATATTTTATTCATGAGTAAGTATAGTAGTATTCGTAGTAGAATATAACAAGAAGGGGGTGACACTCCTTGTATTTCGGTATTTCCCTTTTATTTTACCTGCCGTATTTGATGCATTTTGATACTCAAAATCCACTCTTTGCTCTCATCAAAATTCTATTTAGGCTTGTCAGGCTTCTCACGTCTCCTTCCAATATAGGTACAGTAGTCTAAATAAGATTTAGTGTAAAGTGACGTTTTAAATAATAATTCATTCAGAATATAATGGATTCTATAAGCGCTTTAAAAAAAACAGTTTGGGCATGCTTTCACCGCTTTCTGTTCACTTTAATTTCTGTAGACGTACAAGGCACAAGGTTTTTGGGCACTGGCACTGCACTAGCACGGTGAGGGGAAACCGGCGAGTAACCGAACCTGCGCTCATTCAAGTTGTTCCAGGTACCCACGAGCAGCGGAAAGCAAAAACTCTACTTCAACGTGGTCCAGGGCCCAGAAAACCGAACTCTGACCGTGGAGGGAGGCGGTGTTAATGCTACCGTCATCACCCCAGATATCTCAGCCACTAACGGGAAGATTCACATCATTGACCGAGTGCTGGGGGTCCCATACATGACAATTGCTGAGAAGTTGGCATCCGATCCTATGCTCAAGTGAGTAATAACAGTAACATAAGTGACTCTGGTATACCAATTACGTATTAACCCTTTGCACTATTTTTCTTTTTTTTTTACTTTCTTGCCCGTATACATGGGCTGAGAAAGTTATGTCATCGTGCAAAATTTCAATTTTGAGATTTTTGGTTTCCCGTAGTCCTGGAGGTCCCCCGAGTCCAAAAAAGTGTTTTTTTTAAATGTCCGTCCGTCCGAGATACGGTAACGATTAATAACATGCTGGCAGTGCATTAAGTAATTAATTAATTCATTTACATTTTAATTTTGGTGTGTTCTGGTTCGCAAGATTTACCTTAAAAAAAAAATACGTTGATTAAAATAAGATTGGGTACCGCTGGTTTTCATAAAGGATGAAATAATAAGATTCATAATAGAACTGCGCGCGGCGAAAGCGCGCGAACCTTCCCCGGGCCGCGCAGCCGGGCGATCGATACTCCCCTCACTTCCCTCAGTCAGTCGCGCTCGCGCTCCGGGGGTGGACGTTCTTTGCAGTCCGTGCGTTTTCGTTCTGTTTGTGTGTGCTACTCATGCTTTCTTTCCTTCCCCTTCATCAATAAGGTATTTTATACCATTATTTATATTTTACAGTGTCGTTCTTTTAAATAGGAATATTTTTTGGTCACGATGGTGTGTTTGTCCTAATTTTCTGACCGACCTACTATTTTAAATAGTAGCCTTTCGTGATTACCTATTCTTAGAATCCTGGGCTAGTAGGTTACCTTGCGAGGGGGGTTGACCAACATCCAAATTGCGAGAAAGTCAAGTGTGACCCTTGCCGGACCATTTATTTTTACTTTCTCGCCCGTATGTAATATATGGGCTGAGAAAGTTATGTCTTCGTGCAAAACTTCGATTTTGAGATTTTGGGTTTCCCATGATCCTGGAGGTCCCCCGAGTCCAAAAAAGTGGTTTTTAAAAAATGTCCCGTCCGACGTACGTACGTAACGTCAGTCTGTCGCGCAACTGGACGTCACACCGTTCGTCCGATTTTGCTCAAATTCGGTATGTAGGTACCTAATGTAAATATCTGGACCCGTTTTTTGATAAATTTTGATAACTCAAAGATTGCGCCTGCTATGGTCAAAAAAAGGCAAAAAATCGTGTTTTTTGACAGTTAAGAAGGGCTGGAAGCTACGTATATCAAGTTGGAACCTTGAAAATTTGCGAAAGTGTTTTTGAATAGATGCTTTTAGGTGTTTTACAATCATTTGGAGGTGGGCCAATAACTTGGCCCAGTTTTGGCCCAAACGCGTTGGTCGTCACTCCGGTAGCACTATTCGATCGATTTCAATAAAAATTGGTAGGGAGGTGTACTTTAACCTAGTTTGATGTTTTACCGAACGGAATTTATCCAACATAATAATTATGGCCAATATTGGCATTATCGTAGGAAAATTTTCCATAAATGGAAATCACGCTTTTGATTGGTTAAGACGGATTAGCAACAATTTTAATCAACAGATATCCTTGAAAATTGGTGAAAATGGTCTCGCTTCAAGGTCTTTTTCAATAGATTTTCAATTACTTGAAAATTAAGGCCGTGACATGGAAAATAGAAAACAAGTAGGTACTTTGCGCGTCGAACGACACTTCACCATTTGACGGATATGTTTGAAATCCGGTGAGTAGGTGCCTAAAATTATTGTCCAGTGTATGGCAAAATATTTATTAGAAAAAGTTAAAATTTTGGTCCTAAAAAAATAAATTACGTAAAAAAAAAATCAAAATTTTCGATACCGCTGGCGTAAAAATTGCGAGAAAGTGAAGTGCGACCATTGTCGGACCCTTTATTTAAATTATGATAACTTCTTTCAGCATCGCGTTCAAATTGGGTAACCGTACCGGCTTCAACTCACAGCTGAGCAACCCGAAACTGAAGTACACGTACTTCGTGCCCCGCGACAGCGCCTGGGAGCGTGCCGAGCTGGACTATCCCACCGCCCTCAAGAAAATCTTACACATGACGCAATTTGATTACCACGTACGTCCCTGTTAATTTAGGATTGTTTTAAAACTTTTTTCGAAAATAGGACCTGAGTCCTTTTGCTTTGACGTACCATGACGTGCCGAGATGCTGGTTTTCTTTTACCTACCCAGTGCCCACCAAGAGGTAACAATCTGTGGGGGGGGGGGGGGGGGAATATCAGGGTACGGTATTTGAACCTGGCTTCTATCGAACACCAAGCCGGTCGCCTTAGCCGCTCGGGCCACCCTGCCCCCCTCTCCAACCAGATTGGTTGGCACTGTTCAGGAACTTCTTTTTGCCATTCTCTAAAATTTTTAGTCTAACCTGATTAGTCGCTTAATTATATTTTGGGGGTTTAGGTGCGACAGCTGCTCGAGCGGCACTTGGTGGTGAGTGATACCAAGGCATACACGCTGGCTGACTTGCGGGCGCTGGCGCGAGCTAACGCCAACGACACCTTCTCCCTGTCCAGCGTGCGAGACATCCTCAGTATCAAGTTCAAGGAGGTTGACAGAGGTGCGTACACTCCAGGCCGTAGCTATTCAGCTTTCTTTTTCCTTAACACATTAGGGCGGCTGAAAATACAATTAGCTTATTTTGACTAAACACAATTTTTGGTGCAGTCGTGGACAGTAGCGGAGAAAAACCTAAAATGATTTAATTTTGAGGTTGTTCATGTAACTTTTTAATTTTTCCCCATGCTTTGAAAGTATTCGAAATCCCAGCACGTTTCTCTTAAAATCTCCAAAAATTTTCCTCTCTTGTCCAGTACTGTACCTCCTTGTACTTTTTCTCAGTACATTTAAATAGTCTTATTCTCTTGCCGAGGCTGCAAATACGGCTTTACTGTTAACAAATCTTAATTACTATAATTTACAACTATAATCAGTTTTAACACTGTAGCTAGTGGTAGACAAACACCATTCATAAACACCAACACCACTTGGATCCTTGGAACCTGTCAGTCCAATGCATTTTGGATCCAGGTTGGTTTTGTCATTTAGATTGTTAAAAAGTTGTTGTTGTTCTGTCAGCAGCCAGCTCAGATCGGTCGTTTAAGCACGGTAAAGGTGAGAGTGTGTTGTCATGAGTTTACGCGATATCCCACCCTGTCCAAACTCTAATGCTGGCGATAATAAGCGGGAATATCCATCCCCTAAATGGGTGTTATAAATCTTTGATGGACGTTTGCCGCTGTCTCCGGGATATGCGTCCTTGCTTGTTAAAGCCAGCCCTTATAGACAAACTTTTTGACAATCACATTTCATCCGCTCATCACTCAATGTGTCGTGTACCTATAAATATACCTGATAATATTGACGGCTGATTTCCCTCCCAGACTTCTCCGAATTACAGTGAGAAGTTTTTGGAGCCCACCATTCCCACTTCTGTTTAGGGATACTTTTATCGTCAGAAGAGCTGATTTATAACTATAAACCTTCGAAATATTACCTAACCGAAGCCATTATTAAATCTGTGTTAGTCGATTGTTTAACAAAGACATTATTTACTGCTGTTACGAGTATTACGATTACAAAATTCTTTCCTTTCGGTGGGCACAGATCCCACTGTTATGGACGAATGATTTAACTAATCGTCATATTTTGAAAACAAGCCGCAAAACTGCCTGATACCTTGATGTTGTATTTTTAAATAGTTCCTAGGAATGGCTAGTATGAACCTTAGAACTCTTTTTTTAGCCTTATTGCTATGATTGTTCCCTGTGCACTACCTGTTTTTACTGTAGTTTCACACTGCTTACTGATAAAGTGCTGGAATGCTTTAAGAATATTGGTACTGAAGGGAGATCACAAGAAATGTAGTCAACTCACAAATAGTCTGGGTTATAATAATCGAAACTCGCTTTGTACCTGATTTCTTGCCCAGCGTTAATTCTGACCGTACATTACGAGTGGGGTTTGAACAGTTTCAACAATGAGACTACAAAGTTGAACCTGTTTTATTTTCTCCTGATAAAAAAAGAAGCATACCTACGCAATTTTTTTTGGAATTCAAGGAACCTGTAACGGCGCCGAAAAAATTTGAGTAGGTATGGGAGACGATCGGGACCCTCACGGACTATTGTTAAAGAACTGACTTCAATTATTGCTTGCAGAATACATGTTTGAGTGGCGCGGGGACAAGGTGGGCATTTTCCGGCCTGATGTGAACTGTACGAATGGAATAATCCACGTGATTGACCGCGTGCTGATGGTGGACAGCGATGTGAGGGTAACTGCGAGCAAGGCGCCACTGCGAAGCCTCCTCACCTGGACTGTACTCGCCGCCACTGCCACACTCGGTCTTCTTTACTAGTCGCCCTGTGATACCGCCCGTCCCTGTAGGCTTCTTTAACCCTAAGATGTTTTGTGAAACCACCCACCAGTGTTTTGTTTACAGGGGAACAGTGCTTTCATTAGTGTTCAAAACTTATGCTGAGAAGATTTAGCATTGCACTGTCTCTCCCTGTTTGTGCGATAGGAAAAGTAAATGTGATGTTACGAGACAATTCTGAAATTCAACAAAAAATTACCGATAATTAGGTACAACTGAGAGTAAACAAGACGGTAGTGGTGAAGTTTCACTCAAGATGTTCGTGGTATTGGGAGCCTATCCCTACCTATCCCCCATGTCTTTCCCAGACCAACTTATTGTCCTTAGTTTCAACCTGTGGAATATCTTCGTGCAATATTAGGTGCTCTCGTAAAAGCCTAGACTGTTGACTACATAGAATGTCAGAATGATTACTACTGATGGCTCCATAATATCTTCGGTCTATGCCAGTCAGCTAGCTGTTGCCCTTGAAAGTACTTCCCGATTCGCAAGTAGTCCGTGGCGTTTTATTTAAACATTCTAATTTTGACTGGCTTCTACTTCATATCGATGTCAATAGTCTAATTCTCTTGATTCAGACTTTGAGTTGCTCACCTACAGGGTGAAAATATTTAGATAAATGGCTAAATATGTTGGTCTGGGGGAGCTGATAGGGTCTCGTGCCCGCCAAAGAATTGTAGAAACTGGTGACGATCTCTAATTTGGATGTAGAATGTTTTAGAATTGCTTTGATGTACTCAGGGTGCAAATGTCCTCGTGTCTGATCGGCTGCTTTTAGGTAGGTAGTTGACTCCATCTTGCTCCCAACAGCAATTTTCCAGTTTTTCTGTAGGATGGTAGTAAAACCCCCGTTTTTCTTACCCTTGGAAGATTCTTCGTAAGGTTATTATAGAGGCAACCCAGGTTTGCAAAATGGAGCCAGTGAAAATGAGTTGATTGCATAGTTTTTGCTCCAGCTAGAATCTTTTACCTAGGTAGGTAGTATGGAGAAAGTAAAAAAAAAAATACATGAAGGCAAGGAACGAACTGATCATTTTCATATCTCTTAAAATCAGTAAAGCATCGAATTTTGTGGTTCTAAGGAAATTGCTGATTTTTTAAGTCTGCCATGTTCAGTGAAAATTTCAAAAAATGCTTACATTGTCCCTTTCATGTAGCTTCTGCTTTCTCCTTGTTTTTTGGATTGTTAATGGACTAAGATTTGAGCTTTTTAAAAGCTTTCATTTTGTCTGATTTCTCTGGACACGACGCTGACTGCCGCCCGAACTCTCAAGTAATGTCGCCAGTCTAGTTACATTTCTAATCCCTCTGAGTAATATCTACTCATATTGTTGTAATATGTTCAGCAAACATAAGGGTAGGTACATGGCAGCTTTCAAAATTAGGCAGCATAATATGTTTCATTCGCATCATTCTTAAAAAATGGAGAAACTTTGAACGATGCGATTGTGAATGATGCAGCTGTACAAGTGTAGCTATTTTACGTTTAAGACATCTCTAAAGTTTAAATTTATGGTAGAGCCAGAGTTTAACTTGTACCATAAGTCATCGTTTGCTAATTTAGATAGATAAGGTAGGTACTTTGTTGGAAGGAAGGATACTACCTACAGTCAGACCAAAATGTTTGCGCGAAAAACAAGGCCTTACGTTTTGTTTTTTGTAAGTACTAGGTAGGTAAGTATAGTAGTGTTCGCTTGAGTCACGTAAGTTGTGAGCGAGATTGTGTGCAGTATTCTTTTACCTCGTCGTAGGTAGGTAATCATTTTTCTTACTTTGTAACTGATTTTTATTAAGGCTGGAGATTCAATGCTTGTTTGTTGATATCTCATATTCAACGTGTCGTTAAGAAAATCCAACAAACCGTTATTGTAGCTGCAGTCTTAAGTTAGGTAGTTCTTGTAAATTTTTGCATTTTGTTTAGCTTTAATGTACCATAAGTTTCAATATTTTTTCGTAAGATTTTGTGGGGAAACAAGATTTGCTTCTTCATTTCCAGTTCAAATTTTGAATTCCGTAGTCAGTAATGATTTCTAAATGAAAAACATTTTCATGTTCATTTCGTTTTGAGTAATAGACCCCCATGTTTCCCTTCTTGTTGGTCATTTCCATTGATGCACGGCTGTTAGATCACCTCTGCCTTATAATGGCTCCCTTAGAAATTGCGGGAATATTTTTCAATAATATTGTCAAGTTGAAAAGAGAGAAATAATAATTTTGGATTTGGTACAAAGGGCACAGTCCTCTATTTTCCTCCAGTCCTGTTCGCGCCACATTCTTAAACTGTGGATTTTTAAATGTTAAAATATTTTTGTGATCCCTCGAACCCCTGATTCCAAATAGAGATTTTAGAGGACCGTTTTGACCTATCCGATATTAAATAGTAATAATTCTGTCAATTTTAAAACCTTTGTACGGGGTGAACAGCTGCGTGATTTTAGTGTTTGATAGTTAGACATTTTCCTCTTAAATATTCACTGCCCAGTAGCAATAAAGTACCTTGGTAGTAACAGGTACTGCATTATGTAGCCTTTATTCATTCCTCAGTCGAGCATTTTCGTTCATTTTAGGTATTTTTAAAGTTTATTTTTGGAGTCACGCAGCAGCCCGCTTACTGAAGTGGTTATTTTCGATCCTGTAAGATTATTTTTTACCTAAAGTCAGCGAAAAAACACCAGTCTGCATACTTTTTTTAAAACAACAAATTTCTGATCATAGTACACTGGAAAGAAAATACTCTGGCTACCGAGAAATCTCACTGGGCCGAAAATAACCCGTACAAAGGATTCAACAGAAAATGCAGTTGCGCGCGCAGCTTAAACATGTGTTTCTGTACATTTCTGTAATGACGTCATGTAGACCTCTAGTTGTGTAGTTGCGCTCTGCTGGCTCTGAATGTCCGCACTGCTTTTCAAACAAAAGGTTGGGTAAACCTTCAATGTACCTTACTCAATAAATTCCAATACTTACCTAATGGATTTTTCCCGTAACACTTATATCGCTTTTTTTTACTTCATCTGTGCTGCGGTGCATTGCACTAGCATCTTGCATAAGTTCCACTACACCGGTGCAGGCCATCAGTGCCTGTCACACACACCCAGCAAGATTTCGCGTAGCAATCGGATTCATATGAAATAAGCGAAGCTATTGACTATGGTAGTAAATGTATTGGACGGTGAGGTGATAGGTATTTTGTGGGCATGTGGGCTGAGAAAATCCGGAAACATACAAAAAAATTGTTGTAACTTTTGTTTTGTATTAGGTATCTAACTTAAAGCATTTCCATACCAGCATGGCCAATGTATACCTATACGTGCACCTACTGAATTATTCAAAATATCTCGCCACTGCAGTTTACCCCTATTTCACAATTTTTCTTCAAATTTCTTTCAAATTTGCTCATACTTGTGTTATCAAGTTTTATAGTTAGATCAAATATGTGGCCATATCTCGAGAACTAGGCATCCACAACAAAATATTCCACCCGAGACCGTACCCGAGAATCAAGACCGAACGATATGTCTTTGACTCCGAAATAATCATCGACCGGGACCGGGACAGGGCCGCCAAAGTCATCCTGCAGGGTGATAGACTCGATGGCGTATTTGGCAACGAAGAATTGGTGGCCGGGAGGGAGGCCCTTGAAGGAGGGGTGCCTGGAGAAAAGCGCGTTCTGCGCGATCTTGAACTCGGCGGACTTGGTGTCCACTTGATGGAAAGTGCCGGTCATCACCACGTGAGCACACCGAGGGTCCTCGTCATCCCACCCTCGCTCCCGACATAACGAAGTCTGTGCAAGTCCCATTGTTAGCGAGCACTGGTTGTCGTTCTGAAAAAATTTCAGAGGAGTTTGTACCTGCAGCCGTATTATGTTGTACCTATTTGAGAAGGGAAGGGGGGACTCCTACCTGCTGAGAAGCAGTGATTTTTCGTTGTTATCACTCGGGCAGTAGGTATATAGGTACAGAATTTTATTATCAGGTTCACATTGGTAAATGAGATAGCGAAGTGGCATGCACGTTGATATCAGCTGCTGCTATCTTACCTCCTATTTAAACTTTGTTATCACGGACTGCATCTTTACTGATTTTAATCGCCCGTTTTATTCTCCATCTCTGACCCACCGTTCGGCTGTTCACTTCTTTATACCGGTTCACATTATTGCAGGGTGTATGCTCATGTTTCATTTTACACTTACGTCGAGCATATCGGTGATGGCTGCTTCCAGTCGCGAGACGTAGAAGTAGGGGACTCCTAATCCAGCCTCCACAGGACCATCGGCTACTGAGAACATGTCACCTAAAGCTCGACCCTCCGAGCCCTTCTGGTGCGAGATGTAGGCAACTGACGTCCAATCTGCCGAAATTTTGTGTTAAAAGAGTGGGCAGTTGCATGTTCCAAAATTTTATATACCTAGCTATTTACTGAACCCCCTTCTGCTGCTCCAACGCAGCCAGGGTGAGACTGAGACCTGATACTAGGTAGCTATATATTTACCTAACAGCCTATAACTCCATAATAATTGGAGTCTTTTGATGTGAAGTAAAAGTTGACTTACTGGCGTTGTGGACGATAAATCTGGCCATCTTTGCGTAGTCTTGAGGGTCTGGAATCGGAGTTAGCCTGCTTGGGAGTCGCCCTCTCCACACCTCGCCATTAATGAAGCTTTCAATAGACTCCTTACTCTCACTCGATGAGCTGTCTTCTAATGGAACCAGTCCTATCATCAGGGACTGGAGAAGAAGGCTTGTTCGAATAATCATTGTTCTGGGCCACTAAAAAAAGTTATTAGATTCAAGTTGGAGCCTCGTTTTAACTGTTGGACCTACACCTACTTGATGTTGGTGAGTGCCTGCCTATGCCGAAGCACAGGTTCATTTCCTTCGACCTATCGAACCTGGACACACCTAAGGCGGAAGAAAAACAGTTGAGCTAGTAAGACTGTCCGGCTTATTTTGATGGACACACTACCTCTCTCGCAGGGAAAAATGCATGACAGCTATTTAAAGAAGGAATCCAGTAAGTAGGTAGGCAGAGGGGAACTCTCTGAGTCAGAGTAATAGAATAAATTCGTTCGTTCGTAATTATGAAATCAACGACTCACCGTAATTGCCTACGACAGAGCTTGACGACTACTACTATGCGACTACCAGTTATCTCTATAGTCTGTACTGTTCGAGTGGCGACAAGCTGTGTTCTGTCTATTCCAATTCTAGCTGTGCAAGGACGGAACAGGTGGGTAGGTAATATTGAAAGAATTATCATCTAGATTGGCCATTGCTCCATTTGCACAAAAAATTCCAAAAAAAGCTAAACGGTTGGAAAAGTCAGAAACATTATTTGATATGAGCACAAATAATTATTAAAATGTGGGATTTGATTTTTTATACAGTAAGTATTTACGTAAAAAGTACTTAATAAAATATTAGCTTTATATTGCACACTGCAGATATATTATAAAAATAAAAAAATAAAAAATAAGAAAAACTTTGAAAGTTTCGAAAAATGGCGGGAAAGTAGTTGAAAGTTGTGTCACCAGAGTGCGCGACCATCTCTCTTCAAATGACTCCAGTCTGTTTACTTGACATCCACGCTGGAAATCTGGTATCTGGAATGACTGTACAGTACAGTTCAGCATAAGCGAGACCCATGGCTCTCCAGCAGAACATATGGACAAGGTGCCATTACTACCTTTGCGCAAGTCCTCCACAAAGGTAACCATCGGTTGTAGTGTTCACTGAAAGAGACAGTCGCGAAATTTCATGACGGGTGGTGGTGTCGTTTCCCTCGCGTGTTTACATATTATTTACTGTGTATTTTTGCGTTAGTGGTGGGTTGTGGAATTTTTAAAATGTTGTAGTTCAATGGGAACATGGTGTGGCTAGTGGGCTGCCCATTTGGATACCTACATTGACGTTGATTTCTTGCAGAGCCATTTACTGGAGTATTGTAAACAAACCAAGGTGAGTACTGCTGTGATTCACCTATCTGTCACTTCCTTGTTTCGACGTCTCTTACTTGTACAATATCAAAATAAGTTAATTATTATCATGAGAAGAAGGTTGAAGGTACCACACTCATCTGTGTCTGAACTTTCCAAGGGGGCCCTTTCCTGTCATGGTTTTTGGTTTTAAACATTAACCTAAGTTGGTCATAAACAAATTCACATACCATTATTCTCGCCAAGTTTCCAACTGCTACCGACCTAATTACCTACTGTATGAAGTCAAGTACCTCTGTCTAGACAGAGTAAAGATCTCCAGCAGATAGTACCTAAGTACCTATAGGTACTTATCTACGTAATTTAGTTCAGGTTACAATTGGTTCATGAGGTTCTTCTAGGGACGTACTACTGGGCTAGTACTTATATCTGTTCCAAGAACGCCATCCCTCTGTCCTACATGTCTTTATTCAGATAAGTATAGATAACTCTATTATAGGAAACCATGTTAGTCGGTGGAAGATGCAAGGTCAGAGGACGTACGGGGCTTCTCTAATTAGGAAGGTATTACATCAATTTTACACCAAGGACTTACCTTTGTTAGACATCGAGCCCTCAACTAAATACCAAATATCTCAGAGCAAGCTAGATGTGGCCGTCTGTGGTGTAGTGGCATTGGGCCGTCACAACGGCGGTTCCGAGTTCAAATCGTGATAGGTATCATTTTTTTTGACAGTTGTAACAATAGACTCCCGTTCCCGCCCTTCCAATTTAATAAAAATTCGAAGCAGAAGTAATATTCTACTATTTATTCCCCTGCCACTTATAGGATGACGCTACCTGCCTTAGAGCCGATAAAAGTTTAATAGAATAGAGAGTGTGAGGACTGTTATGTCGTTCAAGACTTCAGAGTACAAACTATGGAGTAAGTGGGCGCGCGTACCGTGTACCATAGGTATTGCCTGTCATTGTGTAATGCATTTGGATGGAGTGAATGATCCAGCAGAGGGCGTAGGCGAACCTACGATTAGTACAGTTACGGCTATAGACACATTGCTCTTTGTTTACGTTTCTTCAGTATCTTCATTGTTAACCGTATAGATGACAGATCTGAAATAATTATAGAAATGTGTTATACTACATTAGAAGAGACTTGTCTAGAACATTGAGCTATCGAGGTGACTCACGTGAGGAGAGAATCCGACTATCGGTGTCTTCAATAGTCTCAACAACGGAGAAACCTCTCCCACGAATACATCCAAGTTCTGCTTCGTCGTTGGGTATATTTTTTCTTCACGACTATCGGTAGACGCGCGTGATATACCTTCCTCGCTAACCCATAACCCTGAGAGCCCTGATGTCTTGTACCGCTAATCATTGTTGCCACTTCACTTGGCGTCATTATGTGACTCAGAAGCTGGAAGACCTTGGGGCCTCTTGTGGGGGCTCAGTTCGATAGGAAAAAATTATTTACCTATGCATTGCGAAATAAAGGTTTTTCTTTAGGGTACATTTAGTTGACGCGCTCGTGAGCTAGTTTCATCGTCCGACTTTTTATTTAGAGACGAAAATCATCAGCTTCCTTCATCCTTCATCAGATGCTTCCTTCATCCAGCCGAATCCGGTTGCTGAAGAATTTCCCCATGTATCTACATGTTGCTGTCTCTTGATGCTATGGGTAGGGGGAATAGGTTCGGGTTAAATGTGGATCAGACTGCAGACCCAGTTAAAATCAGAAATATGTAAGGACGTTGAAAAATGTGAAGCTAACCCAAAAGCTGCATCCGGACAGCCAGGGACTGAAATTGATTGATGACCTATACCGAAAGATGATGATGGTGCCGGTACTCTTTTCGTATTCAACCTTATTTTTAGTGATGAATGTTTTTGTTGTAAATTTCAGGAGGGAGGGATGTGCGGGCGGAGCTGGAGCTTTGGAGAACGGTCGTCTTGACCAGCATGCTGTGGCCGCGGGTGGTGGTGGTGCTGCTACAGGCGCTGCTCACTGACCGGGCCCTCACTACGCCGCTTCAGCCCTCACACAAGGGTGAGTCAAGTTACTCATAGACAATTAATTCAATGGTGACATACCAAGAACCCTATAGCAAAATCACTATAGTGATGGGCTGGACTCTAAGGTCAACCATTTGTTATTTTAAGTTGGACCTAAGAAAACAGTTTCTGGCTGATGTTGGTATTGAAGTCAAAGTAACTATGTCATTAGGTTTCAAAATTGGCGAGGGGGTTACCACTCCAGAGATTCCTTGAGATTCCATGAAGATTTCCAAAGATTCCCAACGATATTCATAGAAAGATGAACCCCAAAGGGGTAAACACTCCAAAAAATTCCAAGATTCCCTGAGATTTCATTGAGATTGAACCCATGATTCCAGTGATTCCATAACGATATTCCCAACGAAAATTGGTAAGGCGCAACGGGAATGGGGAATGGGAATCAATGTTACACACTACCTAATACTAGCATACAGCCATCTTTAGTCGAACTTGATCCGATTCCTCTTTCTTCCTTATGCAGTTGTGTACTGGGGCCTTTTGGTGAGTCCTTGAAATGTCTTAGCCAGGCCTAGACAGAGTCATAGCAAAGCCTGCATGAGGATGAAGGAGACGAAAGATACCTACTACGTAACTTTCAAAGGACCTCCCAACAAAGTTTCAGTCAGTTTCGAGTTTGTCTTTGCTGTCATCAGGCTGGAACAAAATGCGTGCTTGGCGGTGCCTCAGTCAACGTGTTCTCCTTTTTATACATGACATCAAAGCTAAGGAATTGATTTCACCCCCCCTCCTTCCGCTATGTTGCTCACCGTCTAATCTATCTCCTATTATACAAAAAATAGCTGACTAATTTGAGCTTCCCAAATTTGTCGCTAACAACTTGAGCAATCGAAGCGCCATGCGTCACTGCATGAGTGATGTATCCCAAAAGATCTAGTAGTGATAGAGGAGTGTGTTGGGGGGGTTATCGAGGCTTTTCAAAAAGGAACTAGGTTCGAATATTAAAGTAAGGTTCGTTCAAAAAAATAACGCGTTCTTACTTTTTGCGTGGATCAAACGGCTCTCGTATTCCCTTGTCTGAGAAAAAGCATCTTCCTCGGAGCTTGAAAGTTTTTCTGATTCTCTCTTGGATTTCCAGAATGTGCTAGCGGGGCAAACTTCGAAACACAGCCATGATTATTCCTCGTTTACAAAATGTAATGTAACTTCATTCAAGAATTTCAGGTACGGTAGTAAGTAGGAGCCTTTTTAGAGTAGGTAATTACGTATTTTCAAATTCAAAAATCACGCAGCCTTTGGGGTGAATATTGAAATAAGGAAAATTTACACTGCACTTGAGGGTAGGAACATCTCGTTTGACTAACTTTAAAGGGACTGTTTAAGAAGTAAGCGCTGTCCATTGCCTGAAGCATTTCACCACAAAGTCTCGGAGACTTCCTGAAGTTCGTTTGACTTTGTGAACCTTTGAATTAAGTTATTTGCAAATTGGGACCTAAGGAATCAGTAATGCGATATTTCGAAAATGGAATTTGGACGAAATTTAGGTTGCTAGTCAACTGATTAAATATCCAACAGTTTTCTTAGAAAATGGAGATTAAAAATCATTCTACTGCCAAATTTGTGTATGAATATAAAAATCGTAGAAATTTTTTTAAAAATTGGAAGCATTGCTGCAGAAATTGAGGAATCTTTCCCCTCAAGAAAAACCTGGGGCAGGAAGAAAATTTCGCTGTAGACTTCGACCTAAATAAGCCTGGACCTTTTTTGAAGGGGGACCTTTTACATGGAGGTGGCCACATATGTGGGTGGGGTGATCGAGTTACCTGGGATCGGGGCCAATCAGCCTGCGCTTCTTTCGACAGCCTTACAGCCTTTTCCCAACTTTATGGCCGCTACGTGTTCTGACTTCCAACGCCCAAAATCAACTTTCTGTTTTCTTTGAGCTCCACGCGGTTACCTTTTGGGCTTGCAGGGACTTGCACGCTTCGCTGTTTAACGGCGTTGAGGTGCGGTTATTAGCAACGCTATTTCTCTCGTTCGATAGTATTTTGTCTTCCGTGAAAGCTAAACATAGTGTCCTGCTGTTAGTCATTTGTTTTGCGTTCGAATAGCGCACAATGTATAGCTTTTAGAGCAACCACGGCAAATGGCGCTGCTGCAATTACCAGTCTATTCAGTACCGTAAGTAGGTATATGTAGCCTACGTTCCCGTTGTTTAGAGTATTACTCTTGAATTGGAGTTCATTCTGTATTCGGGATTCGGCACTTGTCAGTATAGTAGGGTGGGGGCTTTACATACATACAACTGTGCCGAGAAGTTAAGGCTGAATATACATTCGCTATTTTTTTACTTTTGGACCTCAAACTTTGTGAGAAAACTATTGGATATTTAAATATTCCGAAATATAATGAGGCTATGTTGTCACACAAAAAATTGTACCAAATAATTAACCAATCGTGAAATTACAACATAGCCTCATGAGTAATGACGTTAAAAAGACATATTATATTTCAGAATATTTAAATATCCATTTCTCACAAAGTTTGAAATCCAAACGTAAAAAAGTAGCGAATGTATATTCAGCCTTGGATCTTCCCGGGCGGTTAACCACTCGTCGGGAATCTCGTTGGGAATCATTGGAAATCTTTATGAAATCTCAGGGAATCTTGGAATTTTTTGGAGTGGTTACCCCTTCGGGGTTCATCTTTCTTTGGATATCGTTTGGAATGTTGGAAATCTTTATGGAATCTCAGTGGAATCTCAAGGAATCTCTGGAGTGGTTACCCCCTCTGATCTTCCTTTCAAAAATCAGATGCAGTTGATAAGAACAGCCTCTTTGCAAGGACTTTAAGGTTTATTAATTTAAAAACCGATAAATGCTAATTTGCCGTAATAATAATAATCAGTTAAAGGCCTGTTTATTTTCTGTTCAATGACGAAAATTATTTCTTTTTGGTTAAAGAATTCTGGCGAGATTGGGCAAATATTTTCCTTTTCCGGAGTGCGCAGTAATGGGTGAGACTGCTAATTATTGGAGGTGGAGGGGGTAATTAAGCAGATTGCTGAAAGCTTCTCTGCCTTTGCCCCATTGTTCCCTTTTTTCCTTCGTTTGCTACTGGGCCTGGCAGGTTTAGGATTACGATTGGCTTGTGTATACGGCCCTTTCACTGGAACAGGGACTTGACCAAACCAAAGTTTATTCATCATTGAAAGTGGGCCTCTTGAAGCCTTTACTTCCTTTCCTTTCCTAACCTTTTCTGGTGGAATCTGTGAGTTGAAGTCATAGTTTTTTGGAAAACAACCTCTGTGTGAAATCGAAACCCCATGGCTTTACACAACCAACAAAACTTTTAAAAAATTCACTGGAGTCTTGGACAGAAAATTGAGCAGTACTGTCAAAGTTCTATGAATCTTCCCCCTTCTGACTTGTCTCGACCTGGTAATAGTGAAAAAAAAATTGACAGCGTGTCCTGCTTTACGCAAAACTAGCTGCGCGAACATCGTGAAGTTAATGCGATGAGAAACCGAGGGGTTAACCACTCGTTGGGAATCATTGGAAATCTTTATGAAATCTCAGGGAATCTTGGAATTTTTTGGAGTGGTTACCCCTTCGGGGTTCATTTTTCTATGAATATCGTTGGGCATCTTTGGAAATCTTTATGGAATCTCAGTGGAATCTCAAGGAATCTCTGGAGTGGTTACCCCCTCGTGAGAAACCATTGTGAGGGAAGTGGGGTATAACCCTGTCGACAACCGTCACGTCGGCCACTTGGCTATCGACGCTCTCGTCCCTGTCGATAGAGGCCCCGAAGAAGCCCAACACAAATTTATATTGAAGAAACATGTAAAGTGGCTCCCTTGCGGGATGCCTGAGCTGTCTGCGAATATTACCCCCCACGTACATACGTTAGGTACAAGTTCGCCAGCATAGGTCCACTGAGAGTCGTCCCGGAGCTCCACATATCTCACTGGAAGGCTGAAAAGGCTGCCAGTGCGGAAAAGGGCACGAAGGGCAGGTCCATTTGTAAGGTCCTGTATAGCTCTGCCTCAGCGACGCGTTAACAACCCATGGCCGGCATATTTACCATATTATTTCCTTTATCCCCTTTGTCCCTTTGAAGAGAGCGAAATCGGAAGAGAATGGCTGAAATAAGGTTCCCCCGTGCAAGATTCTTCTAAAGTTAATTTATAAACGTGATTTTTTTTTTTCGATTGGTTCGCCTGCATTTTTGTGATTATGTAGTTTTGGAGTGGGTGTGCACTTTGAAGGTAACGTATGTCGTATATCGTAATGTCCGTCGCGTCGTGAGAATAATTAATCTTTTGATGAGATATTTCCTGAATAGTTCAAAATCCCGAGATATTTATCTGAAAATGAGACAGCTTGAATTAATTTTCAAATCACAACGTTATCGGTGAATGAATGTGGTACGCGTGGCAGGTCACTTTCGGTTTACATTATTTGTGAAGAAAGTTGGTGGCAGTGATTCCAAAACCTGTGTTGGCTCGTGTGAACTTCGCAAGTCAGCAAGTGGCAGCTTAGCCGTACTAATTGAATGTACGCCATAAAAGTGTGATTACTAATTAGCTAAATGGATAATTTACGAAGGAAATGTAATCCAAAATAGCCAGTTGATATAATGAGAAGGAGGGGTTACAAAGGGAACTCCAGTACAGGGACTTGGAGTGGAACTGGCGGCTTGTGGAAGGGGTTGGGGTAATGACCATAGATGTGTAATTAGGAGTCCTTTTTAGGGGGGGGGGGGGAGAAGGGGTAGAATGAGGGACTCGGGGATTCCCCTAATGACCAGTCTGACCTCTCGCACGACTATTATACATCGTTTTTTATCTCCAACCTCGCCCCACACATTCGCGTATCTCTACCTATAGCCGAAAACCACTCAAAGAATCCCGTTGGGAATCTCATTGGGAATCTCAGGCAATCATTGGAAATCTTTATGAAATCTCAGGGAACCTTGGAAATTTCTGGAGTAGTTAACCCTTCGGGGTGCATCTTTCCACGAATCTCGTTGAGAATCTCAGGAAATCTTTGGAAATCTTCATGCAATCTCAGGTAATCTCAAGCAGTCTCTGGAGAGGTTAAACCCTCGGTTAGGTAGTGTCAGCAGATATAGGGACGTAACCTCACCAGGTATAGGGAATTTTTTGAGACGTCTTTTTTCTGGTTCCGTCCTTCGTTAGTCAGACCCTGTTTTGGGAATCCAGGTTAGCAGACCCGAATGATCCAGGAGGTGAAGCTGTAGGGAAGGGTGAAGAACTAAGCTGCGGGCTGTCAGTCTGTAAAAAAAAATATTTCGATGAGTCGCCCATTTAAATTTGAAAATTCTGGTTCTATGGTAAGTATAGCGATAATTCAGTTAGGAGGACTCTCAGGACAGACAGGCAAAATGTCCGAGTTCAGTAAGTGAAACTGCCAGGCCGTTGTCACTGCAACGCAAGGGAAATTCAGCTGAAAGTCAAAGGAATTCGACTAAATACTGGCAGCGCTTCCTGCAGGAAAGCTACTATAGACAGCATCCATTAGCCATCCAGCATTCATGGTGCCGCCCGCCCAGCAGTGAGCAATCATTATATTGAAAGTGCCTGCCTGATGTGTAGGCCCCTGACAGGCCGCCTTACGCCCCACACATCACACGTTGTGATCACTTATCACGCTCGCGAAAGCTTTGTCACTGTCATTACCCAGATGTGTCTATCATCCGGCATTACTCATGCACCACCGTTAGGTTGGGAGTACGGCCAACACGCGATACCACGTTTTCAACTCTTCCAGCTGGTTCTTTTCCAAGCTCATTGATCTATAATAATTAATCTTTGTGTACTTCCCGGAATGAATTTGAGGCATAGAATCCCGTGCTCAGTTAGAGACCGTATAATTTCATGTTACGAGACTTATTCTCATATTCAGTTCCCTTCACAAATTGTCCCTATAACCTTCATCTTGTTTGCAAGCAAAAGGGGTTGGTTTATAAGCCCTATTCACCGTACATTCATGTACTCAGTACAAACGTTGCCATGCCAGCACTGCGGCTTGAAATGTGCCTTTCGACAATTTTGCCCTGAGCGGAAGATTAAGGCCGAACAAACGTTCGCTATTTGTTTACGTTTTTTCTGCACACTTTGTGACGAAAATATTGGATATTTAAATGTTCTGAGATATAATGTCTTTTTAACGTCATGAATAATTAAGAGGCTATATTGTATTTCACGATCAGTTAATTTTGGACAATTTTTTTGTTGACAAAAATCACTCGATCGTAAAATTACAACAAGCCTCTTAATTTCGGCCGTTACAAAAACAAATTATTACTTCAGAACATTTAAATATCCAATAGTATAGCCGCATAAAATGTGCAGAAAAAAACGTAAACAAACACGACTGCGTGGGGTTTTAATGATGACCCGATTTCATGTCGAAATTTCGGCCATTATACATACCTACGATTCTAATTCGTGTGCAAACGATAAAGAATGAGTTTTTCCGTTTGCTGATAAAATATTCTAATTGTTTTTTGGAAATGCCTTCCGGCATGCGGATAAATCTGAAAAGAGAGATACTCAGAGTGAGCAATTTAATGAAAAAGTAGCCTTTGTTGGAACTGAACACAACGAGAGATGAGTTGAGTGCTAATGAACTCTGCAGAGCATTGGAAAACGTTTTCTGACTTCTCGGAAATTCTGCGGGGTCGCCATATTGCTTGGAAATAGCTTTTTTCAGCTGATTGAAAAAATATTGGAAACTGATTGATTAGCTGTTTGCAACTCATTTGGGACTTCCGTCTACCCTCGTTTATAGCAGTTTATGTGTCGGGCAATTTTCAGAGCTCGTCTTCGAGATTCCTCTCAAAAGTTTTTTTGTCTCTAATCAGTTTTCTTCATTTTTATTTCTAGAAAGATGATGATTCGTTACAGATTGAGATACAAGCTACTTGCTTATCTGCTGTAAAAATTTCCTTGTTAAAATCGTTTCTTTGATAGCAGCTTTGTACACCTTTGTAATTGAAATGTACATGATGGCTGATGATTAAGATGTTCATTGTTCTAGTTATTTAATTGTCAGCCTGTTTCCTTCGCTAAACAGTTCAGTTTTATTTGATTTAACTGAATCTCAGTGTAAAAATTTTGAAGAAAAAATAAGAAGTTTTCTCCAGCGTATACGCAGTCTCTTCTGACTGCTGAACTGACGAGTAACCTGCTCGCTATGTCAGTGTCAAGTTCATAAAGGACTAAAATACTCATACTTTCTTTAGTCTTGCAGTTTGGATATACTGGGTACTGGATACAGCTGTAGGTACATGTTGTATTGCGCTCTGATTAGCATAGGTTGGTTTGGCGAGTGTTAAACCATGTGGGTATCAACTTAATGTAGGCGTGGACCATTAAATTCCAGCCATTTAGAACCTGGAATGGTGTCCACATTATTTGACTTCATACTTTGTAGGGCTAGGAACCGACTAGATTGTAAGTGAAATCCGATGTTAGGGAGTAGGTATTTTTTTCGAAATTGTAATTTTTTGGAGGAAACTGCCTACCAGTCTCAGATCAGCTGTGAATCGCTTCGTCCTATTTTGACGGTAGTGAAGGCACTGGACACGAAAATAGGTGAAATTTCGTAGGAAATTCAACTGAAGCGTAAGGGGAAAAGTTGGTTGCCTTCCGGAGAGGTCATCAGTTTCCGGTTGGGCGAATGATTTGCGATTTCGCTGTGTCCGGTAGGCATGAAATCATTCCACCTTTCCGTCATCCCGAAAAAACTAGCTATTGATTGAATCAGTTTGGAATTTTGAACCCTCGTTCAAATCAGTCATGCCACCATCGCAATTTTTTCACCGATTGAGTAAGTTTACCTGTATGTTCCGTTGGTAGGTATACCCTGATTTTTTTTTGACGCTTTATGTGCTATTAACCAAGTCCGCAGCCCTTCCGGTTTCGACCTTGCTTGGTGTTACAGAGCAGTACCCGGAGATATCTACGGTTCACATTGCAAGCGGTTCATGCAAGCTTCCGCATCGAATTGAACACTTTTCGGTTTTTCTGGACTAGGCCTCTGCCAGCTGCGCGATTGAGAAAGAATGACTTCACTTATTTTCCCGCACCACTGGGTGTTAAATAGGTGCTAACTGTGCGTTAACAGACCGGGAATATCCCCCAGAATAAATGTGTGGCATGCGAGGGTTGCTGATCGCGGTTATAGCATCGTATAGGGAGGTGAGCGGTCGATGTATCCCAAAGTAAGCAATAGGGATGCGTAGATCGGGACCGTGTTATTCCCGTAATCATTTTTTGCTCGTTACGGCGCGGAACCCGGGGGTTATTTGGGTTGTTCGCAATCAGCCTCAACCTTTCCTTATCACTGCTCTTTCATTTATGTTCCTTTTGTGCTAATATTTGGTTCTCTCCATTCCGATTTTTATACATCCGACAGGGACGGTGCCAGACTCTGCTTCATTCTACAATATTTTCTGTCTGATTACTACTTCTTTTAACTTCTGAGATTGGATGTATGCACTTGATTCTTTGCTTACTAGTTTTATTTAGTTGAAGATATAGTCTATATAGCTGAGGTTGGAACGATTGCTGCGAAACAACCAGGAGAAAATTACCACACCGACTTCTTTTGAATTAATATAGCCATCTCGGTTTCTCCTTGATGTAGCGGCAGGCACAGTATGTTTCCTTCATTTTTTTTTAACGCGCGACTCAGAGAACATATGCGCCGATGAGTTGGTTTATTAGATGTTTTTGGCCGAAGCCGAAGATGAAGTGGCCGAAGCCAGTTTAGTAGTGGGCCCAAGCCAATACATCCATGTCGGAAGCGGAAAATTTTTCCGTTCGGCCGGGATTCGAACCCGGACCTCTCAGGACACAAAGCAGACCCCTTGACCACTCGGCCACTGAGAGGCACATGAGTTTCCTTCAATAGCACGTGGAGTTAGAAATATTAGGGGGAACAGAGAACTGCCCTACTTTCCAAGTGGAAAATCCTCAAAGTAGTATTTTAAAACAAGTACTTTGCAATTACTGCGTACTTATGGGAGAAAGAAGGACAAAAGTGGCCTTGTAACTGTGCCTACAAGTACCCAATACACGAAGGAATTTGAAATTCCCGTTATTAAATACCTGTAGTGGTTGTTTGGGGGGGAAACAGCTGAACGGCATTGGGGGCTGTTGCATGGGTAGGGGTGCACGTGCTCCATCCAGCTAGGTCCCGCTATGCGTTACCATGGTTACGGATGGGGTGCCGAATATTTCTATCAGCCTGTAAATTCCATCCCCTGTAAATGTACTGTCTCTTCTATCAGGTGCGTGCTTTGTCTCTAATTCCAATAATGCTTGTTATGAAATAGCTGGGGGGAGGGGGATGTTTCGGAGGTGGGGTTAATTATTTTGAACCATTGTGTTTTTTTCCGCATAAATGTATTTGCATTTTTAAAACGTGTTACAGGCAAAAATTTTTATTCTCCCTTCTTCCGATAGGACCCCCATTAGAAAATTTGGAGTAGCATCAAAAAGTTGGGTAAAAAGGGCCCGATTACACCTTAAAAAAAATATATGATCCTATTTTTATATGATCCTATTTTTTTAGTATCATAAAATTTTAGAAAAACTGTAATACACTACACAATAAAAATATGATCATGTTTAGCAGTGATGCCAACTTGACATGGTAAAAAAATAGAATTCCGAAGAATTTTAGGGTCCTTTTTTGAACCGTTTTAGGTTAAATAATTTCTGCTATATTCTTTCAATTCATCGTTATAAGAAATTCGTACTCCTCCACATTTTCTATTAATATACGGGTCATTTCCATTCCACTTTACCTCAGCCACCATTTTCAACGGACTAACCCAACAACAACAAACACACGCAGCATAGAGGAAGGTAGTCGCAGCAGTTATGATACAATTTGTACCGGCCGATTCAAATTGTATCAGAATTGACTCAATTCACTTTACACCTTACAATTTTTCTTGATCATATTTTTTTATGATCATATTAGGATTGGAAATTGTAAGGTGTAATCGGGGGCTAATACAGAAATAAGAGAGATCTTTTATTTTATTTTGAAGATGGTGGTAAACATTGTGCTGTACAAGTTTTTAAAATCGAAACCTCTCACACCAATTTTTTAGGACCAAAAATGTGTCAGAGGAAATTTCTACCTGTATGTAGAAACGCTGGAAAATAAAGATAAGTGGCTCCAGATATGAAAGGCAAATAAAGAGAAAAAACACTGCAACTCTCGAGGGAGACACGAATCAAAAGAAAGTGGTATAAGCCTCAGAGCCCCCGAAGACATTGTCGTAGTACAAGAAAATAAAGTAAAGAAATCTCTCACTGCTGTCCGGGCTTTAAAATTCGTCACCCATGCAAACCGCAACAACAGCTCGATTGGCGAATTTGTCGACCGGAGCGTTAATGAAAGCAGATGACGCAAGTTTCTATCTGGAGTCAAATGAAAGCGACAGGCGTAGACCATGGAGATAATTCTCTTAATGTGAGTCTCCGCAGAGCCCGGAGAGAATATTTTTTAGAAATTCATTTCTTAGTAACGGTGAAAAGTTGAGACCTCTGGTTTTTGGAAATGAAAGGGAGAAAATGGGTTTCTTTCCGCGCTCAGTACATATTTGCGAATATCATTTTTTCAGCACTGTTTTCAGTTAAGCGTTATTTTTGGTATGAGAGAGATCTCTGCTGTAAGCATAGAAAGAGAGCATGGTAATGAAGGGAAGTGAATATAAGGTCTGTAGAACTGAATTTTCCTTGATCATATCCTCTTAAGAGGAAGAAGTCTTGGATAACGTTTTGGCAGACGTGAACTTCCTGCGGCACGCATCACGCATACCTGACAAATTAAATAAATAAATAAACTGACAGATGGAAATGTCCCCAGGGTTTCCCACAACTTCCGAGTCCTCGCCAATCTCTGAAAATGTCGCTTAGTTTGTTACGTTTTAACATCGCAGTTCCATGAAATATCAGAACTTTCCTGGAGGTTTTTGCTGGTAACCTCATATTTTCAGGTTCCTATATAGATCACATATCACCCACCGCTATCTCGTTTTCGTTCACAATTTCCCCATACACCCAGCCAGATGTGTGATGATAACCTTAATGGTGAACATTCACAGTCATTCCATCTTTTCTACTCCGAATATTGCTGGAGACTTCAAAATTACACCTAGAATTCATATTCACCGCCAAGTTTCGCAGTCATACGCCTGAATTGGAAAACTTGCATTGCATACATAAAGATGAAAAAGAATTCGGTTAGTTCCGAGAAAATGAACCTTCATTATGCAGGTCTTGACCCTGTGAAATGCTTTTCGTCTTCGTTCAGAAAAATTTAACTTGAGAAGCGATGAGTATAATGCCGCATTCATTCATGTCTCTCGAGGAAAAAGAACGAAAATATGTAGCAGGAAAATACGCCAATCCAAAAACTGTAAGAAAGAGGGGGCATTATATCAGAGTTATGCAAACTGCAGAGGTGGTTGGAGGGGTGGCAGAGGAAGATGGGGCACATTGAATAACATTGGCAACTATATCCGGGGGGTTGTGGCGGTAGGGGAGCCTATTTCCGGTAGGGGAGAAGATCACAGGGGGAGGGGGGAGTCCGCTTTACGATTTACCGCCTAGCCAAAGTGTTTATTGACTTCTAACACCCCCCTCTGCCCCCCCGTAGCCAGCTCACGCACCTCGCACTCGCAGCCAAAAACCTTTAATTGATTACTTCTCGGCATTAGGAGATAAGGCTTGATATTGATAGATACCCTTTGAGTTCCTATGAGAAGTTCTGAATTTGTGGTTTCCACCAAAAGAAAATGTTGGGCAGTCGCACTACTTAATTAGTAAGAATCTATTCTCTTTTCCCAAGTATGAACCAATTTTGGAAACCATTAAAGTCATTGCGAAACTAAAAAATATGTCCAAAACTCCTCTTTTAAGAAATGGGCAATTTCTTTGTTCCCAGGTGTGTTTGTGAGCGATCTGATACGTTACTCAGAAGCAGTGCAGTATGAACCACTACCTGTCGTCAGCAGTGGGACCCAAAGTGGAGAAAGGAGGCGCCGTGAAGCCCCTGTGTTTTTCAGCAAACCTCTCCGAATCAGCTTCAAAAATCTTGACCGGTAAGTCAGTCTTACTTTTAATATTCGCATTTTCATTGGAAGTTTGCTGATCACAATACTTGGACCCGTATATCTGTTCAGAAACTTCAACTGTCCAGTTGCGCTCGTTCTATCCCATGTGCTATATTCCAGTGTTCCGCAACCTTTTTGTGTTTAAGGTACATTTATCAAGTTAAGAAATTTTGAAGGTACACCAAAGAAATAACAAATGTTTCTTTAATGTCAAAAAATGCTATTGTATTCAAAATGTTTTGACAAAACTTGTCATTTTTCCGCGGCACACTGCTGTACCGCAGTGTGCACACCCGTTGCGGAACACTGCTGGATTCCATTCTCTTACTGGAGTCCACTATTTTACCCCTCCATTAAATGGAACGGGATGGAACGGGATAATTTCATTCAGTAATCCTGTTATGCGAATTTTACGCTTAAATTGTTGACATTATCGAAAACATCGTAATTTGTACCTATGCCGATGATTGTAATTTGATATCCTTGCAACTTCCGATGAAGCGTGGCGTTTGTATTATACCTGCCGCCATGGTTCAATGGACACATTTGAAGGTCTGTTAATTTTTTGCATAATTTGTCCGTAGTGCTGTGGTCTTCTAAAAATTACTGGCGTTCTAGGTGCGTTTAAATCATTTCTGAAGCTAGTCGAAAATAGTTCTCTGGGTTGGTTGCTCAACCATCGCGCCAGTAAAAAGTTGACTGTCCAGCTCAGCTTGGGTAATGAAACAGTTGACTGTGGTTGACCGTACCTTCGTGGCTGAACTATATATGGATAGGAACTAGAGATTCCTTGAGATTCCACAAAGATTCCCAAAGATTCCCAACGATATTCAAAGAAAGATGAACCCCGAAGGGGTAACCATTCCAAAAAAATTCCAAGATTCCCTGAGATTTCATAAAGATTTCCAGTGATTCCCAACGACTGGTTAACCCCTCGAGGATCCATGCCATCCCAAGCGAGAAATTTGCACATACCGAGATTCGAACCCAGATCACACAGGACACGAGTCAGCCTGTCAGACCACTCTAACGCTTGTTACTATAGATAGTGAAGGGTGTGGGAGGTTTTTCTCTGTGTCGGAAGGGCAGCAGTATGGCAGCTGCTGTCTAACAGTATTTAACTCGTAGTTGGCTCCTTGGAGCGACTTATTGCCTTTCTGTCTGTCTCTCCGTCTGTCCGGGACTCCGGGGAACGACTTGACGTCCCATTGTCTGCATTTTGAATGAGCTTTGCCATGCCAGGCTGTACCTCCTGCCCCCGTTTGAAAGCTATTCAGTCGAGCCAAATACTCTTGCGTTCCTTTCTTCCACCGTGATATTGTTCTCCTTTGAATAAAGTTAGAGACTAATAAAGTGAAGGAACTTTCAAGATGATTATTGTATTCTAAGAGATTCTAAGAGTATATCAGTCCGGGTCGCTAATTCTTCTTTTCTCTGTTGAGTCGCTCTACCTTTTGAACTTTCACCAAAACTCCCGAACGTGATCGTGAGAATAAGCAAGTTATGGAACGAGTGTACCTATACATGAAACCAGAGTGCAAACTAATGTATTCTGGGTGATATGAATATGAAGGCAAGTGTAAGTGAACTCCCTCCCCCCTCTTCCCTTAATTTTCCTCAGTCGCTCGACTTCATGTATTTATCTCTTTAATAAATCTCTTTGATCATCGCTTGTTTTCCTTGGCACGCAGACAGTCGAGTTATGCCTCTATCAAAAATTCTTCTGTCTAAACTTTTAAAAAGTGGGGTGGTGGGAAAAATGCGAGCTGACTAGGTATAAGGTATACATAAGCAGAGTTTTTACTAAGCAGGGTGAGGGATATTTTGGGTAGTTTCACAAATTCTGTATCTTGAAAACTTCGAGAAGATTCTTGGGGGAGACCGCTGTTTATGAAAGTTGGGTGCAGGGAGTATTTTAATTCAACATCTTCTTTCCTCAGTAATGGATTTTCAAATTTGAGTTTGTTGAGTTGAGGGATTATTGAAGATTGAAGTGATAAAAGCAGCTCATCTCTTTTTATTTTTTTTGTAGAACGAAGACCTTTGTGGGATTTCAAACCGAGAGCGTTGACAGTTTTCTTCTTCGAGAGTAAATTGCAGGCTTTGTAGAAAAACTATTATTTTTCCATGGGAATTCTCTTAAGAGGACGCTATACCTGACGATGCATTTTTTGCCGCCCATAAGATTAACATTGCGAGCGGCGATTCATTTTCAAGGTTTACCCTTGGTTGAAAAGACAAAATTTTGCCTGTACCTAGCACTAACAATGTTCTAGGGAGTGTTCGAAGCAGATTTCCCAATTTCTCACTGGTTTCTTTTATGCAACTGTTTTGCAAATGCTAGCATCGCGTACCTCAAGAAAAGTGCTGTATCTCGAAAACCAGTAAAAAAATGGGAAATCTGCTTCAAACACTCCCTAGAACATTGTTAGGGCTAGGTGCAGGCAAAATTTTGTGTCTTTCCAACCAATGTTAATCTTATAAGCGGTAAAAAATGCACCGACAGGTATAGCGGACCATTAATACTCGAATGTATTTTCGAGGGATACGTGAGATGTATACTATGTGGAATAATATGGCGATGTTGAATCTTCCCATAAAGGGTCCTACTGCTTAGTAAGGAGCCGTGAGGAGCCAAAAATAATTGGGAACCTACAGTAATGACAAAAGTAACGTTCAGCAGTGAACTACACATATACAAATGCTGTACATAACGGCTAATGAGGGCTGTCGGCTCGTATGGTTTCTGCGGTGGAAGCCATAGTGAGCTCGAATAGCTTTTGCCCCCCGTGCTGTCGCCGTTTTACATCCTGCATAGTGTAAGCTGGGATGTAAGTGTATAGCCCTTCTCTACGTTCAAGGCGAGGGGGTAACCACTCCAGAGATTCCTTGAGATTCCACTGAGATTCCATAAAGATTTCCAAAGATTCCCAACGATATTCATAGAAAGATGAACCCCTAAGGGGTAACCACTCCAAAAAATTCCAAGATTCCCTGAGATTTCAGAAAGATTTCAAATGATTCCCAACGAGATTCCCAACGAGTGGTTAACCCCTCAATTCAAGGCTACTCAGGTGACTCTCCACCAACTCTCGAACTTAGGCTGCGTCCCACCGTACTAAGTAAGGGAAAATCGGTAATTTTCTGCCATATTTTTAGCACGTTATATTTCCAAGAAAATCGACGGTTTTCTCTTCACTGAGGACGCAGCCTTAGTAGTTGAATTAATTCATTTTGTCTTTTTTCGAGCACAGTTAATAATTTAGCTGTTTCTACTGCTGATTTCACCAGTACCGATCTTCGTGGGATGGATAACACTGAAAAGTTTCAGTTTTGTGGCTGAATGCCAACGTACAAAACCAGTAACTTCCCCATAACTTACACTAGTTTGAATAAAATTTTGGTTCTCTTATTTTTGCAGGGAATTCCACTTGGTGCTACGAGAGGACCAGTCTTTGTTTACGGAGGACGCGATTTTCGAGACTCCGTCCGGTCATGTCGACTTCGATGTGGCTCGCGTTTACAGTGGCTATGTTGAAGGTGAGTCCCCCTCCCTCCCTCCCTCCCTCCCTCCCTCCCTCCCTCCCTCCCTCCCTCCCTTTACCTCCTACTGTGGGTGGATGGAAAAAATAATTCTTCAGTGCGCCTGCAAAAACATGATTATGTAATTTAAAAGTGGGTGTACACCATTTATCGGCCCCTGTTCGACGTTTATTAGGATGTGTACAATTATTAAAGCTGCGACCAACCACACTCGATTAAGGGGAAATCGGAAATTTTCACCCATGTTTATCGTGTTATATTTCCAAGGTTTTCTCCTAACCGAGGATGGTGGGACCCAGCCTTATAACGATTATTACAAGGTAACCGAAATAACTTTTAATTATTGAAGATATTAGCGATAAATCGTAGAACCCTTAGGGTTCCGTTGAATTCTTTTGCAGAACCCTTGCTCTGTCTTAGAGCATTTCCTAATACAGTGGTGTTTGAGAAAGCAAGCAAAACAGCGCTATTTCTATATCATGCCTCATGCGGCATGGTTTCGGCTTCGGCCAAACTTCTGTCGTTATGTGCCCAATTCGGCGTTCACACCGAACAAACTGAGATATTAAAATTGAAGAAGTCTGTTCTTTTGAGAATTGTAAGTTGGCGCAAGGTTCTTAAAATGAGTTTTGGTTTCTTCTCAATTTCTGAATTACCAAATGTAATCTGACTCGACCAGAGAGTTGTTGACATTTGGTAATTAAAAAATTTCGAAGTAACCAAAAGTCGTTTTAGTGAAATTGTTTCCAGGTTCTGGGTTGAAGGCTCCTTGGTGAAATGTGTTGCTGACGGCCATGTCGCAAATTCAGACTTACCGAACTAGCTGACTGTATGAGCCTTTTGAGGTTTCTCTCTTTAAATTGAGGACGGTGGCTTTTGTGTGTCCTATACTCCTATCGTGGATTATGTTCTCTATTTCCTGTCTACCAACAAAATACCTGCCAGACGAATGGAAAGCGCGGATTATTCTCGAGCGGTATAGTCAATTGGAGAATTGGATGAGGTAGAAGTTGGTTCAATAGGAATCGGCGATGGCCCCCTCAATATCCGGTCTGGCACTCAGTCGCAGTAACCTCAGTTGCTCCTGACCCTTTTATGGGTGCACAGACACTTCCCATCTCATTTCAGGGCAGTATCAAGGATCCAAAAACTGCTTCGTGATCGTCCAACTGTCTCAAGTACCACGGCCATCTAGCCGCGTCGCAGGAAAGTGAGATACCAGGTAGCTCACGCTTCGGGACCGAGTCTCTTCGGGTCTCTCGGGTACCGGCTATACCTCACTTTTCCGCGGCGAGGCGTGGCTAGGTCCGTGGTGTACTTCTCACCGCCAGGTTCGGTCCGAAAATCCTTTCATTTTCTTCAGTGAACGTACGTACGTACGTATATATCTACCCCTAACGCTTAAGCTCCCAATAGGGCCTTGGTCTGCTCCTGACGGCCCTCTAGGGGAGTCAATCTACATCTTGCCTTATTCTTTTGCTGTATTGCTTCATGCGAATCTTATCTATTTCCATCCAGGGATTCAAGAATATACTGGGAATACAGATAATGACAATAACATTTTTATCGCGCATCGCGTTGAAAAAATATTCGATAGGATAGGGGTGCTGAAACCATTTCATGATTCCACCCCTAAATATACCCTTGATTTCACATTCAAAAACATGAACTTGCATATTCCATCGGCAAAACAAACATTGCCTTTAATTACATGTAGGGGAAGGGAAGGGATGAAAGGTCATCTCCCTGCACCCCCTCCCCCAGTTCCCTTCCCACCCCCTGTATAAATAGAGAGGAATGATGTATTTATGATCATTTCGCGTTATTAACTTTCACTAAGTTTCATAGCTTCTGTTAATTCAGCGCTCTCGCCGTGGCTGATGTATTGTAGTCCGCATAGTTCGCTAACACCACATTTTCGCTAGCTTTACTTTGCACCTGTTCAGGTATGGATGTTGCCCGGGTCTGAAACTTATTCACCTGACACCTGACTAACCAACTCTGTTCATGGTAGTCTGCTTTTAGTTCTTCCGAAAAGTCATTAATTGAGCTCTGGTCTATGAGTTTTGTTTCTGTGCAGTTAACGACTTCAGTTGCTATACGAGTAGAGCTCACTGAGAATTGCTGAAACGTCGAACCTCAACAGCAACCAATTTCTTTTCGTATTTCATATAGGTTTTGGTTAGAAAGTTGGTCGATAGACAGGCAAGAGACTCCTGGCTTTTGTTACACGATAAAGAATGGCCTCCTTTAGATGTAGCAATTCTTTTGAAATTGGAAAATCCGCGATAAATGGCGGCTTTGTGAGTTACTGACTGCGTAGGCCTTTATAAATGGGATTTGCCGTATATGGAGCAAATTTTACGCCCCACTGCTGACACAATGGGAGGCATAGTGAAGTGTTGTTCCCTACTTACAATTAGTATTTTTTTTTGTACACGCTGACATAGTATAAGCACCTGTTATGCTGTGTTGAGCTCTCTTTCCTTCTGAAGCTGAGGAAGAGCTCTCAGTTTTGAGATGTATAAGAGCTAATCCCCTTCTTTTCATTATTGAGTAATCTCAATGCTTTGAAGTTGAAGTTCAATCTGGTTAGATTTATGGAGTCCGTACACTGAAGTTGAAACTTGGAATGAGCAAGTGACGTCGTCAGCGTCGCTGTCGAGCTTTTCCTGTGACATTCAATGTCGGTTCCATCTTTGACGATTACCCACCAGTACTTAGCTTATGGCCGTGACCCCTCCAAAGACATCTCATTAGAATAACGAATTTAGCATCTCGCGATTCCATAACTTGATTAGCTTTGATTAATTGATTTTAAATGAGCCAAGCGAATCTCTTCACCTTGCTGTTGCTGACTTTGTTAGACGTATGGGGACTTTATCATTTCCAAGATGGCGGCTTAAGAATTTTTTTGTTTACTCGCTTCAAACCCTGGTATTCTACTCTCTATGATAGAGTCTAGAGGTTTCTAAGCGACGGGTTAACCACTCATTGGGAATCATTGGAAATCTTTATGAAATCTCAGGGAATCTTGGAATTTTTTGGAGTTGTTAGCCCTTCGGGGTTCATCGTTCTATGAATATAGTTGGGAATCTTCGGAAATCTTTATGGAATCTCAGGGAATCTTGATTTTTTTTTGGAGTGGTTAGCCCTTCGGGGTTCATCGTTCTATGAATATCGTTAGGAATCTTTGGAAATCTTTATGGAATCTCAGTGGAATCTTAAAGAATCTCTGCGGAGTGGTTACCCCCTCTTTGCTAAGGATATATAAGTGACGGAGGGGCAAAGTGTTTACACTGACTATTCTATCGCCCCAGAACTCATTTAGCGTCATTATGTGTCCCTTTACTGCTTCTTAGACCATGGATTCAAACTATTGACCTAAGTACTTTTTTGTGAGAAATTAGGGAGTTTCATACCAGGGATAAAGGGACTGAAAGGTCGCATCATAAACTAAAACTTGGGAAAAAGGCTCATACTGTTATATATTTCACGGAGAATAAGCAAGATGGAATGAGCCGGTAAAATCATTTTTGAGAAAAAATAGACTTGCTCCCAGGGAAGTGTAAAATAGCAAAAAACGGGAAAGCAGGAGGTTGTCTGCCATTGTAAAGATGTCGGGGGAGAGGGAAAAGAGTTTATTATTCAGGACGAAAGACATTTGCATCGTTAATATCATTTTTACATTTCCTTTGAGCTTATGCAGGAGGCAGAGGGGTTGCATGTCGGAAACAGCTATGTCCAGTTGCTGAAACAATACCCTTGAAATCGCCAGTCACGTGGTTTTTGGATTTGATGTGAAGAAACACGATCGGCCCTGTAGTGGTGCACAAAAATTTTGCTTTTAAAAAGTGAGAGTTCTTACGAGTTTGGGTCACAAAACCTTTTTGGGTACAATTAAACATCATTCGAAAATGTTTCTGGGACCCTTAGGTATCCCAAACTCATGTGTCCGCTGCGGTAAGCACTATCAGTAAAAAAAAAGTTGTCAAGGACAGTGGGACAGTGGCTGAACAGATAAGGCTTTGTGAGCCGGAAGGTTCGAGTCCCGGAAGCTGAAAAATATTCCCTTTGTGTCTTGGTACTGGGTGGGTTGCATAAAATAAAAATATAATGCCAAAAAAAAAAATCTTCGTGAGGAGGAAATAACTGCTAGACCCTTGTATAGCTAGAGCGAAGATATAGTATTAAGTTGTTTAGGAAAAATTGATTTGATTGACTCGGCATCCCTTCGAATACACCAGCATTTTGTGTATCGCCCTACCCCTGCCGCCCCAATTTTCGGTAATGGAGTTACGGTGTTGCGGCGTTGGGTGGCAATTAGGTATATGGCCCTTGAACAGCCCTTGGTACTTACTCCCTGCGAGATGACGGAGATGGGGGTGGTGAGGTGAATCGATTAGAGCTGTAATGAGGTTATTCTCTTCCCTCTGGTCCCCTCTCTAAGGTAATGGACGCCCCTCGGCATCCTGCGCCAAAAACAATTAAAAAAGGCCGAGTGCGAGCTAGTAACCGGCTTAATTAATCCTTCAGCCACGCCGATCTAATGCCTAAATGGTTTTAATACTATAAGCTGCTAAAATTATTATTTTTTAATGAATACAAAATCCGAGGTTGTACCTGAACGTGGCGCCCCAGAAAAACGCGTCCCATTTCTTCGAACAGTCCTATTTTTTGAAACATGGAACTAAGGCCAAGTCGGGCCAATATTCAGCTTTCATCGTGCGCTACCGCAGGGTTTATTTTTCCAGAGATGAATTGTTGCGAGTTGGGAAATGTCGCTCACGTAAGTTATATGTAAGACTTACGTTTTGGTCGTTTTATTGCAGTTCACAATGACTGGGTCCCTATATCAAATTGCTTCAACTGAAACAAATGTCCTTCCTAATTCGCGCTCCGTTATTTTTGTAAGCACTTCCTCTAAAGTAGAGTGAGTAGAGCCATGAGAGCTTCTAGAGCTCAGTCATTACTCTTATGGCTTGTACGAGTAGCACTGCCAGCTCAAATGCTCCCCCAGTTTCATTCCGCTTATTGGGGAAGCAATATTGTGAGACTTTCACGACCATATTTCTTCATGTGTGTGAGGCCCGTAGGCGTTCATTACCGCCGCTCTTCGCCTTATTGGGCTTCGGGCCAAAGCACAGAACCAACGGAAAACTATTCACTGTGTTTTGTTAACTTGGAATGGAGTTCCAGAATACATGGCAAGAATAGTTCACTCAAAACTCGAACGGAACGAGCCATGCTTCACCTACGTTTCTCTTCTGAGCAACCTCGGTGACCTTTGGGCTTCCTCTGATACATCAGAGACCGAACCCTTATTTTGGGTTATTGGCTATTGGCAGGCTATTTGAAGAACTACATAGTTAGAGGATCCCGCAGCAATCAGCACGAACGACAAGACTGTCAAACGGTAGAAGTCAATTTGCTGCAAACGCTTTACTTTGAGTTCTCTTGCTGTGGTCACGGAGAATTTCAAGTTGGGAAGTTGAAGCCAGAAGGGGGGGGGGGGGGGGGCACCCCGCACCCTCCAGCCGCAGCCAAACAACTGAATAGCGATTACAGTGTGGGACCCAAGGCCACTTATGGGCTCCACCCTATACATTGACTGAGATTTCCACATCCTCAGTATACACAAACTCATCCATCTAAAACTGTGGAGAAACCCATCTTTCGTCCCCAATGGTTTTAAAAGCTTGCAGAAGTTCTTTCGAAGGGTTTTATGTATTTAGTGTAGTAGGTTTGTGCGGCGGGCGGGTATTGTTCCCCACAATCTGGCCCGTTTCATTGTGGGGGATTCCCCTTCCCCACCTCACGCTTTGTCTCTTTTCCTGTGGTTCCGCAGAGCCCCGGAGGTGGCCCATTTCTCTCCTGTTTACTTTCTCGCAAGGAGACTGCTCTGGTGGGCCCGTCAGTTGGATGACTTTTATAGGGGTCTCCTTTTCCTGCTGAGAAACGGTCGCAGTATTGTGATCTTTTGAATACCTCCGGCAGTTTTAATTGTGTCCGGTCACTGTTTTGTGTTTTTCTTTACTTCTTCAAGTTCTCCATGTCGGGTTGTTAATCTAGTTCAGTAGGTCCCCCGAACCGTTCTTTGAGGTTCCTTAGTTGAAAGTGACAGTTTTTGAGCGGAATTTGACGTAGGGAATGAATCTACACGTGAATAGTCATAAAGTATACGAGGTGTGTATGTACGGAGAGGCAGGGCCCAAACTGTCCAGCCGTTTTTGTTCAAATTTGGTACACGGGTGTAAAAAAATTATGCGGAGACTCAGTTTTTTTTCGATTTTTCGTTGGGAAAAATTGGGGGGCGCCCCCCAAAAACCACAAAAAAACAGGGTTTTAATTTTTTAATCAAAATTGGCGCCTACGATTTCGTTCATTTTATCAGAGGTACATATTACCTATGGGTAAAAATACCTCATTAGTGGCATATCTGGGAAAACTCGAATTTGGGAGATTACGACCCCCAAATATGTGAGTTTTTTCATGTTCACGAAATATGTCATGTGAGTACTCAAAATTCTCGGGGGAAAGCTATAGCTCAGCCCATAGGGTGGGAAAGTATGTGCGACCATTTCTGTACCCCTTGTTGTTTTTCAGGTGCACTGAAATTCGTGTACACCCACTTTCAAATTACATAATCATGGCTTTGCAGGCGCTCTAAAATACCTAAGTCCACATAGTTTTTTCCGAAATGCGGTTTGCCAAAGTTATTTAGTTATTAAGACCTTGTTCCGCATCCTACTGATTCTCTGGCATATACATTTTTAATTCGGCTCCGAAATTTGAGAACAGACCGAAAATGGGGATAATAGCTGCCCGCCGACCCATCTTTGGTTTCCCCAAGTTTTCCTTTTCCCACAAAGAAGTTAAGTTGCTTATTGTGATAGCGATCAAAGAAACAAAGGTACAATTTTATTGTTGTTTGTGCAGGAGCCGAAAAGAAAAGGTTTAGACATTGTAAATGCGAGAAAGTCGATTGAGACCATGTCACGCCATTTCTTTCAATTCCAATCGCGGCTCTTGTTCTGAAACTGAGAGGCTTTTGTAGTACTTACCATGCATTGTGTAGCTTCGCTTTACTCTTCAAACGGTTTTATTGTCTTTGCATATACTTACCCTATTGACTTTTGAGTGAAGTGAAGAGAATATCGATTATTGAGGCAAAACCTTTTAGATTCTGTTCTGAGTGCAAGCTCTCCCTTTTGCGAATATTTTCTGTATTCTAGACTCAAGAGGGTTGACAGAAATGCTTGGAAATGGGAATGTATGGGGGCCTGCATATACAATAGGTACAAATCGTAGGTACTGGTAATAATAATAAAATACACGTTCACATTATTATGGGAATGAGCGTGATTGTGACAGCCCTCCGAAATACCGCTTTTATTTGCAAAGCTCAAAGCAAATGAATTATTGCCGCGACGGTAAAATTGTTTTTACATATTACCCCCTCTCCGAAATAAATAAAACTCGTCTCTGATATTTGTTTTGCGCTTTAGGTACTCTTTTCATTCATTTCAGTTTGTTGCGGGACAAATGGTGTAGGTAGGTACTTCAAATTTCAGAATTTGCTTTTTTAGTACTTTTTATTTTTGCTGGAGGTTGAATAATTTTGCTGATTGGTACAGTCTTTCTAATACGAAGTATTTACTGCTTTCCAGACGAACCGAATTCCAGCGTGCATGGTCTGGTGACATCTGATGGACGGTTTGACGGCACCATCGAGTCTCGCGGTGAAGTTTTCTACGTGGAGCCTGCCAGTCGGTACGGCAGGACGGAGCTGCCTAACATTCACACGGTGATATACCGTAGCAGCGATGTGCGGGCGCCGCCTGGTGCTGCGGTCCCCTGCGCGTCGCAGCAGCTTCACCTGCGCCGGCGTCGCGCCGCTGCGAACGAGTTCACCGAGTCCAGCGTGCTCAAGACGTACCTCCATGGACCTGATGGTGTGGCTCCGGGAAGGCGTCGGCCCAATGTCACTACCCACCGCCCTCCACCACCGCGGCAAAACGTTCTGCAGAACCCGGTGAACCGCCCTAGGGTCAGTAAATTGCTGACAACAGGAAGTCAGTTTAGGGTTTTCTCAGACCATCTCAGAGCTGCTGACATAGTGTCGATAGTTGCTTCAAAATTTAGCTGTTGTTCACCGAGGGTTATGGTAAATATTTCAGGATACTGAAATAATGCCATGAACGGGGAATACGGTTCGCTGTATTATTCGTTTTATCTTCAACATAAAAATGTGACAGACTTCCGGAGTTAAAAGCGGTGATTGTTCTTCTTTTACTGACGTCTATAAAATTTCACTTATTTACCTTTTGCTAGGTACTCTTGGCCATTTCCCTGCCACTGACGTTACGTCGCCAGATGCTGTCTGTTAGTATGTCGGCCCAATACCTCCATGTTACAATGTAAGAAAATTGCCTGCTACGGAAATAATTTGAACAGAGGATCTCCGGTATAACCGTCCAACGTCCTGATTTCTACACTCTCGAAAGACCGCTTCTCATCTCTTGCCGTGTTTTTCAGGTATTTTCTACACCTCCATGCGATACCGAGATGCTTCCCAACGGAACCCTAAAACACGTCATTAAACGCGCCACTGTGGACCCTAAGAAAACGACGTGTATGTTATACCTGCAGGCGGATCACCTGTTCTTCCAGAAATATGGCACCGAGGAAGCGTGCATTGAAGTGATGACGCGTCACGTTCAGCGCGTTAACGCGATCTACAGGACGACAGGTACGTCACTGCTTTGGCTTGTACCACCACTAATGAGTTACAGTAAGCTTGCAACCCATTAAAAAAATCCACTAGTAGTCAACTCGAATCTGCTCAAATCTGAAACAAAAATCTTCAGCTGCTTTGTCTGTGATTTCACTATTTTCTAGTTGAAAATTCTCAGCTCGCAGATTCCATTTCGACGACTGTAGCAAGAAGGCCACTGTGAGCAATAAAACCAAATGCTCATTTTCTCCCAGTGCCGTAGTAAATGCAAAAGAGAAAACGATAAAGGGGGTAGTAAATACAAAGCTGAACTATAAAGCGGATTGTTACCTGATGAGATTTAAAGCCGCTTCTCTTTCATTAGCATGAACCAACGGAAATAGCCATAACAAAGTGCAGACAAAGCAGAAAGCTCGGCCTCGACCGGTAATAAAGCAACGGGCACTGAATGACGACCGGGGGATAGAGCACTGCCATTGCTAGCTCTTCATGCGTCCTGTGTGTTTGCCTTGGATGTTCATCTCTCATACGTTACACTTTTCATTTATACATTGACCGACTTCTCTCTTGAAGCAGAAATATAGGCTTGTCCACCTTCACACTCGAGATGAATGAGTGAGTCCGAGTTCTGTTTGTTTAATTTTACCCTTTACTCGGCAAATGATTTCAGTTGGTGTTTCTCTGGTTTAGCCCCTAATGCCGCTTCCCCACTGTGGCCAGTTGTGGGATCACGTGTGCAAATAAAAAATTTAAAATGGCTCTATCTCGATATTGTAAGCAGTTCATTTGGATCTTATCTGAAAACTTAAGACGGAGTATAAATTTGCTATTTGTTTACGTTTCTGAAATATAATATGAATTTTTAACGACTGAAATTAACTGGCTGTATGGTGATTTTACTATCGGTTAAGTAATTTTTGAACAGATTTTTTATTGACAAATATCACTCGATCGTAAAATCACGACATAGCCAGTTCAGTTTTAAGATATTTTTAATCCAACAGTGTCCTCGAAAAAAATATTGGAAAAAATGTAAACAAATAGCAAATGTGTATTCAGTCGAAACAGGAATTGTACAGTGTTTACTGCTATGTAGGTCTGTGGAGCTCAAGCCATGCAGCCATGCAGCCCCCCGGCCATGCCAGCAATGATAACTACCCAACAACGTAGCTCCCCCTTCCCCCTTACTTCATAAACTATCTTCGCGAGTCCTTAGAGCTCTTCGACTAATTTCCCGTTAAATCCGCTCCCTCCCTCATGTTCCTAGACTTGCATTTACCTTTCTGTACTCTTGTAAAACAATTTTTGTGAAGTTATCTTCCTGTAGCTTTATAAACTGAAAGGCAGCTAATAATATACCAGCAGCAGTGTATCTACAGCCTTAATGTGAATCATTTGTCAATTCTGAATAATGATGACGCACCGAGAGAGTCGAAAACAGCTGCTAAAATCACATTCAAGCTTGAGAGATAGCTCTCGTACCTGTTCAGAAATATTTTTATTACAATTTTCTTTCGGCATCTCCTTACCATAGAAAAACATCCACGCCCCACTACTCTGTTTATTTTTTAAATAAAAACCACCAACGGAACTGGTCTTTATGGTAAAAGCAAGTATTCTTTGAGCTAAAAAAATCGGCTGGCTTTCAAGTCTTTTTTTATTTTTTTTTTTATTTTTTAATTTAAATGCGCAAGACCCGGAGGGGTATCCGCGCAATTGAGCGGTGAGGTATAAAGAGGAAAAAAAAGGGGGGGGGGCCTATATTTGAGACATAAGTCCCGCGGCACCCAGGAAGGCCACCAGGGCAGAAACGGTCCCGGCATCATCCCCCAGCACCGCACTCAGGGTGGATCCGAGCCCATACCGAGTGCGCAGCTGGAGGAACGCCGGGCATTCAAGGACTGCATGCTCTACAGTGAGGAGGCATGGACAATTGGGGCAGGTGGGGGCCGTCTCCTTGGCCATGAGGTACCCGTGGGTGAGGCGGGTATGGCCAATACGTAGTCGAGCTACCACCACTTCTTCCATACGGCTGGGTCTGTAGGCCGACAGCCAGTCACCAATCTTGGGTTTCACCCTCCGCAATTTATTACGAGTATTTTCAGGGGAAGCCCAAAGATTTTGCCACGTTTGCAGGCAAGCACGCTTGATAGCGGCCTTTAGGTCGTAGGCAGTGAGAGTAGATGAGGGGGGGCCAATGAGTAATGCAGCTTCCAAAGCCGCCTCATCAGCGGCCTCATTTCCAGCGAGCCCCGTATGCGAGGGCACCCACAGGAAATGAACCCGCTGCGAAAGCGGAAGGGTAGAAATTGAATGGCGAATAGATGTAAGAAGGGGGTGTCGGGGATAAATCTGCGCTAAGGCGGTAATGGCACTTAGGCTGTCTGTCACAATTAGTGCTTTGGGGACACGCAGGTGAAGAATATGTAGCAGACAGTAATGAATGGCGAGAAGTTCAGCTGTATACACAGAGCAATCCGGAAGCATGGGAAAAAGAAATTTGTCAGGCCCACAGGTGTAAGCAGCCCCAACTCGCCCCTGCTGTTTTGAGCCATCAGAATAAAAGTGCTGCCATTCCGAGGAAGGGTAGTTTGCGAGGATGGTGAGAAAGTGTGCGTGTATGACCGCTGGCGGGTTGACAGCCTTAGGCAGCTTAGTGAGTTCTACATTAATATGCGGAGTACAGATAGTCCATGGATTAGGTAGACGTGAAAATGAGAGTGTGGGGGTAGGAAGGGCAAGACCCGAAAGAAGCAATGCCACTCGGTAGCTTACAGGTTTGCTGGATTGGGGTCGCCTGTCGTACTTGGCAAAATGAGAGCGGTCAGTGAGAGCAGAAAGTGCCGGGTGAGAAGGGTGAGAGATAACACTACTGTAATAAGTAAGAGTTAATTGCTGCCGGCGAACAGATAAGGGAGGCTCATTACTTTCTACATAAAGGCTGACGACTGGGCTCGATTTGAATGCCCCGATACAGAGTCGGAGGGCTGCGTTGTGGACAACATCCAGACTATGGAGTAAGGACTTGTGTGCTGAGCTGTACACCTGACACCCATAATCAAGTTTTGATCGAATGAGAAGGCGGTATACCTGGAGAAGGGTTGCGCGGTCCGCCCCCCAGTGGTGGCCACTTATAGCTTTAAGAACGTTGAGGTCTCGAGTACAGTGTGTTTTTAATGCCTTAATATGAGCCGCCCAAGTCAATTTTCTATCAAATATGAGCCCAAGAAATTTGTGAGTAGCGGTGATACGAAGTGGTTGCCCCAAGAAAATTAGTTCGGGATCCGTAGTGCATTTACGCTTTCGGCAAAAATGTATCACAGAACACTTGTCCGGAGAGAAAGTGAACCCAGAGCGGTACGCCCATTTTTCAATTGTAGCAATGACAGAGGCAAGTTTGACCTCAATATGCTTCAAGTCACGATGTTGATAAAAAATACCCAAATCATCCACAAAGAGGCAGGATAAAACATCAGAGGGAAGGCAGTCAGCGAGGGAATTGATCGCCACGTTAAATAAGGTCCCACTTAGAGGGGAACCCTGTTTGATACCGTTATCGACAGTCACTTCAGCAGATTTCTCACTTCCAACCCGCACACTAAATCTGCGGGAGGATAACAGATTAGCTATTGAGAGAGGGAGGTGGCCGCGAAACCCCCAATCATGGAGAGCGCGCAGTATTAAGCAGTGCCAAGTTTTGTCATATGCGGAGGCTATATCAAATACTACTCCAACAGTGTGTTTTCGCTGAGTAAACCCATTTTGGATGAAAGTGCTCACTCGTACTAAGTGATCCATTGTGGAGCGATGTTTGCGTGCTCCACACTGGATAGGGGACAGTAACTGCGACTCTTCCAAACACCATGTTAGTCTAGAATTTATCAGACGCTCAAAAATTTTTGCCAGGCAATTGATGAGGGAAATGGGACGATATGAGGTGGGTAATTCACAAGGTTTCCCAGGTTTTGGTATAGGAACCAAGATGGATGAGTGCCAGCTACTGGGATAACAATGACTATCCCATATCGCATTATAAAGATGGAGGAGATATAATAAGTGAGCCTGAGGCAATTTCCGAATTAGTATGTATGGTATTGTATCCGGACCTGGACTGGAGTTTTTGCAAGAAGCAAGAACAGTTTGCAATTCAGCCAGTGAGAATCGTTCATTGTGAGGGTGACGGGGTTCAAGACCATACGAAAAGTCAGTGGCTAATTTGCTCAGTAACTTTTGTTTGGCAACACGAGCGGATAAAGGCATATCTTCATCACTAGAAACAGCAGCAAACTGACTAACAAAAACAGTAGCAATAGAAGAGGGTGAGGTGACGGGGGCACCCTGGAATAACAGGGGTGTAACGCCACTCTTAGGCCTACCTCGGATCTTTCTGATTTTCTGCCACAAATCATGAGAGGTCACGTTATCATTCAGGGAAGTAATATACTGTCGCCAACTGTCACGCTTCGCTTGCTTGACGATTTTCCTCGTAAGAGCTTCCTGTTTTTTAAGGTTTAGAATATTGTCAGTAGTTGGAAACCGTTTAACCAGGTGATACAATCTCCTTCGTTCCTTGACTGCCTGTGAGCACTCATTGGACCACCAGGGGACCGTGTTCCTAAGAGAAGGGGTAGTTTGCCCAAATGCCGAATTTGCAGCATGGGTAATTATGTGAGTGTAATTGTCCACGGCTGTATTAACATCCGCAATGGGTAATGGAGGGAGAGTTAGGGCGTTTAAGTAATCAGGCCAATTTTCATCCTTAAATTTCCAGTGCGGTAAAGGATTGCATGAAGGCATCCCCGGCAAATATGATAGGTAAATGGGGTGATGGTTACTGCCCCGCAAGTCAGGATGAACCGTCCAGGAGAAGTCGGAAACAAGGCGGTCATGACTGAGGGTCAGATCAATGGCAGTATAAGTACCCCGGGTAGAGAAATGAGTGGGGGTAAAGTCATTCATGATTTGCAAGGGATGCACCTGAGAGATTGTTTCCAAGAGCTTACCTCTCATGTCCGAATTTTGACGCGCAAGGTCCCACAAAGGGCTATGAGCATTATAATCACCACCAATTACATAGGGTACAGGCAATTGACGAATGAGATCTTCAAACTCTGCTAAGGTGGGCGTACTGTCAGGTGGTAAATATATTGAGCACAGCGTGATTGGTCTTTGAAGGCAAACCTGTACCGCTACTGCTTCTAAAGGGGTGATAAGAGGTACCTGGGTGGTAGGTAAATAATCAGCGATGAGCAGGGCAACTCCCCCCCTCGCTCTGCCCCCTAGCGGGGCTAAAAAGTCTTGACGAAAAGTATTGTACCCCCGAAAGTGAATCTGATTTGAGGGGGTAAGATGAGTTTCCTGGAGAAGAAAACCTAAGGGATGATGCTGCTTGGAAAGTAGTTGAAGCTCTTCATAGCGGACAAAAAAACCATTTACATTCCATTGGATAAAAAGTGTAGAAGTCATGACTATTGTGAGGGATCGGAGGGCAAACAAGCACCGGGGCACCCATCAGAATCCTGGTCCATGAAAGAAGCATCATTATTAGGCAGGGCATTGGCATTGGCATTAGCAGAAGTAGGATCCATGCGGGCTTCAGATATATCCAAAGCAGAGTAGGGGTTGGGAGCTGGGTCAATCGGAGAAAGGCAGGATACTGCCGCTCGGACTTTGGGTGCATTAAAGTTGAAAACTTTTCTGTGGTTGTAGATGTTTCGGCGGCCCCTAACGACAGTATATGCGGTTTCAGAAGGGGGGCTAGAGGAGTGCTGCGGCGTTAAGGGGCGGTTGACGGTACCGGGACCCCTCTGGAGAGCATCAGACGGAGTGTCAGAGCCCAGAGTCGTGCTGGGGGGCCTAGGAGGCGCCAGGTCAAACGGAGGCTCCTTAGAATCAAACAAGGCAGTGAGGAGTTGGCCCATCGTCTGCATCAGGTGACTCATTTGACCGGAAAGGTGTTCCATCATAGGGATTAGCGTGGTGCAAGAGGGGCAGGAAGGGTGAGGAGAGGGGAGGAAGTCATCATTGGCTGCCTGACGAAGAGTAGTACGACTGCTGTCGCGGAGGGACCGTTGGGTCAACAGCGGCTCCTGGGGCGGAGTAGAGGCAACTTTTGAATATGATTGTGCAGGAGTGGAGTGTGCACTTGTTACTGGCCGCTGGTGGTGTGGGTCTGGCAGTGGCGGAAAAGTCTTTTGGTAATGCTGTTGGGTCACTGGCTTTTGTGACGAATACCAAGGAAGCGGCACAGCTGTCTGATGACGCGAGCGGTACTGCTGTGTTTGCTGCAAGGGTCGTTGTTGCTGCGACTGGGATTGGCGAATGTCTTTGCGGGCGGCATTAATTGGGATATTGGCATTAACTGCACGCCGCATCACTTTACATTCCTGCTTGTAGCGAGGGCAGGTAGGAGAGGTGACAGAGTGATCTTCAGTGAGGCACACCGCACATTTAATCTGCGCCGTACAATGTTCAGCATCATGGGTATCACTAAGTGGAGCGGCACATCGTGCACACACGGCAGGCTTTTTGCAGGGGTCAGTATGTCCATATTGGTAACAGGAGCGACAGCGCAACGGGGCACTCCAATAGGCGCGAACTCTGTAGCGACGATACAGAAAGTACACAAACTCAGGCAGCTCTGGTTGGGTGAAGGACAGGAGGAAGGAGATAGGAGGGGGTGTAGTCAAATCATCCCAGTCCACAGACTTTGAAAGCTTCCTAACCTCAGTGATACCCTGCGATTTAAGGGCCTCGAGTAGTTCAGAATCTTTAACATTTGCTAAAGCGCTGGATCTGATCACTCCGCGAGTGCAATTCAGAGTAGGATGACTGGTAACATCAACCTTAATATCTTGAAAGCTAAAATTTCCATTCAAAAGCTTGGCCGCTTGGCTGAACGAGCACTCGACCAGCACCTTTCCTGACCGCAAAATTTTAATTGACTCTGGTTTGTCGCCCAAAAAAGCTACAACACAGGAGTTAATACGGAAGGGAGAAATTTTTGCAAACGAATTTCCCTCAGGCAGGGAAAGGACAAGATATTTAGAAGTAGGTTGCAGAATCAAGTCCGCATTGTCAGAAGATGGAGGGGTATGGCTAGTCCCTTCAGGGGTGCCAGGCTTCTTACGTTTTCCAAGAGACGCCGGGTGCCCTAGGCTAGGTTGCGAGGAGGGGCCATAAGCTAATGGTGGCGGAGGTGGATAGACAGACGTCATGTGTCTATCTACCGGTGCCGGTTGAGACCGGCACGCATTAGCAGGGAGGAACGGCTGCGTAGCGAGCAGTGTTGGGGCCAGATATGAAATAAAATTACCTACGGGGGAAACTAAGTACGAGAAAGTTTGTGGTAAAAGCAAGAAAAAATGGAAAGGGGAATCCTAATTTCCGCTATAGGATATTAGGGCGCCTAATAGAGCCTCCAGAGCTGGAGAAAAAATTAATTAAGTGGGGAGCGATACGACTCACTGCGACTCAGTTTAGCAGACGACGCAAGAGGGCTTTCAAGTCTTAAACTTGGTAATGAGAGAGTCAGAGGCTGGGGGAAAAGGTTGCGAAAATGTTAAGGAGAGGAAAATTTATTCGGTTAATGAACCATTTGGCGGAAGCTGTGTGTGGAACCATTTGGCGGAAGCTGTGTGTGGAATAAATTATTTACTTTGGTCCCTTGCCACCCTCTTGTACCTATATATGGACCATTCCTGGAAGGAAAATCACGCTCACGGCCGAAGCTCCCTCGGGAACACTTGGATAATTTTTGAACGATAAACTCAGATTATAAACTACCCTGGGATTTTGAGTTCGGGCATGAAGGGAAAGGATTTTAACCCGTATTTCCCTAATTTTGCAATCCTAAATATAAATAAAGTAAATAAACACATCCTTATTTGAGTAAGCTCCATTTTCCAGATTCTGTTGTTAAATTCCTCTCAAGCTATTTGTGTGTAGTCTGTATACATCTAATCAGTCTCAGCGATGTGTGATTTAGCTGAGGGTCTGACGTATTTTCATTCACCTGATGACCTCTCTCTTTTTCCAGATTTCAACCAAGATGGCAGATCGGACAACATTAGTTTCATGATCAAACGGATTAAAGTTCACACGGTGGAGTCGACGAACGAGCCAGGGTATAGATTTCCTGGCAACTACGGCGTCGAGAAGTTTCTAGAGCTCTTCTCGGAAGAGGACTATGATGCTTTCTGTTTGGCCTACATGTTCACGTACCGGGACTTTGAGATGGGCACCCTCGGCCTTGCTTGGACTGGTGACCTTAAAAACGCCGGGGGCGTTTGTGAAAAGAATGGGGTATGTACCTGCTTTTTACTTTCTCGCCCGTATGTAATACATGGGCTGAGAAAGTTATGTTATCGTGCGAAATTTCGATTTTGAGATTTTCATTGCAAAAGGCGTTTCAGAGGTCCTAGATACCAAAAAAATGGTTTTTAGGTCATGTCCGTCCGACGTACGTACGTACGTACGTACGTACGTCCGTCCGTCCGTCCGTCCGTTTGTCTGTAGCGCGGCTACAGGTCACACCAGTCAACGGATTTGGCTCAAATTTGGAATATAGATGTCTAAAATCAGTTCCGAGATACATTTTTAATTTAATTTTGATTACTCAAAAATTGCGCCCACTATTGTCAAAAAAGTGTCAAAAAAAATTCAAAATCGTGTTTTTGTCTACTCAAGACGCATTTCACGGTACGGTAATAAAGTAAGAACATTGAAATTTTGCAGTCGTGTTCCCAGATAGATGCTCCAGGATCATTTTTATTGTTTTGGAGATGGGCCAAAAATTTGGGCCAAAATTGGCCCATACGTGAAAATCTTGGCCCCATGAACACTATTAGCGGGAATTTCACAAAAATCCATAAACTTGTGCTTAATAACATTACTTAAAGGTTTGTCGAAGAAATATTCTATCAATTAAAAATTGCGGCCAATATAGGCAAAATAAAGTCAAAAATAGGAAAAAAGCTATAATCTCGTTTTTGTCTACTCAAGACGCATTTCACGGTACGGTAATAAAGTTAGAACCTTCAAATTTTGCAGTCGTGTTCCCAGATAGATGCTCCAGGATCATTTTTATTCTTTTTGAGATGGGCCAAAAATTTGGGCCAATATTGGCATTTTCGTAGGAAAAATTTTCCAAAAATGGAAATCACGTTTTTGATTGGTTAGGTCACATTTGCAACAACACTAATCGACGGATTTTCTTCAAAATTGGTGAAAGTGGTCTCACATAGATGCTTCAAGGGAATTTTCAATAGATTTTCATTTATTTAAAAATTACGACGGTGACATGCAAAATAGAAAACATATACTTTGCGCGTCGAACGACACTTCACTGTTTGACGGATATGTTTGAAATTCGATATGCAGGTGCCTAAAAGTATCGTCCAGTGTGAGGCAAAATACTTTTTAGAAAAAGTTAAAATTCTGACAATAATTCACGTAAAAAAAAAATCAAATTTTCGATAAAAATTGCGAGAAAGTCAAGTGCGACCATTGTCGAACCCTTTATTATGCTTTCCCAGTAGCCTTATTATTTTTTCCGTGATCCTGGGGGTCCTCTAGAGGTGGAAAATACTTTCCGTTAATTAATAAAGTAAATGAAAATGACTGCTGAGTGAGGATTTTAATTTTTGCTGCTGCTTCAAAATGGCTGCATTTATGTACCTATAGACGTCACACCTAGTAACCTGAGGAGTGGGAGGATGGAAAACTAAAGTTACCTATTTAAAAGCTTTTATCTGTTCCAGCACTACAGAGGGAGTCTCAAGAGCCTGAACACGGGGATTGTGACGTTGCTCAATTATGGTAAACATGTTCCTCCTGCCGTCAGTCATGTCACGCTCGCTCACGAGATTGGCCACAACTTCGGCTCACCGGTAATTCAAACTGCTTGTTACAGTTTCCACGAATTTCTCAATATTTAATTTGATTCGAAAGCCAGAAGTTTTGTACTTAGTTCCATCTTCTTGGGTCGGGGCAAAGTCAACGAAATGTATTACAAAAAACATCGGTCGAATATGGTGCGCCGTACGTAGACAATTCGGTTTACAACATATTCTGTTTGAGTTGTGTAACACTGTACTTTTGTTTGTTCAGCATGATCCTGAAATGTGCACCCCCGGTGGTGAGGATGGCAACTACATTATGTTTGCGCGGGCCACTTCTGGAGATAAGAAGAATAACAACAAGTTCTCTCCATGCAGCCTCAACAGCATCAATCCAGTGCTGAACACCAAGGCTCGCAGTCACATGGGCTGCTTTACAGGTATACCTTCATCTCCCTCCAGACCACTGCCATAGAAATTCATACGTCTAGTTTTTTTATCCCTCTTCTGTTTAACGTAGCTCAGGTTGCTGGTGCATTCTAGAATGATAGCAAAAACGTGGTTACTGAAAGGGGTTTGTTTACATTTTTATGACATCTATCCATTAAACTGCTTTGATATATTTTGATCAGATATATTTATGATAATGATTCAAATTTAATTAATTAATTTAATTTAAAATTTCAATATTCAGTCTGTACGATATGTTTTCACAAATACCTATGCCTAAGCCTACTACATGTATCCCTTCCTAGGTGTCTTAAATAAAATTTATTTTTTCAGAGCCACAAATTGCGATCTGCGGGAACGGGGTGGTTGAGGCCGGAGAAGAGTGTGACTGTGGATGGGAGGAGGACTGCAGAGACTCTTGCTGCTTCCCGCAGCGGAGGTATCCGCCCAGCGGGGAACCGCCATGCCGTCTCACTCCTCACAGCATATGCAGCCCGTCCCAGGTAACGCTCTTGACCCGCCCGTTACAACGTTTCTGTTACTTACGGTGTTAAGGGATGAATCCACAGTGTAGTGCCAGAAAATGCGAACTGTCTTGAATAGGTACTGCTAATGGATGGCGCTGCTGGGCTTATTTTTGTATCGCCTACATTTGAATAATGAATATGTTCAGTTTATTTCCCCTCAGAATAATCACTGAAACCTTTATGTCTTCAGGGCCCTTGCTGTACATCGGAATGCCAGCTGAAATTCGGGGATAAATGCCGTGATGATAATGGGTGCCGCGACTCAAGCTTCTGTGATGGCCGCGCTCCTAACTGCCCTCCATCCGTGAATAAACCTAACAAGACCATCTGTAACGAAGAATTCGTCTGCTTTATGGGGGTAAACCATTTATGGCCTTATAATTTGAAAGATCCTCCAAAAAAATCATTTTATCTTTAGTGTAAACAAATTGTTTTTGTTAATAGTCACCGTAAAAATTGAAATACGTAACTGAAGAACTGAGAAACTCAAATGTGTAGTTGATTTCCCAAAATATGTAGACAACCGCTTATTCAGAGCCCCGTTTTACTGTAACGTATCAGTTGTGTCGGTACAGTTTTTATTGTGTTAAAATCAGGAGTGCACTGGATCCATCTGCCTGGCCTATGGCTTGGAGTCGTGTCAATGTTTGCCGAGCCCTCAGGACCCAGCCACCAAAGCCTGCGAACTCTGCTGCAAGAAACCTGGAGATGACCAGCCATGTCTGTAAGTACTTCAGCCTTTCCCCCGCATCTTGCTGCTGTGTGGTTTGTGGTTTCCTCCTACAGTTCATGACTTGTAATCTTCCTTATAACTCCCGAAGGACAACTCAGAATTGCTAAAATCCAAGTTCAAATATTTTATAGTAGAGACGAAGTAATGTCGGCTTTTATCCTTTAGTCCTACATTTTCTAGAAGGGACAGGTTCATAGAACATAAAGTAATAAAAAAACACTTCACTGAATTATTCTTTACCTTTTTAGCTCCTCGTTCGAATGGAATGACGTGCCGTACGATATCCCTGACATGTTCAGCAAGCCTGGGACACCGTGTAGCGACTACAACGGCTACTGTGACGTCTTCCAGAAGTGCCGCGAAGTGGACCCCTCTGGCCCGCTGGCTACCCTGCGAAAGCTTCTGCTATCAGAGGAAAGCATCGCCTCTTTCAAAAAGTGGGTCTCCTCACACTGGTATGCCGTCCTCGTTGTCGCCTGCACCGTTCTCATTTTACTGGTAAGCTGCTGTTACATCCCGAAAGAGAAGCACTTTTCAATTCGGCCACAGTCGTAGGAAACTAGCCCTTTTCCGGTGACTATTCTGGTTAATGTAGCGTTTTCAGTTGTGGAGGCGGAACACAACGTCCCACATATTACATGGATTAGGTTGTACTGCAATCTAACCATTCGGTCTCTCATGGTTTGGCACACCCTCTTCCGCACAGGGATATCGGATACTGACTGCTATACCTTACAGGCATTTTTTTTGTTTTGTTTTGGGGAGTTCCCTACAAGTCTTGTAGATACTGTTGTAACCTACGATGGCGGTGATACTTCTTTCAGAAAATTCGAAAATGGAGCAAGAGGATGAGTTCTAGTCTGAGTGAGTGGGTGGTAGTGAGCTTGGTCGCATATTGTTCACTTGGTCTGTAATGTACAGAACTGTATGCCACTGCTTAAATATTGGTACCCCCTCAGTAATTACCTATTATGTTAGACACCCGTCGAAAAATCTGTATTCCGCTAGCTAGAGTGACCGAATTTGTGGTTCCTATTTTTACTTTCTCGCTAGCCATATATGGCGAGAAAGTATTGTTTTCGTGCAAAATTTCGAAATTGAGATTTTGGGTTTCCCATGATCCTGGGGGTCACCTGAGTCCAAAAAAGTGGTTTCTGGAAAAAGTCTGTCCGTCCGTCAGTCCGTCCGATAGTCCGTCCGTCAGTCCGTCCGTCAGTCCGTCAGTCCGTTCAGTGCTCTAGCGCCTATACCGTTCATCCGATTTTGATGAAATTTGGTATGGACCTGTCTAAAATTACTGCCGAGGGGCATTTTCAAGGATTTTTTGATTGGTCAAAAATTGCGGCCGCTATTGTCAAAAAACCGCCAAAATAATTCAAAAATCGTGTTTTTGGTTACTTAGACAAGCGCCGACGGTACACTTTTCAATCTATAACACTGAAAATTGGTATGTGTGTTGACAAATAGATGCTTCGAGGTCATTTTCAACTAAAATTGAATTGGTTGAAAATTACGGCCGTTCTGGACCAAAGTTCGATCGTTTCGGCGCCATTCACATTTATTGACCGATTGTCATGAAATTTGGTAAATTTGTGTAGAACCATGTAACTTAAACATTTGTCGAACATAATTTTGTTATCTTCAAAATTACGGCCGTTGTAGTCAAAAAAGTGTCGAAAATGAGTTGAGAATGAGAAACCACGTTTTTGAATGGTCGGAACGCATTTGGGACTACAGTAATAGAATGACAGCCATGAAACTTGGTGGGAGTGATCTCAGATAGATGCTCTTGGGTCATTTTCAACCGATTTTGGATTGCTTAAAAATTACGCCCGCAAAAAAATCTCAAAGAAATAAAAAAAAAAAAAAAAAAAAATCACATGGGGCGAGAAAGTTTAGTGCGACTGTTGTCGGACCCTTTATTTATTTTGTGCTGGTGCATCTGAAGAGTGACTTTTTAAAATTTTTTAGTACCTATCATTTAAAACTCGAAGATTTTTTTTTTTTTTTTTTTAATAGTCGCCCTCAGTGTACCTCGATTGGTCCCCTATTGTAGCAAAAACCCTTGGAATTATTGCTTTAGACCTCCAGTGGTTCAAGAAAACGATTTTTTTTCAGATCTTGAGCACGAAATTGCTGGGAAAGCAGCCGGATGTAAAGCTCAAGTCCATCACAATCATTCACAGCGCCACCACGGAGACAGTAAGACTTCCACCCGAAGGGGAGGCGGGCCTCACGGTCCACCCCCCGGCTGTCCGCTCCAAGCTCCCCCTCCACCGCAAGGTACGGGCACCTTTTCAGAAATTACTAATACGGATTGCGGAGGTTACCTTTGAGGGCTCCATGGCACCCCTTCCCTGGAAGGACCCAGGATGGACCCTGTGAAATTGTGATGCAAAGTACCTAATCACCAATTTTTTCGTTTAATTATTTATGGTTTTATTAAATTGTAATTAATGATTCTCTTGTAATTAGGTGCGAGAAAAGAAACTTCATTCCAAGGTGGTAAGCAGACGGAAAAAGAAATCTAGCAAGCCTGAAGCCGAAGAGCCGAAGAAGGTAGGCAAGGAGAAAAGAGAGAAGAAAGATGGAGGAAAGACCCGCGAGTTTCGTCGTGAGATTTCCCACGAGTCTAAGCAGCCGAAGCGATTGGCACCCCAGCCTGAGAAGAAGGAGGTCCCGAGTGAGGCACCGCCCCCTCTGCCCGCCACCTCACCTGCGCCCCCGACGCCCATTTATGAAAACTTGCCCGTCGTCCCCAAGTCTGAGGATCTTCCTAAATTTAGTACGGGAAAGATAATCAGCAGTAGACTGAAGCGGTCTAATCGCGTCTCAACTGAAATCACTTCCGAAGGTGCCAAAAAATTCAAAGAAGACGTAAGCGCCAAAAAGGAGACTAAAGGAACGGTAGTAGTGGCCGCCAAAAAAGTGACCAATAGGAATGGCTCACCAGCCAAAAGAAAAAAGAGGAAGAAAGAAGAAGCGGAAGGAGAGAAGGACGAGAAAAAAGTGGAGTTACCAGCTGACGATCCTGTGGGAAAAGTCCATAACTGGCTGCTTCAGTCGATCTCGAGCGGGCGCGACAACTTTGGCATTATGACTCTCACGCTGCCCAAGTCCAAGTCCAGCCCCGTCGGGTTGTCGGCTGCCACCAAACCCGTCCAGACACCGCGCATTGTCCACAAAACGGAGCGTGTCGTCCAAATCCCCAAACTGTCACAGCCGCGGTCTCGTAGTGCAGGTAACCTCCGCAAGGAGGGAAAAAAGGATGCCAAGGAAGAGAAAGTAAAACTGCAAGTTGTGTACCGGCCGCCTTTTAAGCTGAGCCTGAAGCTGCGTAACGGGACAGGAAGTGTACGGACGCGCGTAGTGCCGGAGCGCGCTGGCCACTCATCCCATTCCTCCCGCACGCGGCCCACACGAGCTGCAGTCCTCATGCCCGCCCCGGACGATATTGACTCTAATGTGCACACCGTACCCTCTGATCTGGACGTCCTGCTCTCAGAAAGCGAATTTCTCTTCTCGGATGCGTGACGTCATCATGTGTTTTCATTGTGATTTTATACGTACGAACGTAGTTGCGCTGTGCCTGCAGCTTCCTTACTTGCTTACTAGTTTCTGAAACTTCTAGTTTGTAATCTGAATAGTTCCTTAAAATAGTATGCAGATACGCTGAAACTTATTTTAAAATGTCCTCATGAAACCTGTTAACTCAAATGTCAGTATTCTTAGAATGGCTTTGATTGAGGGGACTCAGAATTTTACGAGAAATTCATGACAATTCTCGGCTTTCTTGAGTCCTCTGCCACTGATCCAGACTGTTCTCAGTCCTGAAAACTGGTCTTACTGATCCTGCCTCTAAACGTTGTTCTGTTGTTCCCTGCCTTTGTTAGGTAAAGAACTGAAACTAGAGTTTCCCATTGAGCCAAGGAAGTTTCTTTCGAAGCGAAAAGCAAGCAAGCGAAGTGAATGTGGACAGCTCTGTAGTTCCATTGCTACATTCCGTGCATGTTTTCAATATGGCAGCTGTGATTTTTTATCAATCTACTTTACTTCATGTTTTATTAGATTACTTAATCTCTAAAAAGTACTTAAATCTGTTGAAGACTGAGCTATTTACTTAATTTACGGCTCACTTGCAAGGTGCAATTTTTTTTTCGTTTTTAATACGTCGAAAGTAGTCGTTTCTTTCTTCGAATTCGGCGATAAGTCAGAGTGGTTGAATGTACGGGTACCTGTTACTTATCAGCCTATCCACCTAATTTTCAAGAAATGACATAGGTACCCAAGTAGCACCCCTGATAATAGAACCGCCAGAGAGTGAAATCTTTTTTAATACTCCAGTATTCAATCGCAATCGAACATTTCCAGTGTGTACTTACTTATACATTTAGGAAGGAAATTTTATTGTTTTAAATGGTTACCTTTGGATTACCAAAGATTGTCATTTTTGTTAGGTTTATAAGTTTTGGCTCCCAGTTTAGCCTTCGAAGTCTCAAAGAATTGATGGAATCTCCGTTGAAAAATTGGATCAAATATCTGAATCTCATTTTTGCTACAATTTTTTGTAGTTTTTTTTTGTTTGTAAAATCGTCTCTTAGTAGTACCTTCTCAGAACTACAAAATAGTAGATATACCTACCATTTTATTTGGCTCTCTGTCGTTTTTTCGTTATTTTTCACATGAAATTAGGTTAATTTAAAAATTAAAACAATCATTTTTTCTAAACCACTAACACCCAAACTAACAACAAGAAGGTGCATAGAAATGGAGCAGGCATTGCTGACTGACCAAATTTTATCGTTAGAGCCCTAAAGAATTTTTTCTCTTAAAAGACACGGTCTGGAAACTTCGAAATCATCTTCAGGTATAGATTTTTAACGGTATGAATTGTAACCTTTCTATGGCTGCATTTATGAAGACATCGACTCGATAGACTTGATGAAGTTTCCGCGGCTTTTTCATCGCTATGCTATTCGGAGCCTTTTTGCATCAGTTCCGAAAATGGTTACCTGTCTTTTCTTGTACCTTTAGTAGGTATAGGTAAATAGTCCTGTGATCGTTTCGCCCTTGTTTACCCATCATTTTTAAATAGGAAGAATGAGCGCAGAACTAATTCCGTCTACTATACCTACCTAAATGTTAAGGCTGAATATACATTCTTTATTTTTTACGTTTGGACTTCAAACTTTCTGAGAAAACAATTGGATATTTAAATATTCTGAAGTATACTATGACTTTTTAACGTCATTACTCATGAGGCTATGTTGTGATTTCACGATCGGTTAATTTTGGACAATTTTTTTGGTAACAAAAATCACTCGATCGTAAAATCACAACATTGCCTCATGAGTAATGACGTTAAAAAGACATATTATATTTTAGAATATTTAAATATCCAATAGTTTTCTCACAAAGTTTGAAGTCCAAACGTAAAAAAATAGCGAATGTATGTTCAGCCCAAGTTCAATGGATATTGTGTACATATTTTTATGTATTCGAAATTAGCTGAGACATGAGTGGGGAGTCCTCGTCATGTGGAATCATGTCATTGTGTACCTGAACTTTGGAACACTAGCAACAATGAGTCTCGAAGACACTCCAGCAGGTGTATTCCCTTTCTCGAACGCCAGCAAACCCACCCAACTAACACCTTCAAAATTTATTGTAAGAAGGACTGTTCCCCGTATATTGCATCATGGCGTGCCTTATCTTCTTACAATAAATTTATAATAAGGTGTTAGTTGGGTGGGTTTGCTGGCGTTCGAGAAAGGGAATACACCTCCAGATCCGTTCCATGGTATATGGGTGTTAACGTAAAACTTTGAGTTTAAATTTTAAGCGACAGTGATAAAAGACAGGGAGAAAAACTTAAACAATTTTAGCCCATGATTTCGCACTGCTAGGATTTCCTCCCTCATCTCTACAACTATCTCATCTCAATCCAGTCGTCTTTCACTTTTCAATGGGGTAAAGTTGAAAAATCAACTTGAACGTATCATTTCCTATATTTAAGACTTATTTTTCTAACTCAGCAGAGCTTTAATTAATTTTTATTTAATTGCGTCCCCTAATTCGGATTAAATTTGGATTTATGTGAATGAACTATGTTGTTTTATGTTGGGCTGTAGCGCTATTTATTCTTCCTTTCTGAATTGCACAACATTGTCATCCCCAATTTATTTAGTTGATTTAGGATTAAATGAAAAGCTCTATTCTTAGGTAGGTACCTAAGTCATTTTGATTTAGCAATGCTATGATGGTGAAAATATCTGCATCTTAAGGTAGCAGTTAAGGGTTTAAACACTTGGATAAGGATGATGCATAGAGTCATCAGACCCGGTTGACGGTTGTGAAAATTTTTTTGACTTGGTCACATGTACCTAATCGTACATTACGTACATTAGGTACCTAATCGCCCATTACTGAAGTGAAAATAGGGACTATATCGAGAGAAACAGCTACTGCTAGGTAGGTACCTCGTCACGTGTTTTTATGTTTTCGTGTTTGTTGTTGATTTATTCTATGCCATGTCTGATCTCTTATGTTCAAGTAATAATAACTCCCGAGTGCTTTACTTTGCAGGCGCGATTACGAACCATCTCATTTACATATTGGTGATTGACAGCATGACGTAAATGGTCTACAGTAGTAGGTAGGTAGGTACGTACCTACTTACCTACCTTGGGAGGTGGGACGGGAGGATGCGACTCTGCAAACTTGTAGGTGAGTTTTTTTAGCCCAGCGGGCCAAAGCCACGAATGAGAAATGTTATAACTGAAGGTTTTGATGTAGGCAGTATCCATGGTATCAACAGAAAATTTGCTGGTGTAGCGATTCGAACCCAAGATCCGTTGTGAGAGCTCAGCACATAGCACTGACCATTGCAGGCCCCAAATGAGGCTATTTCAGTCTAACTCATGCTCGTCTTATGCGGCTGAGACACCACCCATACTTTGAGAATACCTTGATTTTTCTTGTAAATATCGGAAACTAGTAAACTGGGTTATAGAAGTTTCATTGTCAAAAAATCACCTGATGTTTAAATCCTGACATATACCTACCTAGTTAATGTGTTTTCTGGTGTTATGAAAGGTGTGATTGGTATTTTCTTTCAGACCACATAAAAATATCCAACAGTTTCCTCGCAGAATGAAAAAACGAAAAATTGTCGCTTTATCAATTGGGATATTAATTTCAGGTTGGTGCCTTGCCCCGGGTTGGTGTGGTTCGTCCTTGACTTTGGCAAAAGCAGCAGGAGGTGAAGATCACGCGGTGCGTGCTAAGGCATGTGTCACTCAGCTTCAGACGATTATAAAATGCAGCAGGGCCCCAGCGAACCCCCCACTTTACGCTTCGCGCCCCGGCAGACAGGTCGGTAACGTTGTAACTGTCCACAAAATGCTATTTATTGACGTTTTCTGATGATATTTCATGCTCTGAAGTATAATGTCTTTTCACATTCAGAATTTTATGGAGTTTTTTTTTTAGATAGGTAGAGGATAGGTACTCCACCTTAGTTATGATTAAAATTCTTAAAAGCGTTCAGTGTGATTTCTTATTATTATTTATTATTGAATTTGATTGTTATTGTATTAATTTTTCGCGTAAATTTATCAATAGTTAAAAGTTATTTTCGTTTTTACAGCATGAAGATAACTTTGGCGATATTTGCGCTGTTGGCGGTAGGAACCGCTAATGGCAACTGTAAGTTCCTAAGTTAGAAATTTATTCTGTTCTGGATTCGAAATTCTGAATTCGTGTTGTACTCGGTAGTAATTTTCTTGTACTATTTTTCAGTGCAAGAGAAGCTGACCAACCCACTGAATCTGCTGTTCAAGAGCGTTAAAAGTTTCTTTGGAGGTTCATCTTCAAGCCGCAGTGACCTGGCTCCTGGTAAGACCGTGTCACCTAACCTAGATTCGTGAACTGTTCTTTGTATCTAGGAAAAATGCCAATTAGGTACCTATATGTGTAAGTACCTGCATGTTTTAAACACCCTCTGTCATTTGAACCGAGCAAAAAAATCTAGTAGGTGACAAATGTTCAAAATTTTTGAAAAAAGTGGCTTGGAATGTCAATTGAATCCACTTACCTAAACACTCACAAGTCTATTATCGTTTATGGATGTGTAAATTGTTCAGTATATTAACACGTTAATTCTGTTGCGGATTACTCATCCTCATTACCTAAACAGTCAGACGGACATAGGAGTCATAACGGGTGTACCTTGTTGCTGATTACGAAGGTTGTCAAGCTATTTCTTTGTTTCACTAACAATGCCTGAAATTTTGGGCATCCACTAAAATGTGCACTCACTTTGTTGTAGCCTACTAATACTAAAAAACCTGGAGTTGTATTTAATAGCACCTGGATACTACAGGCCTGCCCCTGCCTTCGCACCTGCCTATAACCTTAGGCCGACTTTCGTGCTAGCGGCCCCTGCTAGGCCGGCCCCTGTTTGGTCGGTCCCTGTTTGGTCGGTCCCTGCTAGGCCGGCCCTCATCAGCAACAACCCCGGTGAGAGAGAAGAAAACTTAAGTCAGCATCAGGCCGGTCTCAGATTAAACAGTGTTTTCGATCGAACAAAGGAGTTTGGCTGAAGCTGATGCCAAATAAGAGTGGGCCGAAGCCATTACATCCATGCCGTAAACGGAAAATATTGCTTACGCCAGGATTCGAACCCTTGACCACTCGGCCACTGAGAGGCACCTTGAACCTTTTGTATTTTCCTTTGTTCATTCACTTTGTTGTTGGATTGACTTGTTCAGGATTGTGTCATTTTTTAGCTTGGGACCGCACAACTCATAATTTTTGCTAGTACTTTGCTAGGTTGGAAAGCGTACTGGGTGGACAGTGAGTGGTATGACTGACAGTAAATCTAGGCTGATGGTTTCGACATTCTTTGTCTTTTTTGACTTTTTCTAATGTGAAATTCTGTTTCGCTTTTAGGGTCAAATTCCATTGTACCTGAAGGACATTACGCTTTGGCGCCACCGTACGCCGTCCCCGGCGCTGCCAAGCCTGACATCATCGCTCAGGAAGCGGCGGAGCACCCTCAGCAGGATGGCGCAGCTCCACATGAGGCTGCCGCATCATCAGGGCACGCTCATTTCGGCTACGACAAGGAAAACGGTAATAAATTTAACATTGGGATATTCAGTGATTCCTCCCTAAACTATCTTACTTTCCCACGGCGCGGCTTGGTGAACTGGGACATTTGGGCCACGTGGTGCACTTTTGGTCCGATAGATTCTAGGTCATCTATCTTGTAAGTCCTGGAGCAGCTATTTCATCTATCATCACCGTCTGATGTTATACAACTGGGACTTACGTATGGACCTAAGTACCAACCTACCTACCTTCCAAATGTGAAAATTTCCGACCACTTGAAAGATATTCACATGACAACATAAATACCTACCCATAAATATTTTGGTCCCTTCAAAATTTATTGTTTCCGATCTGAAAAAGTTTAATTTTCAAAATTTACAAGTGAATTTAAACCTAACGATCTGAGAAAGGATTTGGTACTTCACCTTCGAAATAACTGGAAAACTTATTTGTTTGCCACCTAACACGATGCGATGTGGGAGTGTGTTGTGGGAAGGCTTTTTGAATGGCCTGTCGCTAGGGTTCAGTATCGGGATTGTGAGTGGAATGCTGCGCGCTTTGGCCCTGTCGGAAGTCAGATCGCGCAGAAGTTCGGAAACACCCTCCACTGCAGTTCTTACGCACGCCACTGCTGGCGCTATGATTGGCCTCCTAGTGGGTCTGATTCATGCGCTTTTGAGAAACTGTTTCATGCAGTTAGCATCGTAAAATTGAAGACCCTCTTCTAGATCATATGTAAGTTTCCATGATAGGAATAATAATACTCCTGAAGGATTTCAGACTGTACAGGGTATAAACTTTGAAATCCACCTAACCCCTTCGACCCTGTCGAAAGGATTTAAAAAATAAAAGAAAGTATGTCTTTCTTTTCCGATGTGTACGGTTCATCATGGCCAATGTACTGTGAAAACATACCTACTGTGTCTCAGAACCAACAAATATGATGAGGAGCAAGTGGTGTTTCGTGCTGGAGGAGGGGTAATAGCATGTTATTGGGAACAGAGTTCAATTTAGGTCAAAGGCTAATGACATAGTAAGTGTTTTGGCAGAAACCTCTCATTTTCGGTGACCACTTTGTCGTCGTTGTGTTTCTGATTGCTTATTTAGGGTCAACCTCAATACCCAATGACATTCAAAGAAACTTATGGAAGATTTTTCGTATAATTAACGCCTCGTTATGCGTTACCTACATAATTTGGGATTGTTAAATTTATTGTGTTTAAATTTTAAAATGAAAATACCCTCCCCCCTTCTTCGAGCTCAATTTAATTTTAAAGCCTTTGTCATTTTTGTTTACAGGTCCTGAAAAATGGGCGGAACACTACCCAGCTTGCGGGGGGAAACGCCAGTCTCCGATCGATATCAATGTTCATGCCGTCACTCCCAAGAGCTTCCCTCCTATTGTTTTCTCCAACTACTACACTCCTCCCAAGTCCATGGTTGTGAAGAACAACGGCCACAGCATCGAGGTACGAGCTGTTCATTAGCCTTAGAAACCGCGATTTAGATTGGTATAAAAACTACGGATTTTTCCCACAGAGTTGCCGAAGTTTGAGGAAAAATAAATATCCTGCAACAGTAAGTTACCAACTAAGGCTGGATTTAGCTAATTTCGGAATGGAATTTACCCGAATTTTTTTCTGTAAGTTAAACAAGGTTGCCATGGGTTGCTAGGGAAATAAAATTCCGACTTTATTTACCTTAGCAACGCATGGCAACCTTGTTTAACGTACAGAAAAAAATTCGGGTAAATTCCATTCCGAAATTAGCTAAATCCAGCCTGAGTGCTTCTTCCACGTTCTTCACAATCGTAAAAGTGAAGATTTGACAGTGGGTTCTCTTTGAGAATGAGAGTAGATAAAGTGAAATATAGGCTTTTACAGATTTAAAATACATTTCTAGATAAATCGTCAATCGTCGTATTTTAGAGCGGCTTAGCTGGGTAGCTCACGGTCTTACGCGCTACTTGCAGGTTGTTTATAAAATAATAATTAAAATACCTACATTGTTTTAGGTGTCCGGTGACTTTGCGAAAGAGAGTCTTCCCTCCATCATTGGCGGGCCACTCAACGATGAGTACATTTTCCAACAGATGCACTTACATTGGGGCAAAAACGATACTTCTGGTTCTGAGCACACTGTTAACGGAGAAAGGTATTGTTACTCACGGTAGTTAGTAACAGCTTAAATGTGGCGCTGTGGCCGAGTAGATAAGGCATCCCGCTTGCTAAGCAGAAGGTAGGTACAGGCTGGGTTCTAATCCCGGTCGCTGAATAATTTCCGGTCTGTTGGCAGTAAAACCAAGTACCTGGTTTGTCTTGCCGCTATAAGGGTGCGTCCCACCATGCCCAGTTAAAATTAAACTGGAGATTTTGCCCTATGTTTACCATGTTAAATTTAACTTTTAACTTTAAATTTAACAGTTGTTTTTTAACTGGGCATGGTGGGACGCACCCTAAATATGCTAGCGCCGGCCGTTAGAAAAAATGCCCCTACAGCCGCGTTAATGTTCTCGCCAGAGTCTAGCGTTAATTTTCATTCAGAGACAACTCCAGGTGATTAATTGACGTTTTTTTGTTTTATTTGATAGCTACCCCATGGAAATGCACGTGGTTCATTACAAAAAGAAGTACGGTGACTTCGCGAGTGCTTCCACTAAGCCCGATGGTCTCACTGTCATGGGATTCTTCTTTGTAAGTAGAAAGCTTCTTTTTAAATACTTGTATTCGTACTCAGTTTATTTTTATCATTCTAGCCATCAAATGGTACAGAGTGGAGACCGGTTTTCTTCTAAAGATGACATGTAGAGTCTAGAGCACTGTACTATCGAGGCTGTTTGGGCTATATTTGAAAACAGCCTAATCTAGCGGAATTATTACCAGTAGCTTTAGTTTTCGTTAGGAGCAGAGAAATGACTCCCAAATGACAATAGAAGCTGGTCCCACCTCCCGCCCATTGAATAGACTCACCCGCCTTTAAAATTTAACTTTTTTTCTAGGTCATTGGTGAGAAGAACGTTATGCTGGAAAAGATAGCGAAGTATGGTAAAGAAGTGGAAGGCTCCGCAGCTAAGATTGTGGAGATGAACAAACCGCTGCCTATCGGAGTTCTGAATCTGGAGTGCGATGATAACAACTGGGTCACCTATCAAGGATCCCTGACTACGCCCCCTTGTTCCGAGGTAGTCACGTGGATCAACTGTATGACCCCAAACACCTTGTCATCTCAACAGGTACAGTTCTCGTCATTTGCTTCATTTTGATATGAATCAACATTTATTGTACTATAATAGAACCACGATAACCTAGTACTTATTCAGATCTCTCTCTCTAATGTCTAAGAAGACACTTTATTTGAGAAAGAAATAATTTTCGGGTCTTCTAAACTTTAGAAATATACAGGCTAAGTAGAGAGTTCTGAAGTGTTTGTTAGGGTCATCTTACGAAAAAATCCCTGAAATCTCTTATAATTTCTAGCATCTATAAGCTAACAGTTTCTTGTGTGAGATCTCGTAGACCATTCTCAAGTAAAAGTATCATTTTGCTGTCAGATGTCACTAACAATGGTTCTGTTTTGTTTTGCAGATGTTTGATCTGAGGAATGTAGTGACGGACTCTCATGAGGAGGCGTTCCACAACTACCGCCCCACTATGCCTCTGAACGGCCGCACCGTGTACTATAATGTTGCGTGAACCACTGCCGGAGATTAAACGTGAATCCTGTTAATGCTGTTTAAATAGTAGGCCATTTAGTATTCTGCTTCCTTCGAGCTTGACTCTCCAGGTAAGGGAATATACATAGGTACATCGCAGCAGACTAGTTTTTTCTGCCCATGTTTTCCTCAAAAAATTGCCAGCTACGTCAACAAATAGATGCCCAAAAAATGGGCTAATATGGCATTAAGAGGAAGCCCAGGTATGTTAGGTTCAACTGGTCTTAATACGTACGTGCGTAGGTATAACATAATACGTACGTACTTTTAGGTGACTGAGGTAAATTCTGTTCTGCTGATTCATAGGTGGAATTCAGAAATTCACTACCTGCATGCAGATTAGTTTGACTATAGTCAAGTTCTGTCCCAGGAGGTGTATTCCCTTTCTCGAACGCCAGCAAACCCACCCAACTAACACCTTCAAAATTTATTGTAAGAAGAACTGTTCCCCGTATATTGCATCATGTCGTGCCTTATCTTCTTACAATAAATTTTGAATGTGTTAGTTGGGTGGGTTTGCTGGCGTTCGAGAAAGGGAATACACCTCCAGTTCCCTCTGCACGTAAATAACAGATGAGACCGTGACAACTGTTTTAATAAATTATGAGTGTTGATAGCTATAGCCAGGTCAACTATCGGGAAACATTTAAAAATGGATTTGGTAATGATTTTCGACTAAGATCTCAAAGCTGTATCATTTTAGCAGTATTGGTTCACGTAGTTGAGTTATGGACAGAACAAATGGAGCAGAACACGAAAATACACCATTAGCTTCTGCAGTCATCACTCTTTGTATTTGTAATGGTGACTGTCGTCAGGTGACCTAGTTTACGGTCAGCAGTAGAGGTCAAAGAAGTGAACAGAAAAATAGTTCCGGTTAAAACTACGTAACTCTGAACATTTTATTGCTCATTGTGGTTGAGGTCAACCACAGATGTCAAACAGTTCCCTCAGAAAACTGTCATTAACAAAAGTATGGATGGGTCGTAGGACAGCTGGCAGCACTACCAAATGTCAGCTCACGACCCATCGTGTTACTATGCGATGGGTACCCGCAGTTTAGGTGGGTTCCGAACCACCTCGATAGGTTCTACTTGATATGCAGAATAATGCTTATCAGAAAAACATTTTGGTAGGATCGGGATCGAACCAGTGTGACCCGGCTCCCAATTTGTCCAAAATTACCCGATCGTAAACACAACACAGCCATTTAATTAAATTAATGAGACATACCTACAACATATTTTTTTCAGAACATCTAAATCTTCATCATTTCCTAAAAAAAAATAAAAATAAATAAATAACATGTATTTCATACGGGCGAGAAAGTAAAAAACAGGATTGTGTGGTTATTAGCCTTAACTTTGTGTTGAAACCTAATCGCAGAACTATAGAAACTATAGAATAACGCCTTGATTTTTACCTTATTCAACTTTTAGCCAGGTTTGGCACCTCGCGTAATAAGACCTTTACGTGATATGAATAAAAATGTAGAAGGAATAAACACAAGGTAATGGCATTATTTTCGGAAATGATAGGTGGCTTCGTGCCATTTAGATATGATGCGATAGGTACCTACGGATGTGGATGCAATTATAACTAGTGCTTTACTCTTTATCAGTTTTCATGGATCCATTTGTCGTTTGTTACGTTATGTTGTTCTGTGGCGTGTGTTGTACCTAATGTCTCTGTACATGCGATGGAGGTATGCGGGCTGTTTTTTTTTTTTTTTTTTTTTTTTTTTTTTTTTTTTTTTTTTTTTTTTGGCGAGGGAAATCCTTGATGGACGCCCGCTAGGGCCGTGCGGGCAAGTGTGGGACTCGCCCAAGGCTTCGGTCGCGCAGGTATGGCATCCTAAACTAGGCGCACATCCCTGCGCCACCCAAGCCTTGGGGATACCCACTAAAACCCCCTCCCCCCCATCGCCTCGGAACGGCGGGTGCAATACTTCAAGGCGATGGGGGACCGTAGGAACCAGGCTGAGTGGCCCTACCTCGAAAAGGTATTTAGTCAACACAAAGACCAATTATGCAATAAAAAGGCAAGCGAGCAATAGTAGACTGGAGGCGTGTGGTAGGGGGGGGGGGGGGGGGGGGTGCAGCTACCGGCCCGGGGGGGCCGCTTCTGAAGTCTTCTGGGAGAGGACACTTGTGGCGAAGCGAGAGACCGCCTCCCACGCGGCCCGATCTGCGATGATGGTAGCCGTGACGTTGCCCGGAGTTAGGAACCCCACCGCTCTGAAGCAGTCGACTCGCTGAGCACCCCAGCGTGGGCAGCAGAAGACGGTGTGGTGAGCAGTGTCTTCCTCGGCACAATAGGGGCAGAGGGGAGACACGGCACGGCGCACCTTGTGGAGATATGCCCTGAAGCACCCGTGTCCGGTTAGCACTTGCGTTAGGTAGAAGTTTAGTTCACCGTGGCTACGGGTCACCCACGTCTCCACCTGAGGTATGAGGAGTCTCGTCCACGCACTGTCAGTCGTCTCCTCCCACCGAGTCTGCCACGCAGCGAAGAGGGCGGCTCTTGCTGTCTGTCTGTCAGCTCCGTCGTGGCGTGCGACACGTTCCTGGGCAAGAAGCGTGGGTGGAGGGGTTCCTGAGACGACGAATGCTGCCTCTGTGGAGACTGTCTTGTAGGCAGACGCCACTCGCAGTGCCATGACCCTCTGCGTACGGTCCAGGAGAGTGCGCCCCCGCACCGTCTGGAGAACTCTGGCCCAAACTGGTGCAGCGTAGAGGACAGTAGACTGAACCACGGAAGCTAGGAGTCTTCGCCGGCTGGAACGGGGTCCCCCGTGATTGTTGGGGTGTTGTTGTGAGCTGTGGGCTGTTGTTAGTGAAAGGAAAACACAAGAGGTTACCTACCTAGGAAAAATGAATGATACCTAGTTCCTAACCTTTTCTCGTGGCCAATGAGACATCTCATGCAAGTTACTTGGTTGTATCTACACATAGATAAATTTCCCCCTATGCGCTGGCAATTCTTCCCTTGCTTAACTAAACAGGTAACCTACCCTGGTTTTGTATCTCGTATATAATATGGCCTTAAGGAGTTCGTGAGTTCTTGCTTTCTCACAGCTTATGGTGAGAAATTTAGAGGCAACTCATTTGTTACATTCCTCCCTCAAACATCCACTATAAAGTGAAGTGCACTCTTAAGCATGTTGGAAAGCTACATTCATACAAATTTTACTTTTTATCGATGGAAACTGTAAGATCACGCAACCTGAAAAAGAGGTCAGGTAATATTCAACGCCTTTACGATTCGACCAATCCTTTTGTAGGTTGGGTAGGTATGTAGGAAACTAGTTTTGAAGGTTCTTTTTATTTTTATTTTTTGAAAATTATACGACCTATATTATTGAAAAGTGATAAAAATGTGGGTAGAATTGGGCTAGAGCTGTAGGTGATTGTTTTTGACCGAAATCTCAGAATCACAACGTACTGAACGTACCAAACTGATATGGCTTTAATTGCCAGAAAAATAAATATCCAGGTTTCGCAGACACATGTCATTAAGAAACATAAACAGATATACCTATACAGCATTGTATCTACAGTCTTATAAAATAATAAAAATTGGCCTTGCCCCAGTGTGTGACTAATAGAGGTATGCGTGGCAAGAGGTGGACCTTCCTCCATTGATCGATAGGATAGGGGTTCGTATATGACTGTTCCATAACAATCCGATATAGTCTGCAGCGATGCCCATGCAGACCCGTCTGCTTGTCAGTGTCAACTTGCCGCCCGAGCTTGCGAGTCGGCACCGGACTGGTGTCAACTCTTTGTTTCCTTTCTTTGCCATGTGACATCGACCAAAGTACCAACTGTACTGTTTTGGATTACCTTAACTAATAACGAGTGTGCCACAGATATGACGTATCTATACCTATCCCATCAAATGTGATGTTTTGGAAAACGATGACCTAGGTCTGGCGATATTAAACGCCCAGTTTTTTCCTCGTTTTTTACTTCAGTTTGCTCAAAATTGATGTGTCTAGAGAGCTTTCTACAGCTAAAAGTGTTCTCTCTGAAAAACATTACTTCATTCTCGAAACGTTGCGGGAAAGTGCCTCTGCGGTTTAAAAGTGTGAGATGGGTTCGCCCAACTGCTCTTCGTGCCAGCGTTTGTTTCTGTCTCCTCGCATTACACACTGCTGCACGTGCAGGTACTTATACCTATAGAATAGGTACCTACTTGTGTACTTTGGAACTAAGATTTACCATTAGAGGCGCACCCAAGGGGTAGTTTCCGGGTCCAAAGTCTGTCTGATGAAATTCAATTAGTAAGAAGGAAAAAAATTAAGATAAAATAACCCCCAACCCCAAAGAACGCTCTTAACCAGAAGTACCTAAATAGGTATACCTACCTACGTCCATCTACCTACCAGTAGATTACGATTACCTCCTTATCCTTGACGGCATATAGGTAGATATGTATGTAGGCACCTACCCAATGCAATTTTTCTAAATAGGTAGGTACCTATACCTACCTCTGCTGTTCCTGACCACAGTAAAAAGTTCACATAGTAGGTACAACATTGCACTTACCTGATTTTTAACACCATGGTCCTAAATTTGCCTTTCCCTATTTTTAATTTTTTTCCGAAGCTGTGCCTACTTCAGGAAACGCCAACGAGCTGGAGGAGGCCATAGCAGATTTCAAGTATGGCCACGGTGCTGGTGGTCCGGCCAAGTGGTATGAAATCTACAAGTAAGTTCATCTTATTGTGTGGAGAGATATAACCGAGGGGTTAACCACTCCAGGAATCTCGTTGGGAATCTCGTTGGGAATCGTTGGAAATCTTTATGAAATCTCAGGGAATCTTGGAATTTTTTGGAGTGGTTACCCCTTTGGGGTTCATCTTTCTTTGAATATCGTTGAGAATCTTTGGAAATCTTTATGGAATCGCAAGGAATCTCTGCATGGAGCTGTTACCCCCTCGGAGATAACGGACCCTAAGCTCTCTAGAACTCTGCCAAAAAGTTTTTAGTTTCACATCTGAGGATTTAAAAGTAACCTACTTGCCTGTTGTCGTTTTGAAACTGCCTTGTTTACACTTCTGGTTGGTGTTGTAGAGCTTGCAGTGGTCTTGTTCAGAGTCCCATAAATGTCGATACGACGTCGAGTGTTCGAGTTCGTCATCCACACTTATTCTGGTGGAACTATAATCTGAAGCCCCACAATATGACGATGAACAATAATGGTCATACTGTGGTGATCAGTGGGGATTGGGGATCTCAAGAGCAGACGCCTTACTTCTGGATTTCATCTGGTAAATCTCTCAATCACATTTTATATAGTAGGCTGGTTCTATATCTACATCTTAAAAAATAAATGGAAATGCAATTAAAATTGCGAACAGCATTCTTATAGCTACCTGTAATTCACGTACCACCTACAGCCTTCCCCTATAGTATATACGATACCTATACCCTCAGTAGCAGCAGCAACAGCAGCAGAGGGAGGAATCGGTGCATGACACAGTTTTCGAGAGCCAATAAAACAGTCTATAGTGCGTCACCTATTTTGTACTTACACCTTTTTTCTTGCAGCTGAAACTGAAGAGAACTTCGTGCTGGATCATATTCACTTCCACTGGGGCGCCGAGGATCAACACGGCAGCGAGCATCTAATCAACGGTCGGAGGTTCCCTCTGGAACTGCACGCCGTCCATTATGACAAGAAACTCGGCAGTGTGGCTGAGGCAACGGCACTTAGCCAGGGAATACGCGTCGTCAGCATCTTATTCATGGTAAATACTATATGAAGCAAGCATACTAAGTGTGTGCTGGATTACCTATTACCTCAGGACTAACGCGGCACGTCGCCTTATATCAGGCAGCCCCTCTATAGATCACGAGAGATTTGTTTTATTAGCGAGGAACGAAAGAAACAAAAAAATACTTCTTTGAAAGATGTCATTGATAGAAACCGTTCTCGTACCACTTGTGTTTTTACCCTTATGAGTTTCTTACTTCTCTCTCTTTATCTGTTTACTGTTTGTAGAAGTCTGACGTGCGGAATCCTGCTCTGGACGGGATAGTGAGTGCTTTGCCGCTGGTACAGGACCCTTCCTCCACACCCATTCCACCATTCGAGGTTGGGAAACTGCTGACTCGGTTCTCAAAGGCTTTCATCACGTACAACGGGTCACTGACCACTCCCCCCTGTGCCGAGGCGGTCACGTGGGTCATCCGTCTCACCCCCTCCACCATCTCTGGCGAACAGGTACCTGTACCACTAGAAAGTAGCGTATATTAGTATATCTGCATACTGGCGCAATAATGGTCCTTCGAAACGATAAAGTCCGAATTTTTTAGAAAATTATCTTCTTAATCAGAGAGTTAGAGGTTTTCTCATTTAACTGGTCTGTCTCTCCTCTGTCTCCTTAACAGTCAACTCCGGAAGAACCTTTGACAGACCGTTAGACAACCGATGTTGTTCATTTTTCAGTTGGCGGCATTCCGGAAGGTGAGGGACCACCATGGAGGTCTGATGGCGGGAAACTTCCGTCCCGAGCAACCGCTGAATGGTCGCACTATTTTTCATGTCACTTGACCGCTTGACACTTGAAATGCTCAGTCAGTCCCGCATATGGATATAAGGATTTTCAAGGTGACCTGTGTACCTATAATTTGTACCTATTGTCAAAACTAACCACGTGCAACAATTTCACTCCACTTTTAACGGCATTACTCAAAATTAAATTTTGTATTATGTAAGTCATCCTCCGTGTTTTACTTCGATAGGTACACCTAAGTATAATATTATTATAGGGGTGATACCTACATTAGTTACAACACTTACAATAGCACAACAATAGGTAGGTATATACTTTTATAAAACAACTAGGTACTCTAACCATCTAGGTAGGTAATAGGACCTAATGGCCTAGGTCCTAGGCCTATTCTTTTAGTAGGTACTTACCCATTCTGTATAGAAACAATGATCAGTCTACACTTTAGGTATCTACGACAGCGATAAGTAGGTACCTACATAGTTTGTATGTACCTATAGGTACCTGACCTGGTAATGATATAACAACAGTAACACCTATCTACCCGTGAAACCAATTTATCATCAACTTGTCAAATTTATATAGGTACTGATTTATTCTGAAAATTCGACGTCATTTCAATCGAGGATTCCCCTTCAGACATCCATGCATTATCGAGACGTCACAACTCATTATAACATAACCGAGGTTTCATCGTGATAGGTATCTAAAGATTGCGTCGATTCCTACAAGCAAAGGTCGTGAAATAAATTTAAAAGTCTGGCATTATTGCGGCGCCAGTATTCTTCTTCCACCAGGCGAGATACATTCCACTGCTAAGTAAGGTGAGTTACCTACCTACTTTACCTTTTATAGGAGGGAAAATATTAAAAAACATATAAAAGCTGTTATAGATAGCTGCTGATGCCGAATTTATGTTTAATTGCAAAAAAATTAAAGTCAGAATTAGTCCCAAAAGTTGGAACTTTTTATGGCGGGAACCTAGCGGACGGAAAGTGAACTTTGATCTGCGCCATATTGAAACTCCTGTAAAAAATGTCATTGTGAATTCGTTTTGAGAAATTTTTTACAGCCATTTAGAGGTTCTCAAATTAAGTTTTTAATGCAAATAACTAAACTTTAATACTTCTTCTTTTAATTTCCGCTTCAAAACATTTCTAAAACCGCCATCATTTGAGAAAATTTTCAATATTCAATCATCATTGTGCGTCCCGTTCTCGAGTCACTCTAGTCGCCTGTCGTCCATTCGACGATGTCCGTATCTTGATTCTTTAATTTTATTTTATCAAATTCATGACGATATCTCCTATTTAACGACAAGGTATGTTTTCCTTCAATGTTATTTTATTTATTTTAAGTGATATTTTGATCATTAGTTCCAGGTTTGAGCCATTTTGAGAGAAGTTTGTAGACCCATTATTATGTCACTTCCAAGCACTTTTTCATCTAGCCGTGTGTGGCAATTTGATTAATTAGTGTATGAGCAGAGCCTAATTTTGGGTTCTCTATTCGTTACTAGGCTCTTGCAAGCTGACTGAATTTTATTAGCTGCTTTAAACACGAGAATTCCGTTTACAAAGCAAAGTTTTGGTAAAATTACTTTTGGTATGCATTGTGCTGTCTGTGTACCCTATTCAGGAATATAGGAGCATTGCACGTAAGTATAGTCTACCCTCTACCTCTACCTAATTACAGACATTTATCTACGTCTCCTAGTTGTAAGTATGCAGTACAGCTGTGTGTTATCTTGGCACCAACTTCACTATCCTGCATGTCCCTCGGATAGTAGGTATGGTGGCTCTTAATGTGGCTTCTGCTACGTAGGTAGGTATGCATCGATCTGGGCAGGTACATACGTACCTACTGCACCATATTTAGGCTGGTAGGAAAGTAAATAGATCGCATCAGCTAGCAGAGCCATGAGGTTACTACAGTGGCTCATCTGTGGTATGTGCCCGCCCTACCAGCCCTCGAAACTATTATCATCTTTGTGATTAGGGGACTGATGGTCTCTCTGGATAGCTGGGACGGATTATCATTATTTGGTTCAGGGAGATCACAAAACAGTTGGCAGTTGCTAGTGGTCGAGCGAGCGACCGACAATTTGTGAACGTGTTTTGTGAAAAGTGTGAACTAAATAGTCTACTTTTGGAAATTTTTCTTGAGGAAATTGTGTTGGATCGAAATTGATTAGAAAGTAGGATCAGGGGTCCTTGGGCCATTTGAGGAGTACCTTACCTACCCTACCCCTGAATTGCAGATTCGACTGAAAAAATTGTAAGCCGTAAGTAAATAGGAGAGACTACGTGTTATGTAGTACTAAGGACTGTGAGTGTGCTCGGCTGGAGAGACGGTGGAGGTTGTCTGGCGTTGGACGTCAAATCGAAGACAGGGGACAGGGGGGATATGACACATTTATGTTGGTTATATACGACCGGCCAAAATTGAAAGGAAGCGCTGGGGCAATAATGGGTCGTAACGGCCTAGCAGACCCTCGCCCATCTTCTCTGTGCTATCTGCCGTGTGCACCACTGCACCACCCCATTACACTCTGTAGGTACTCGATACTTTACCAGCTTACTTTTCGACCCCTTACGAAGTGGATTGGTACTTATTGTGATGGTGTAAAAAATGGGTTTCACTACGAACCCCTTGCAGTATATGTACCGAGAGCTTGAGCCTATCCGTCTCCATGTTTATTTACGGCTGTTGCCCACAATTGACCGTTTGACTAAGTACAACCAAATATTGACTCGTGCCTAAATATTTTTACTTCAATTACGTTCTTGACCTCATTCGGTAGCTTGTTAGAAGGGCCAGGGCCGAGTGGATAGGTACACCTTTTATGACACGAGGGTGTCATGTCGGAACGATACCAGACTTTTAGTGGTGCATTCATAAGGGCTGGGTAAAATTCTGAATATGATTCGATTCGATCCCGAGTCTTGCTAGCCTGCCACTATGCTCATTTAGGTCGTAGGTATAGTAACTGTTTGTAATATTGCCCCATAAGATAGGCTCAGTGGGAGCTGGGTTATCAACCCTTATCATTTGTGTGCCATCACTAAGACTTGGCCTGTAGTCGAGTACCTTGTTTATCTGGTGCACATACATGCCCTCAGTAAGTTTTCAAGCGTGGGACAAGTCAATTAGATACATAGTTCCGGGCTATATTTGCTGAAACGTGATTTCTTTCCTCATATCCCAGTGGTAGTTGTTTCACTGGTTCTTTTGTATATTTATGCCAATAAGGTACTGGTTTTCCTATACCTACCTACCCAATGCTTAGAGAAATTTTTCAGCGACAATCTGGCTTCTACGGATTACCAAACCGGACGCTTTCTCCGCTCGGGCACAATGCCACCCTACTTGCTCATTATCTGCGGTTTTATTAGGGTGTCGCTAGAGCACACATTCAGAACATTCGCTAGCGTGCCAGGATTCCCAGACAAGCCAGAGCATTTGACTGGTTGGATGGAGAAATTGTTTCCCCCTCCTCTAGGGTATTCCTGTCTCTTTTCCCCAGAACTATACATAGATGCCATACCACTGGATCCATTCATGTATAACAAAGTGAGTGACAAAGATGTGCTAAGTGTCACCACCAGTGCGCTCTCTTTTCTAGGAAAACTATCGATTTTTTTTTTCGTCAAGAACTAGTTTCATTACGTTTAGAGTTTAGACGAATTCTGCTAGATCCAGTCTTTAAATCCTGGAAGAGTCAGATAAGCAGTGGATTCAAAACTATGTTGGATTGGTGGAGTCTGTTTTTCTAACCCAAACTTGTGCATTGAATTCCCAGTCTGATTGTTTAAACCTGTTGGTATGTAAGTATTGTTCGTGTTTACAGGTCGGATAACGGAGCGGGATGGTGTCAACACGCCAGAGCAGTAGCGTTGCCTCTTCAAGTTCTGCGGACGCATATGGCTCCAGTGGCAGCGTCACATTATATAACCCGGGGGGCAAGCTGCTCCGCAGCGGCCCCGTGGCCTCCGCTCCCCCGCCCCCCGCGCACGATCTCCAAGTCGCCCTTATATCCCACACGCCGGCACCCCCCTCTCTGCTGGACATGCCTATGGAAGTTCTAGAAAAGATCTTCAGCTATTTGGGATACAAACAGGTGGCTCATCTGCGTCCGGTAAGTGACAGAGAGTTGTTATGTCCCTTAGTAGCCAGTTAGAACATCGTCAAAGAAAGGAGAAGGAAAAGTGGTAGGTAGCGACAAATTTGAACCGAATCCTTAGGTCTGTATAATTATTAATACCTATAGTAAATAAATGTCGAGATAATAGCTTCTCACTGGCTGGCGTTCTCCGGTTTATAAGTATGTACTTTTGTACTTAGAAAATTTGTAACCGCCAATCTAATTGGTAAATGTTTGCAGGTATGCCGCATCCTCGACAAGGTGTGCCAGAGCATCCTCAACTCGACTTTCCAGCGCCTCCAGAACCAGATGCTGCTCCGCTTCCAGGCCATCAAGGCCAAGATGCCTCGCCGTGAGTCAGCTCGCCGCAACCACCCCCTGGCATGCGAGTCTGACATCATTGAAACGCTTCATATGCGTCTCACCCTCCTCCAGATGACATTTGGCAAACACATCGAACGCAAACATTGCTGCTTCTTTGCCGGAGAGGTAAAAAAAAATAGTTACAGCTTAGATCTAGATTCTAGTTTGTTAAAATGAAATGCTGATTACAGTGCGAATGTCTCAGTGTAAACTGTAAACCCCGATACAACTGTTTGTACAATTTATTCGAATCATAAAGACAGTAGAATATAATAAATGCTCATGAAACTTCCGTTCTAAAATATAATTTCGCTACTTTCGTAAATAGTGCTGTTACGATTGAATGATTTTTTTCTTATAAAAAATTTCCAAAAAATTACTCGATAGTAAAACCATATAAAATATATCTCAAAATAACTAAATATCCAGCAGTCCTTAAGAAACGTCAACTCCTTCAGTCTTAGAAATCATTTTATTGCTGCTGCTGTCTCCTAGGACAAATGTCATAAAAAAATGTAAACAAATTCAAATCAAAAACTTACTCAAGAAATTGTTTTGTAGATTCTCGACGAAGTGAACCGGATCTTGTACTACGTGAAGGTGACCAACAAACTCGCCCGCCCGTACAAAGTGACAGATGAATTGTTCGACCTCACGACTATGGCCATGGAATTCTTTAAGGAGAACATCGAGCCCACCCTGCCTGAGATCGCTTACTTCGGTACTGAATTCATCGAACTCACATTCAACAACAGCTGTATGTACCTCTTGTATCACCAACACAGTGTGCGACCGCCTTAACGCTTAGTCTGTCCGTAGCTAAAGACAGCTTCACGCATGAGGAAATTCACAGCCAAATGTTGGCTCAAACGGTGGTCTTGTAATTATAGAGTTAAGGGGGTTTGCGAGTCTCCTTCTGAGGGAAGCTAACTCTCTTGCTACCGAAGCAAAGCGGAGAAATACTGTTGCTTATTGCTTCTTTTAAATTATTTTGAAATCACTGATTTGTTTATTAAGATATCAAAAATGGCGTAGCGATAGAGTGTTTCCCTTTCTGGTGACTTTTTTGTTCCCCTAGCTGGACCGATGACCGAAAAACTTTTTTGATCTTGTCCACCTTTGGAGGAAACACTTGTCTGTGGAGTTGCCTTAACAGACACTTATTCCTTAAAATTCAAGAATCTTCCGAATGTTTTGCAGTCAGGGATTCCCCAAAAACTATAAAAGAACTTTTTTCCTTCTGCTTTTTTTTATTGCAAACTGGTGACAAAAAAACGAAACCTTCTGTTAAGAGATCCCGAGCCTGCAGATTTTCAAGTGTTTTTAAATGATGGTCCTACGCAAGTAGTGCGACATAGGACCTAGAAACTGGCCACGAATATCAGGCTCGGGAACTAACTCATGTGCGGAGCTGTTGGGACGGGGGAAGGGATGAAATGGCGTGCAATGAATTTTGGTGGTGCGAAAGCGCAATGGCTTCTCACCTACTCGTTTGCTTTCTCATCCAGCAGCAAAAATCGAAACTTTTCCGTAAGAATCTATAGTTCTCTTTCTGAGGTATTTATTAGTCTTTAGAGTGACCTTCCTTGAACCCTATTGAGGCATTAACGAAGGATGCGTCCCACCATTCACGGTTAACGGTTAAACTCCAGTTAAATTAACTAGAGTTTAACGTTAACCGAGTATGGTGGGACGTACCCTAAGGAAGTAAAAAGTCTCAGAGAAAAGTTTCAATTTTTGCTCTGATGATGTGCAAGAGATCCCGTGAGTTCTAAGGCTGCGTCCCACCATACTCGGTTAAGAGAAAACTGGCGATTTTGTCCCACGCACACCGTGTTAAATTCCCGAAGAACCCTTAACCGACTATGGTGGGACTCACCCTAAGAAGTAACTGTAACCTGAATTTGAAACATGAGTGGTTTAAAAAATTGGAATGCCTAGTTGCTTATGGACGCCGTGTTTTCCCTATCCCCATTCCACTTAGCTAACGTCAGCAAGAATCCTATTTTTTAAGGTCTCTCTTTGGGATCTAGACTGCTCTTTCGTTTTTTCTTCTGTCGCTTACTGCTTATCAACTTCCGCACTTCTGTTGTATTTTGTTTTCTAAAGGCTGCCGTACACGTAGTGCCATACGTATGCACATCAACTTAACACAACTACTTGTGGCTGTAGACTTTTAGTTGCATGTTTAGTTACATAGACTAAACTTTTATTTCTACTTCGCTAAGGCTCTAGAAGCCATCGCTGAAGATATTCAGAGGTAATTGATTAAAATTTTGAAGCATGAAGTGCCCCCTGCTGCCTGAAAAGTTTTGTTAAGTTAGCATGCTGTTTGGTGTTGTTGGTGCATTACTTTTTCTCTCGAGTCATACGAATTTTTTATTTTGTGTAAATTCTGGGTCCTCACTCATTCGTCAATTCTCTGTTTACACATTTTAAAATGTTTTCTTGTGTTCCAGGATTAAGAATATTCCAATAGCTACCTTTTATTCCCTTGTAAAAAGTTCCTTCTAGGGTGGTGCAACTCCACCCGAAGAAGTTGTGCTTCTAGTCATTTGGTATTAAGGATAAGGTTAACCTGAATTGCGGAGCAACCTTTTAGTTTACTATGTAATCAAATGTCATTTCTTCCCCTCCTTGGAGAGCAATGGAAAAATAGTGAAATAAAATCCATGATAACACGCTGAAAGCTCAGAGAGGCGGGGGGTCAGATTCACGGACCTCAATCTCCGGTCATGTTTCATTTCTACCATGTTTCCCTCTTTCCGATATCCTCTTCATCCCCCGCCCCCGTCTCCTGTTTCCCCATTCAGTGGGATGACAGAAATAAGTTCTTTCATCAGTTTTCTGCGTTAACTCATATGGTCGGCTTTCTGGCTTTATGAAGAAGCACTAGTTACGTTCAAAATTTAAATTTTTGTGTTTTGTTCGGATGTTTTTGAACCAACATGCATAAAATTAAAAATTGCACGTATCTACCTTCAAATTTACTTGAAAGAATTTTTCACTACCTATGCATAAAATACGTTGGTAAAGTCGAAAAGCTGTCATTGAGATTTGGATTATTTACAACTGAAACCTATCGCAGCGCAGTTCAGTATTCTAATTTCGGAGTTGCATTTCATTTTTTGATATTGCAGCATCCTCAGGCAAGTACTTTTCGCTGGATTCGCCACCTCATGGCGGGAAGGGGTATGAGAGCCCTGCTAGCGGCAATGAGGCCCTTGCCATTGAGGCTCCGCCACAGCGCCAGTCCAACATGGTGTTGCGCAAGCGCATACGCAAGATCAAGCAGGGCATGAAGAGGTATTGCCTTTTTTATTTGCCTTCATTCAGTGCGTGTTATATCGTATGAATGTATGGGAATGGTTTAGACTTCAGGATGGAGAAAATAAAAATATCCGCTGTGGTAGTAACTTAAGCATGTCAACACAACGCTGTGTCTTGAATTCTAATTGTCTTTTGAATTCTTCCATAGATACAACAGCCAGTTGACCGTGATGCGGCGCGATATGCGGGCTTCAAAATCCAAGATGGCGGAGCAACAGAAACAGTTGATGGAGTATTCCTCCCGTCTTGATGAGTATGACAAGAAGAACGAGGAAGCGGCTCGAAAATTCTCGACCCTCCTACAGGTAAACCTTACGGTGAAATCGGTATCATATGAAGATCGACATAAATTTATAAACTTTCTACGCATAGGTTACGTGGAGGTTAGGACAAATCATAACTGCTTTTTTAATTTATTAGACTGTAGAAACTACGTTGTTTATGTTTAATATTATGTCTTTATAACGTTAGAAGCTAGTGTACAACGCTGTCATGAAGAAATATAAACAAGATTGCATCTGTCAACAATATATTTAATTTCTCCAGGAGCTTAACAAATGCAAGACAGAGCTTCAGTACTGGCGCAGCCGCACTCCTGCTGTGCCCCCCATGTGCAACAATTGTGGCCATGTCAGCCTGGCACCCACCCCCACCCCCACGGAAGACCTCCAAGACCTCCATCATCTGCCCGAAGGTATGCTGCCACGTAAATACGATGCTGTTTGGCGACATTTTTTTGGTGAAACTTCTCTGAAGAATCTAACCTGTTTTTAACGTCAGAAACTAGTTTAATAAACTCTTTTCACTGTTTTTATACATTTTCTTTTCCCAGGCCAAAGCTTGGGACTCAACGTGGACGATAATCTGCCGCTGGAGGCCATCGAGTTCCCGACGGATGCGAGCACCAGTTACGAGGAAGATTTGTGGAAGTTATACGACCCAAAGAAGGAGGAGAAGAACCAAGCCAGTCACTCATCTGCGTCTGAAAAGGCTATGGAAAAGGCCGGGAAAACTTCTCACAAGCACAGCGGAAAGAATCTTAAACGTCGCGCCACCGATGAGGACCAGCCTGACTCAGGGCTCAAAAAGCCTAAGAGGGCCCTGAAAGTCCGATCTGGAAGCAAACGTGTTAAAACTTAGGAGCTGAAACTGCCCACACGAAAACTCCCTCGCTCTGTGCGATTCAATAACTGACCACCGTTTGTCATTGGCGCTTAGCTGAGGAAAACATTGTCTTTCACACAGACTAGTGCGCCTGGTGTCGGGGCTAATATTTCCCGTATGAAGGTCGTACCCTCCAGTAAGACGAGAGAGGAGAATCGTTTCAAAGACAGTTACCCGGAATGGGAAATGGTTGACCATCCCGTGAAAGCAGCTGACGTCTCTAAGGAGGTAGTCTCTCACTGCCCAAGTGTGCGCTGTTACTGGTTGGCTAGTCCAAACCCTTCATTCATCTCTACAGCCACTAACGTGTTTAAATTGGATGGAGGGAACACCTTCCTACATTGCAGTTCCCGTAAAGCCCTTGTAGCTTTTATTGGGATATCATGAGAACATAAACTAGCCCCCAGTGATAGAAGACGTTTCTGCAACGTTCATGTTGCATTGCCTGTGTAGATAGTTTCTTTCTCCGTCTGTTCGCTTTAAATGTTTAGTTTTTGGACGTAATATTTTTGTCCCGGAGTTAATCCCATTTCCCCCTGCTGAGTAGCACCACCGCAAACATTTGGCACCGATGCTTGACGGTATGTATTTTCTGCCATTCACTGCCTCATCTTTCCCCTGTCCCATTCTCTTCCCGTATTTCTTCATTCGAAGTTTGAAGAAGCAGTGTGTGTGTGTGTGGACGTTGTTGTGTAGGAATAATAAACTTAGTGAAATGTCACCATAAATTAGAAATATTCATCGGTAGTTTAATTTTAAGAAAGAACTTAAATTTATGTTTCGGGGGTATTCAGGCGTTTGTGCTAAGATTGATAGGTAATGTCGTTGTTTCGGATAAAGTGAAACAATTGCGCGCCTTCGTGAACTATTCAGTCAGATAAAACTCTGATAGTTTCGTCATTGAAAGAAGTTTTCTCAGAAGACATATTTTTGAGTGTCCTAATGGTTTTGCTGAAGCACTGGTCTTTGATCTTCCAATGAAGTGGCGTGAAAAACTGTAAATAAGTACTTACGAATTTTTGTTTATGGCCGTTACGGTAATGTGTTAGCTTACGAAGTGCTCACTACAAGACGATGGCTTTACCTCATGGGATCGTACTTGCAATAAATGGTTTTCAACACGATGAATTTTGAGTGCTCGACATTTGAAAACTTAGGTTCTCATTTCAAATCCCTGGAGCTTCCTTGCTGCGTTCTTCAGATGGTTACTGCCGAGTAAGATGGCGTCCAGCGCTCGAAATCCTATTGTGTCTTAGGCCCTTGTGTACAGTAGACGTGCCACTAAGTGAAGAGTACAACAACAAATGTGTAGTACATAGTGGCGTAGATTCGAGTGGATATAAGTCGAGATTAGGAGTAGGTGCCTACCCAATTGCTGAGTGTCGATTTCTGCAATTCTAGTTGGTGGCTTATTAGAGTAGCTAAGTGGACGTTGATAAGTGTCGAAGTGCATCTACTACAGTTGTAAATATTGACGCATCGCTTTATCCTACGTTACTGCTGCGATTTCTTGCAGAGATGCACATTTTATTATGCTAATTATACTTATTTTATACGGTAAAGTGGTACGCTATTACTGACATATATCCTTATTCCTTTTCGCATTAGGTATTCGACTGTTGGGTGGGCGCTTATAGGGGCAGACCGTGATAGCATTCCTACAAGTGATTTCATGTGGAAGGTGCCACAGGAAACTATTTTTTAACAGTGTAATCAAATCGGTTTCAATAGTCACTAAAGATATATTGAACAACAAAGTTATAGATATCTACACGTAATAGAAAAATATATTTGTATCGCCTTCTCAGTTGAGTTTAGAATAAAGCTATAGGGGGCCCAAAGGGCCTGTACTTCTGTAGGCATTGGGGAGCAGAGGTGCTCCAGGTAGCCCAGTAAAAATTATTTCAGAGCACTAGGGAGGTTGAAACGTCAGCCCGGAAGTTCGACTTCTGGCCGATCGAGATTTTTCCTTGGGTTCCCATATAAGTGGCTGTATAAGTTAGGTAGCCATCCTAGCGTAGCGAGTTTGCTCCTGCCACTCGCAAGGCCAAACTCAAGCCACCTTGGTCATGATTACCTCTTCGGTGGGACCTCCGAAGTAAAACACTGCTGATTGGTTTATATTTCCAGTCTGTTAGACTTTACCACTGGCGAAGCTGTTACCACGCAAAGAAGAAAAATTTGAGGTAGACTTATGGCCAAGGTGTGACAATTGATAACAACTCACACAGGCTGATTAGGTGAGAGTGATACCTATGGTATGGCAGTAGGTAGGTACAATATTTAGGTCAGTGGAGCCGCTTCCCCTAGAGGAAGGTACTTGAGGGAACCTGTCGCATCACTGATGAGGACCATTAAGCCTCTGCAGGACGTTAATGACGATATCGTGCAGTACGGGGGGTTTGCAGTTCTCCTCCAGCCAGCTGAACACGCCACCGGACAGCTCTGCGAAGCTATTCAGCGATACAGACATGTTGAAAGACTCGAATAATTCTTCCATAATTCCCTGAAACTAAAAAAAAAAAAAACCTGTACCTGATGTAATAAACAGAAAAAAATTTTATCTACTAATAAGTTTGGTAGGCACAATGTAGCCAGAAGGCCTTGATAAGGCAAACTTCCGAGATGGTTTTTTCCTCGTCTGAACAATTCAAGTTTTGAATTCCGAAAACCGTTAGTAAATAATGAGATATGGAGCCCTTTGGAGGAAGCCAAAAATGAACAAAAATTACCACACAGAATTTAGTTTCATCCGAAATTCTGCTGTCGGCCGAGCCAGGAGTAGCCTGATGAGCTTTTACAATCTGCTCAATATTTCCTTGCATTATTCTCAGAGCCAAGACCTCTTTCCTCAGCGCAATCCGTTTATCGTCCTGTTTTTTCTTCTGTTGGTGTAAAAACTGAAAAAGAAAATATGTGGGTTTCATGCCTAAGTAGGTATATTTTTCACATGTGGAGCTCTCAAATGAGGTTTAGAGCTCAGCCCTCCCCTGAAAGCATGCCTGTTTTATTAGATAGGATGTCGAATAGCAACGTCAATTAACTCTCAAGATGTTGCCTAATACTTTGAACTTTGACCCTCATGAAGCTGCAAACATATTGCACCAATGTCATCAAGATACGTAATCACTGCTCCCAATTAGTTACGTACAGTCCAAAGTAAATAACCAACCTGTATGTAATCAATAGATTTTTGCAGCACGATAGCTTTACTAAGCTTATAACCAGAAGTGTCTGTCTGTTGGCAAGTAGGCACTAAATCCTGTAAATTGTCATATCCCTTCTTTATGGCATCCCGTCTCTTTTGCTCAGCCTGTGTATGTGCTTCTCGGCGTCTTTCTTTGTAGCTCAAGGGCGAATTCTTGTTATCACTGTCTTCATCTTCGGAATTTGGTCCAGATGATGTTGGAGTATGGACAGACCCCGTACTGCTACATCTTGAAAATGGAAATCTACTTCCCGCTTCAGTCGGGCTGGAAGGTTCTGCTTTCATGTCCGTAACACTGTAGTTGCTCATTTTAATAAAAAGTTATCAAGAAATTAAAACGAAATAAAAACAGACTGAAAATATAAACCACTCATTATCAACAAAACCATAACAAAACTACAGCTGCAGACGACGCATTGTCGAGAAATTCCATCCGTGATACCCGTGATATCTACAGGATTTATAATTTTTGGAAAGTTTTAAGTTAAATTAATAAATTTTACACTATTTAAAGACACTTTTATTACTATTTTAAACATTTATAATGCTTTTTAATTCAAATTTTTTTAATAATTTATCCAAAAAACGTGTTCAACTATTTCTTATAATATTGCAATTTATTACGTATAAATTGAATGACAAGAAGTAATAATTTGTTAAATATTTAAAAGAAATTTAAAAAAATGCATTTATTTGTCACTGAGAAAGGAAAAATAATTTTAAAATTAAAAAAGAAAATAAAAAATAAAACCGCGCCAAAATCGAATAATTTTTTTGGGGCCCTTCAGAACTCTGAAAACTCTCCCTGTGACGTTTGTTGCGGACAGGATTGGTAGAGTTGGAGCGCGTGCGCCATGTTTCTTGGCCAGTTGCGTTTTGCACCCTTGTGTGAGTGTGTTACGGAAAAGATTTATTAGTTTACATTTAGATTAGATTTAAAACGTTAAAAATAATTTATATCTTTCAGGCTTTGGTAGATAATTATTGGAAACTGTGCATCACACGCTATTGGGTTCAATACCGAGTTTTTCTCGCAGATGTTACGGCTGTAGTTCATCTTTGTGTTTAGTGTTGGTGTTTATGTTGATATAAAATTGATTAACAATAACTCATGAAGTTAAAAGATGAAATATCTTGGATATCGTTGTGTTATTCTAACCGATTTTAATCCTGCTGGAATTTAAAGTCATGCAGGTAAGCTGTTTTATAATTTTGACTCTTTATATATTATGTGAGTGTAGGTAGGTACGTAGACAAACGTCAAAAACGGAGAAAAAATAAGCGGGATCTAAATTTTAAACCATAATTTCAGCGAAAATATTGTTGGAATTGCTCCGAATAACTGATGATTGTTTCTAGACTAGAAAATTGGAATAAATACTTTGTTTGCCTGAATAAATCGCTGAATTTGGTCTCTACAAGGGGTGACGTAAACAGACTCCTTGAGCATAGTTTGTCGGTTTTGTAATTCAAAGTGAACTGTAACAGACAACTATCCCGTCCAGTTGGTGCAGTTGGTTTGGTCCGCCCGAATCTCAAAATTTTTGGTTAGCTATCATCTATTAATCATTTGCGTGTTTTACAGAGTCGAGCGCGACCGAGAGAGCCACTCGCAACGTTCGATGTAAAGTCATTACGCCCGCCCCCGCCCCATGGAGTACCAGCCTGATGCGGGCCATCGGGGGGAGGCCTCAGACCTCATATATCTGCAGAACGGTCAGCAGTACCATCAAACCTCTCAAAATGAGGGCTACTACCAGGGCACACAGCAGTTTCACCAGTTTGTGGATAAGAAATACCATGAACTTGGATTTGGAAAGCCTGGAGATGTGGGTGCCGGGCAGGAGATGCTTGTGCCTGCATGTCCAGGATCAGGCTCAAGTGAATGTTCGGACGAAAGCCTCCTCCGGTACGCTTACCCGGAGCCGTTTCTCCACCAGGAGACGCCTCGGTGTGACTCAAGCAGATCTGAGGCTGGAGAGTCAACGTGTAGCAGCATGAGTTCCGGATCGGGTACAGAGGACGGGCTCGTACGGGTGCCTTTGTTATTTCCGCAGGGGTTTGCTCCCGGTTATATCCCCCAGCCTGGTTTAGTGCGCGTGGGCCAGGCGAATGGCCTAAGGCTGGTCAAGCCCGGTGAGCCGATGCCGGGGCAGCGCGGGCTGTGTGACCCCAATGTGTACTATATGAGGCCTCAGCAAGAAGTTGGAACTCGCCCTGCGGCTCCGGTGTTTCCTGCACCTCCAGCATCTCAACCTGTGGCACTCCAGGCAGTACCTGTCGGCTGGAGAAGACTTCTGGTCGACAACTCCATCATCTACTTGACGTAAGTAACAGACTAACAGAATTAGAATAGAAAGTTGTAGAGGTTGAGGTGTAGAAGAACTTATTTTGAAACTTCTCGAGCCAGTTAAAGTACATAAGGACATTGCGCTAATCACCAGTTAAATTTAAATTTGTGAAGTATAAATGGTTGGGATTATCTGTTCATGCCCGCCGAAGTTTAAATACAAGTAACATGTTGGATTGTGCAATACCTGTGTAAAACCTTTCATAAATGAACCGATTAAAGGAAGTGCCTTGCGATTCAAAGCAGAATAAAGAGGTTTTAGAATTCCAGGTTCATCTAAAGCTGCAAAGCTGTGTAGTGTGAGGTATCAAAACCGCGTGCATTCCCATGGAGTCAGGGGTGCATGATCCCCGTAAGCCGTAGCCGTATTGAATGGGCTGTCACACATGGCGCAGCATCACACCGGGGCACCCCTCCTCTTTACAGCCCCGAGGGAGGGTCTTGCACGGTTACTTCACGTCTTGCTTCCCTTATTTACTCGTCTTCCTGTTCTATCAAAAGCTGAATCTACTCATTCCCTCACTTGCGCTATGCCTCACCGGTTTTGTTTGGTTTCTGAAATCAGTAGGGTGTGTTTGCGATTTCTTTTCTTTGCTTTTGATGTTTATCGTGGGGGTGTAGCGTGGAGGATTTTGATGAAATCGCTGATATCTTTATTCACGGTTATTGGCCGCATTGACTTCAGCCTTTTCAGTAGCTTCACTTCTTTTTTATACAAGAGAGGGATGGTTCGCGTTGAATCTTATCGGTGGCTGCTGGCTGATCGTTTCAGATACCAGTGTTGACTTGGGAGCATGTGAGAGGCGCTCATAAAACCTTGAGTCATCATCCATCATTCATCAACAACAGCATTATGAATTTTTAGTACGAATCTGCTCCTGGACTCCTGGGGAGCTACTGGACTTAATAAGCTAAGAATTTAAAGGTGGTATGATGCAACTTGTGTGTGGAGATGACGTCATTCTCGAACTCTTTTATTTCCGTCAGTCAGCCTTCAGTGAAACGGTTCTCTGCAGTAGATGCAGGAAAGGTGTTGGGGTGGATGAATCATGCTATGTTGCATACCGAAGCGACCAGACATGCGAAAGTGACGAAGGGCGTTGAGCGCCCCGATGCAGTTTACATAACTTGTCTTTGCGTGTTACGCCACCCAAGTCTTCTGCATTAAAGCCTCGCACTATTCCGGTTCCGTTGTTGACTGGTTGGTTACAAAACTTCGGGCGCTCCCTGTTTGCAAACCCCAGCAAGTTGTTGAGAAATATAGGGTTTAATTTGAATGTGATTTATTTGATAGCTTCCATATAATTGGTAGAGGACACCTCTCCCTTCCTTCACGGTCCTCAGATTTTGTGCATGGGTTTTAAAGGCTCAAGCATGGTGGAACTCCTCCATGGCACTGCAGTCCCATGTTACACACCGAGGGGTTAACCACTCGTTGGGAATCATTGGAAATCTTTATGAAGTCTCAGGGAATCTTGGAATTTTTTTGACTGGTTACCCCTTCGGGGTTCATCTTTCTATGAATATCGTTGGGAATCTTTGGAAATCTTTATGGAATCTCAGGGAATCTCAAGGAATATCTGGAGTGGTTACCGCCTCGTTACACACACATAACGAATTCAGCATTTTCTGGACAGGATTCCTCTATTTTCCCCGTCAGTCTCTGTATTATACCAAGGGCCTCAACTCTGAAAAGTTGACCGTAGCACCCTGAAATTTTTATCACCTCAAAGTAACTTTTAAAGACCCCTTATCGCCTTAGAAAAGTGATAAAGTGGCCTGTTCTCAGAGGTAAAAGGACTTGAGGGAAGTGAAAGAGGGTTGAAAAGGAGCACGGAGTGACCTGCTCATTCCTCTCATTCCTCCATTCTCCAGGGAATCAATAGCAGGCAGCACAGCCCGCTCTGCTGATACGACCTCTAATCGAACCTCAACCCACCCACCACACCTTGGCCCCCCCAAACCCATTCACTTTCCCTTTACTACTGCCCCTTCTTGCTACTGCTGATTGCGTGACTTGATTGGTTGAATTTCAGTGACGTTGCTAGTTTCTGTTTGAATAAAACCGCCAAACACCAAATGTGACGTAGAGTTTTGTTGTGCAAGTCTCTGTGTGTTGACAATTACTCTTGTGGCGACACTGCTGTAATGAACAACTGTTCAAAAGTCTATTAACAAATAGTGTTCATTTTCTGATAGTTTCGTTCAAAAAGCCCGCTGAAATTTCTTTCACTTACTTTGGAACACAAGTAGGTGGTTAAATTCCGGGTAGTCTCTTCTGAATCCCCCTAGTGCTGAAGTCATGATTCTGACGATTATAGTACTTACAGTGCTAAAGGACAATCAATAGCTCTCCCTTAAACCCCTTAAACCAGTCAGAACTCAAGAAAGACCATCCCCTGTTTGCTGCAACAGAAAACAAAAAGAAAAAGTTCTCGCTATGTTAGATCATGGTCATTTTTTGTGCAGCTACTCTCGGTTTTGGGTGTAGAACAGAAGCTCCCACGGCAGACAATAGGAACAAACAAGCATGATGTGCGGGGCCCTTGAATTGTGCCTGCAGTCAGTAAAAACTGGCCCCGAAAGCCCCGGACTCGGGTACACCGATAATCTGGCTGATAGTTCGTGCCCGGGGTGTCGTATGGTCCCTTTGTGAGTTTTGTGACTCCACTTGACGTGTCGTAAATTATGCGGAACCTGCCAATGGGCAACAATGAACAGGCACAATGGCGACAAATGGACGTGAAGAAAAAGGTTCGCCGCCAACTCTAAAACTTGTTCAAAAGGCACGGAACCTGAAAAGGCTCCTATTATTACCCAGAACCATGCACCTTGTTCTTGCGCCTTTCAGGGTGGCCGAAGAAACTAGGTTCTCGTCTGTTCATGGTCTCTTGAGTTTCGGTTGACCAAAAAACTCATTTTCTCGGTTTGAGATTCATTGTCAGTGTGAAACTATGTCTTTGAATCTGTTTCTATGCGATTCTAGTTTCACTCGCCTCCGCTTAAGGGCCACCATACATTCTCGACGAACTCCACCAAAACCACTGTGCGGAAGTAAATATTCGACAAAAAATTTGTTTACATATTAGTACCACCGGAGACGGGTAATTGCAATATCATATAGGTTGTGTTTACTCTAAAAGCTAAACATAGTGTGCTATTCGAACGCGAAACGAACGAGTAAAAGTAGGACACTATGTTTAGCTTTTACAGGAGAAAAAGTAGAGAAATGGTGCTGAAATCACCCACTTCCGTAAGTGAAATAAAAATTGTCAACATGTAACATGGCGGCGGTAAATATTACAAACATTTATCAAGCTTTTCTACTAAATGTGACGATAAAATCATACTGTTTTAGTCCGAAACGTTACAAAAAAATATTTCGCGTGAGGTAGTGTTGTGTTTTCGCAATCTGTCAAAAAAACATGTGGACTGGTAGTTGACTGTTTAAAACCGCTCCTGTGGGCTTATTACTCCATTTCATGCAAAAATACAACACTACCTCACGACAAAGAGTCTCAGGTTTACATCCCCCTATAAACACTTTTCACTCGCCCTGTAACTTCGGAGTAGGGCTTGAAGTACGTAGCATTGCGAACCAAATACGTGTATTCCCCCTTAAACCTCCCATAGGTTTGCTTTAGGCAGGAAATAGAATTCCGTGTAGTAGTGTCTATAGTCCAAGTCAGGCTGGGAGCATACCGATTAGTCATAATTTCTTGAAGATTTCCAGTTGACGCCGATCCGGATTTGGGTTCCATATCCTACCATACGCTAAAAATGCCAATCCGACCCTGAGCAGATATTTCCCTGCTCAAGAAGAAGTTTTGATCAGCCCTAGATTTGCAAGAAAGACTTATCGGTATGCTCCCAACCTGACTTGAACTATACAGTGGTACACTTTGAGCGATGTAAGACAGGTGATATTATCACTGCATTCTTTATACTGCTGTCCAACTTGGCCCACAGGTGCCCGAGTGGTTGGGGCAGTGAAAGGTCAAGAGCAATGTTTCCCATACATTTGCTGCGTAGACGTAAATAAGTCTTGGCCAAAGGCTATGGTGTTGGACGTTAAGAAATGACCCCGAAAAAACTGTAATTTTAGGTGCCACCCTTAGCAAGATGGATAGTCAAAATAAATGTCATGTTGTCATCACTGTTGCGAGAGAACCCCTAACTAACCATCCCCGTGATTTGAATATTAATTCACCCTTGTTGATGAAGACTTGAGAGTTGGGATGGGAAGATGAGAAATGAAGCGTTGCAGGTCGCGTCTAAGAGAAGCTAATATCCCCAACTCCCCCCGTGCTTCCCCGGGGGCGGAACTTGGAAACAGACGCCGAAATTCCGGAGGGGTTTCTCGCAGAGCCTTGGACAAATAACTTATAATTACATGCCGTAAATGGGATTTGCCGAGCTATTGTTCTCCGCCTCTACCACACCCCTGGCTTGCCAAGTTAGGCTCTTCGTCACTTGTTAGTGGGTACGCCCTCCAACCCTCGGTACCGAACCCCTATTCCGCATCCATTAAGACTTTCCTGACTCGTAAACTTCTGGTTTTGCTTTATGTTCTTTTTATTACTTCTAAACACGGCAATTAGTTACTTGCTTTGAGTTTGTGATTTAGTGCCCATTTGGTTCGTTGATCACTTCATCTTAGTAAACTGGACAACTGGTGTGAATTTAATTAGGTGGGAGTATCCTCCATAGCAGCTCCAGCCAAACTGAGCATGCACTGAAAGCTGTGTTTGTTTCCGCTTGGGGCGTGGATGTAAATAGGATTCGGCCCACTCTCGCATCTCGCTTTGGCCAAACTCCTGAGATGTTTGAAAAGTGATCAGGGATATAGTAAAGCAACTGACATATCGAATTTATTCCCACCAGCTGTATATTCAGTTGCTATGTGAACTTTCGAACTTAAAGCCTTATTTATTATTGACGGACGTTATCTTTTTACTTTCTCGCTAGCCATATATGGCGAGAAAGTATTGTTTTCGTGCAAAATTTCGAAATTGAGATTTTGGGTTTCCCATGATCCTGGGGGTCCCCTGAGTCCAAAAAAGTGGTTTCTGGAAAAAGTCTGTCCGTCCGTCCGTCCGTCAGTTAGTCCGTGCAGTGCTCTAGCGCCTATTCCGTTCATCCGATTTTGATGAAATTTGGTATGGACCTGTCTAAAATCACTGCCGAGGGGCATTTTTAAGGATTTTTTGATTGGTCAAAAATTGCGGCCGCTATTGTCAAAAAACCGCCAAAATAATTCAAAAATCGTGTTTTTGGTTACTTAGACAAGCGCCGACGGTACACTTTTCAATTTATAACACTGAAAATTGGTATGTGTGTTGACAAATAGATGCTTCGAGGTCATTTTCAACTAAAATTGAATTGGTTGAAAATTACGGCCGTTCTGGACCAAAGTTCGATCGTTTCGGCGCCATTCACATTTATTGACCGATTGTCATGAAATTTGGTAAATTTGTGTAGAACCATGTAACTTAAACATCTGTCGAACAGAATTTTGTTATCTTCAAAATTACGGCCGTTTTTGTCAAAAAAGTGTCGAAAATGAGTTGAGAATGAGAAACCACGTTTTTGAATGGTCGGAACGCATTTGGGACTACAGTAATAAAATGAAAGACGTGAGATTTGGTATGAGTGATCTCAGATAGATGCTCGTGGGTCATTTTCAACCGATTTCCGATTTCCAATCTCAAAAAACCCAACAAAAAAAATCATTCTGGGCGAGAAAGTTAAGTGCGACTGTTGTCGGACCCTTTATTACAGTATGTTCGGACATATTGAGTCAGTCAGGCTCTGACTCTGAGACTGGGTTCATTTTGGCTGGGATGTACTGAAGACAGGAAAAAAAACTTGTTTCTTCGTTTTTTATGATTTTTTCTCTGCACCTGTTCCAACGTCTTATCTCAGGTGTTAAATTTTATTTTTTACGTTTACACTTAGAATCTGTGGATTGAGCAAGGACCGGAGAGGAAAGCACTAAAAATTGACAAAATTGATGTTAGAGGCATGCGAAATAAAATCCCGCAACATGAATGGGGTTAATCAAACGTGATAAAATGAAATCGAGATCGTAGGGCTATATAACTGCCCCTCTGCAGCTCTTCAGCATCCAAGTTCGCTTCTTGCTTTTATAAGTGTTCATCGTGGATAACGTCACGTGATCATGATCCTAGCCTGAGCATAATGTGAACTGTTAATGGATTTATTCTCCCTCTTAAACTCTATACGAGACATAGAGAACGCAGCAGCTAAATCAATTTAATGTGTAGGGTAGGGTTTTCTAATTGACTGTTACACGGAGTTCGATGTCCGATGGCTATGGTTTGGCTTCAGCTGTCGATGCAGCTCTTTCACGTATAATATTGACATTGTGAACACAGAATTATTTTTAATTACCTACCTATAGAATGTTGCCAAAGCGTATATAGCCTCTGTAATGTCCCATCCAAGCACCGACGCAAGATTTCCCAATTTTCCGAGTGTTTCTCGATATCTGTCCTTACAAAATTTAGTTTATGCCGTATTAGCACTGCATTGGCAAAATGAAAACGTAAAAGTCACCTGGTGAATCTGCGTTTATATTTTGCTAGAGAACTACTAAGGCTATACGGTCTAAATGAAATTCGAAGTCTCTCTCCAACCTAGGGAAATAATTAAATATATTCGCCGCTCGCAATGTTAAACTTAGGGGAGACATAAATGCATCATCAGAAGCAGAAGCTTAAGACTATATGCGTGTGCCTTGTAGGTATAGTCCAAGTCAGGCTGGGAGCGTACCGATTATTCATAATTTCTTGAAGATTTTCAGTTGACGTCGATCCGGATTTGGGTTCCATATCCTACCATACGCTAAAAATGCCAATCCGACCCTGAGCAGATATTTCCCTGATCAAGAAAAAGTTTTGATCAGCCCTAGATTTGCAAGAAATTATGAGTAATCGGTACGCTCCTAGCCTGACTTGGACTATAATGTGGCTGGTACCGATCTGCCTTCCAGTGTTCCGCCGGGTACCGAGAACCACTTGCCCGTCAAGGTCACCACTATCCACACTTGCCTTGACTGCTTTATACCTGTACGGGTGTACCTGATATACCTATACCTTGCTAGACGATGCCATGGCGCATGCCATCCATACCATCCTCCATCACCTCTGTCTCACTCACTAAGTATAGGCTGGACTAGAGAGTAGAAGGTTTAATGCCATCATAATAGCATTACAGGAGATATTTCTCATTTTCTTTTATACTGGATCCCCATTCATGGTTCTGATCGGCTAGTTCCACATTAATTTTAACTGCAATGTTTTTATTTGCATGAGTTTTTTATTTTCTCGCTCGTATGTACCTAAAAAGAGTACAGAAGGTGGAACGAATTAATAGCCATTTGAAGGGAGGCAATAGGGACTGCATTGAAAAACCTCAAATTATTTATTAAACCTATTTTTTTTGTGTTCCAGGCCAAGTAATGTAGCTCTGAGCTCGATGGACCAGGTGAAGATGTACCTACAAAGTGCAGGCACGTGCAAATGCGGGCTGGAATGCCCCCTTCACTGTGATGCCGTCTTCAATTTCAACCCCAAGGTGTGCTCCAGGCTTTTATTGTATTGTTAGGGACAATATTGTTCAGTGCTGAATGCTGATAGCTTCTCCCGTTGGTTCCAAGGCATAGATAATATGCAGTTAATAGAAGCCGATTGGAGGCTACCGAACTAGCAGTGAAAAATTTGGTGGTACCGACATTCGAACCCGAGAACGTAGTGTCCCGACCACAGTTGTGCAATTGTGGGTCAGGACTCAGGAATATCCTGACACAATAGGCAATAAGTATTGGACTCAGATGGGGCAAATTCAGTGTATCAGATATTCCCCTAATAATGCTTGTTTTAGTTAAACCAGGGGTGCGATATCCCTAGGTTAGTCAATGTGTAGCAATTATCATACAGTTACCTCCTCTTCTTAAATCCCTAACTAGATTTTTTTTTTTTTTTTTTAGGTTCCATCCCGTCCCTGGGATGCCTCAGACTCCGAAATGACAAAGCTGTGTAACCATAAACGGAAAGCAGCCCCGACAGCTGAGCCCACACCTGTTGTCGACACTTTGCCTGGAAATAATGTGGCTACCAGGCAACCCAACGACATGAGAGGGCTCAGGGACCCCCCGCCAGTGGCCCCGCCGGTGGCCCCTCAAATTGCGATTGACCCCAAAGGTAAGTGACCCTGACAACAAAAATCCTTTTGGAGTACTTTGAGAAGCTGAACTTACTTTGTGAGGTATTCTCGAAATAATTTGCCCTTTATGGAATTGAGGATCATGGCTTTTAGGTACCTAGAAATGTGTGTCCTATCTGTGGGATAAAGAGAATTGTGTAGGCCAGTTTGGGGGTATTTTTTTCGTGCCCTGTGCGTGTTAGGTTGTAACCGTGTTTACCCGGGCATAATAGCTTCCTGTGCCTGTTGTCATATGCCGTGTTTCTAATTACCAGCGGGCGATGATATCGCCTGAGTTTTTCTTCTGTTTTGAGCATTGAAAAGGTGGCCTGCGTGGTAGGTATCCAGAAGCATTGAATTAACATTCATGTCGAAGTTACTGCTAGTTAGTACCACCGGTCACTGTCTTCTAATACTTGCCACTCTTGGTAGTCATTATTACCGTTCTTTTGGGGGTTTAAAGTGCGGAGGTCTGTGACACCAAATCTTTTACATTTTTGTACCGCTTATGGATTATGTCGGTCTAATGTACATACATAACAGGTTTAATCATAAGAAGCGATAGGTGTTCCACATTTACGAGTACTTACGAATATTGGGGCTTTTAGTTTCCATTTGCTTGTTTTGTATCTGTATAGGGATAGGTAGTTACGAGGGTGGGATGGAGCGTTTACCCATTAAGGTAATAACTTCCTGTGACCGTTGTCATCCCGCTTGGTTCTAATTGCGGGCGGCGATGCTATCGCCTCTCCATTCCTCTATATTAAATGTGGGTAATTTTTGGAAATTGCCCCTGAATATTCATGAAGCGCCCCGTCACGCTCCCAGGATCTCCGCCTGATGCCCTATTTTACACCCGCCGCGATGTGCCTGAGATCTGTATTTCTATGTTTTTTTTTCGAATCCGCCCCAAGGTGCGTGTCTTGGAACATTAACATTAGTTTCTTACTGTCGATTAGGTGCATCGTTCCCGTTGTATCCTACCGATTTTGTAAATTTTACATAAGTAATTCAGGCTTTAACATCGCTGCTTTTCCGAGCCCGAACTTTTGGAGTTGAAGTCCCCCTGTACAGGGACTTGTGATTTTTTTACTTCGTGCTTTACGCTTTACCTAGTTGCCTTTAGGTATATTGGCCAGAATATCATAATTTTCCCCCGAAACAAGAGACCTGAAACATGTAAAAAGTGTTATAGAAAATTAATGAAAGAAAATTTACCTTGGTTGACTACAGCTGCGTCCCATCCGACTTGGTTAACAGGGGGAATTTAACACGGCAAACATGGTAGTAAATCGACGATTTTCTCTTAATTGAGTATGGTGGAATAGAGCCTAACTTGGAAAGTATAACGCAAGTGACTATGAAAAATCTGAAAAGTCTATCGATGAACAGGCCAGAGGTGCGAGAGTGGTGACGTGGAGTAAATGTGTGTGATCGCACGCATGAAATTGCCTGGGTGGTGTCCATGTAAATCGTAAAATGGGTTGAAAGGGGAAGATTTAAGTCCAGACATAATGATAATGTCAGAGCCCGGCGGATTAGTTACACGATTGTGTACGTGAGTTGGCAACACAGTACCGGTGTGACTAGGTACCCGTGCCCTATAACAGCCAAAGCCTGCTACGACGAGTAGGTATATTGTGGGTATAGGTACACACCAAGTTAGTGAACTTTGACCTTCGCGATTGCCCGTGTTCATTGGGGCCATATTCAGGAGGGTCCACGACTGCGACTCCGAGAATCACCGCCCGAGCATTTAGAGGCTGTCAGAGGCTTAGATAAGAATGAGTTTGAACATCGGACTAAAAATTTCAACAGTTTATTTGCAATATAATTCCATAAAGTTTGTCCGGGCTGGATCAAATGCTGATGAGAAAAAGTTGTGGCCTCGGTATTGTTTCAGCAGCAGCGTCGTGGCTACATCATCGTCGCCATTGAGGCGTTCTCATAATTTGTGTAAAAAAATTTGAATCTATATCCGGCAGAGACAGGAACTCAGTTCCACTCTGATGAAGACGGAGGCACCACGTCAACCTCTAGATGTCCTGATTGAGTTATGCTTCCTTTCTCAAGTGAAAGGTTTCTCATGAGTTTCTTTACGATTTTCTCGTATCTGACTCGTCCATAAGGGGTTTTCTGCAGTTCTTGAATTTTTTTTGGATGTGTATTACGAAGCTGAAAAAATCTCAGAGTCATAGGTAACCTATCTGCATACGGCCTCGATAGCCCAGTGGACTAAATGGTCGACTTTTGAGGAGCAGTGAGAGCCGGGTCACACCGGTTCGATCCCGATCCTACCAAAAAGTTTTTCTGCTCGGTATTCACCTCTGATATGTTCAGCATGTCAAGTGAAATGTATATCGAGGCTGTGGTGGTTCGGAACCCATCTAAAACTGTAGGTCCCCATTGTTTACTCGATGGCTGGGGAGCTGGTATTTGGTAGTGCTGCCAGCTGAGCACAATGGATAGTTCTTGAAAACGGTCTAGTTGCTGGGCTTGTCCCCCCCCAACCCTCAGCTATTATTATTAACCTATCTGCATATAATTTTGAAGGGAGGTATGGAAGTGCTCCTTTTGTTACTCCTTCAAAGCGACTTGGGAGCCCTGGTGATGTTAACGTGCGGGAATCTCGAGAAACCCTCCAATCCGTGGTGTACGGTTAAGTCTGCGGTTCCTCTTCTGCCTATACCTGTTAAGTTCTTAATACCATATGAGCCATCCAGACAACAGGATCTATCTAAATCCGTGATCTCAATACTAGAGGAATGCCCATGCCTGTGAGGTGTCTCTATACCTAAAAGCAATTTAGATGAAGCACTAGGTGCCCTGCATGAATAATAAGGACCCGGCTATTGTAGTCGTCTAAGTGGCTGGCCTATAGGTTGACCGACCGGCCCCAATTTCTCCGGTCCTCGGATCGTCGTGTATCATGTCCAACACACCTGTACCTATTGTTGTACGCTTTTATTTATCGTGACAACACCTGGCCCACTTGAGCCATTGCTTGACCCTTTTATTCAATTTCTATTGCTACCTCACTAAGTGAAGAAACCAGCCCTTCTTCTCTGTTGAAAATTAAATACGTATGAGTACGATTTGATTTTTGACATCAGACGTTTAACTCTGCCCTGCATGAGTCTCTCGGATTTAATCCAGAGAGTTTACATGGTAGTAATGTGGGCGTCCTGTAAGAATGTCCAGAAGTGTTTGATTTTAGCTAGTGGTTTTGCCAGCATCATTATCAGATTTATGTAGAATTTGAACAAATAGACCGTCTTATGATGGGAAACTATACTGCTTCGTCATTACGTTCAGTTTACTAGACTAGTCGACCAGAAATAAAATATTTCTCCTCAAAATATACAACTTTTTGTAACCAAACTACCGTGGAGTTCTTGTTTCTTGTTTTTCAGGCTCGAATCCTTTTATAATGGCAGAGGAGGTTTCCAGACATTTTCAAGAATCTCCTTCGGGTAGTGGGCGGAAACTGTAACATATTAAAATCATTTATTGCTTCGTTTTGTGAACTTTAAAGTTTGTTCAAAGCCAAACAATAACTCATTGTGTTTGTGGACTTATGAATAGTTAGAGCAACCTTCTTGTGAGGTCATTTTGGTGAGGGGCAATTATGAGCCGGCATAATGAGTTCGCAAGAATAGCAATGGAAAGGTTAACGACTAAAGTATTTTATGATAATGCCATTGCCAGGGGCCGCAACGTTCTGAGTGAAAAGCCCCATTAGGGCGCAATAACGTGAGAAGTGGGGAGTGGGGAGTTACCCGATGCAAAGCGGAAAGGAGCAAAGTAGGTCACCCCCCCCCCCCCCCCCCCCCTCGCTTTTCCCACAAAGACTCAGACATGATCAATAGGAGAAAAACGTCGGGTGGGGAGGGGGAGGGGGGGAGGGGTAGCACCTCGCCCAGCGATGAATGCTCCACACATTCGAGAAAATCGAGACTGGCGCAAGAGAGAAAGAAGGAAATGCTGATCTACTGGAAACTATACAGTTGAGAGGCCAGGGGTGACCAGGATCTTCATTTTGTGGTTGGACGATGGAAAGTTTTGAAAATTCCTCCTATATCCGAGAGTGAATAATCCCGGGAAAGGCTGAAAAATGATTGTTTACACACCGTCCATGCATACCCAGCAGCCGAGTGCGATAAGGCACTAAGCCGAGCTTACGTTAAACTGACACCTTAAAATGTAAGAGGGAGTTGACCTTTCCAACTCAGGGAGGGGGAACCATAATGTTCCCGAAATAACTACTCATGAAACCAATAGTGAGCAAATTAACCTTTGCATGTGATAGCTGATCTTTGTAGAAGTTTGACATGTTGAATGGAGCCTGAGTCCTTGTTTACAGAAGGGAATACGGTGGCATTGTGTGAAAGATTGATGATGTGCTGCTGCGGTTGAGTGAGCGATGAAAAGTTTGCGTACCCCTGCTCCACGCTCCACTGTTCTACACGTATATACAGGGACCCCAGAGAAAAGCGGTGGGAGAGGGAAAGAGAACTGCTGGCGCTCGGGGGAGAGGGGGGTAAGAGGAACAGAGAAAGAGAGAGGGGATGACGGTGGAACGGCAAGAAGTCGTGACGTATTATGCTCAACAAACACCCGGAAATGGCTTTTTAAACGGTGAGCAACCTCACCGCCGACAGCGCAGTGATTCCTCAAATCAATACGGGGCGCTATTCTGTGTGCTGACTTGCGGACACGTAAGCTCCTCAAAGGGGGCGAGGGGGTGGTTACGGGGTCATGATCGCTGATCGCTCAACACCCTGCGGCGGGTTTAAAGTAGTTGAGGCTTTTGTGCTCACACGTCGCACCACTCGACTATCAACCCTTTTTAAGGAAGGTTGTGACTGGTCGTTAAATCTTTCTACTGTAGTAGAACAAATAACTATAATATGTTGGATCCGGCTGGATCTGTTTTCAATAATGTTTGAGGAAGTCAGCAAAAGTAAATGGAGGTGTAATATAGAAAAACACCTGATAAAAATAAACATGAGACGGAAAGGAGTATGTTTTTGAAGTTAATCTAAAATGGATCATATTCAACGCGTTTAAAATGACTTTCCTTTCGTGATTCAGGCGTCACTTATAAGGGCAAAACTTGGTCCCCCCAATAGAGCAGCGACACCTGATAAAAATAAACATGAGATGGAAAGGAGTATGTTTTTGAAGTTAATCTAAAATGGATCATATTCAACGCGTTTAAAATGACTTTCCTTTCGTGATTCAGGCGTCACTTATAAGGGCAAAACTTGGTCCCCCCCGATAGAGCAGCGACAGCGACCTTATTTCCTAATTCTTTTTCCCCTTTGCGGGAACATCCGAAAAGTAGCACCAGTCGTCAGGACAAACATGAACTGTGCTTTGAGTTTATTCTGAAAGTTGTCCAAGTCAAGTTTATCTCTGTCGGAATTGTCAGCTTGAAAGCAAAACTTTTCTCGAAGCTGACAGCGACAAAAATATTTTGGAATGTGGAGTATTCCCGGCTTGCAGGTCGGTTATCTGAGACAGCATGTGAACAATGCCGACTTGGCGCCCGAGCCTAAAAGCCCCCCTGAGCCCTAGTGTGGCTAATTTGACTTGATGATTGTCTAGGGGAGGGGAGGGGTGAGCCAGGGCGGGCAGTCACGCACTGATGCCATTGAGATAGTGCTGCCAAGCAACCAGCTATCCGATACGAGGCATTGGCGTAGCCAGAGACACTAGAATAGGGGGTCTAGCAGGTTTTCCTGCAGCACGCCTGCCATTTTCTTGCGACCCCAGGATTTTGGACAAAAATTTAAAGCAATCAAATGAACCAAAAGGAAGGAGACGTTGCCAGAAATCGTCAAAAGCCTGGGAAGATTTCGTATAACTTCCATTAAATTCTTTCCTTTTTGGTAGGAGAAAGTCACAGTAGTGCGGCTCGAGAGAAAAAAGCGAGGGGTTAACCACTCGTTGGGAATCACTGGAAATCATTATGAAATCTCAGGGAATCTTGGAATTTTTTGGAGTGGTTACCCCTTCGGGGTTCATCTTTCTTTGAATATCGTTGGTACTCTTTGGAAATCTTTATGGAATCTTAAGGAATCTCTGGAGTGGTTACCCCTCGGAAAAAAGGTTGATGAAGGAATGAACTAAGGTTTAAGTTATAACAACTGTATACGCTTGATAGAAAATGTCAGTAAAAAACAGTAAAAAGTATAATTTTTATGAGACTGTGTTCATTAGTCATTATTACCAATAGCCGTTATCGGGTTGTAAACCGAGCAATACAAATAGAAAGTTGGCCTTCATGTTCCCTTCAATGACGTGTACGATAGGAGCTCTCACTCTCTCAGAGAAATACTCTACTCTTTACCTTAATTACAGGGACCCGCTTGGCAGGACCCCCCCCCCCCCCCCCCTCCCCCTGGCTAGCTACGCCCATTCTACCCTGTGCCCTTTAGTCACAGAGCTGCCAACATAAACATGACTTGGTAGCGTGGTGAGGTAAACAGGGGCCCACCCCTATAAACCCTATACGTTACCTCCTTGGGAATTGCCAGGTGGCTCGGTGTTTTCGATATTTGCATCCTGTCGTACCTATTTCGCTTTATCCATTGTTCTTGTATTCGTTGATCTATTAATTACCTCTGAAATGTCAGAGAAATAAATTGCTGATGCTTATCTTATGTTCATTCTGACTCACTTAGCTCTTTTGTCATTGTAATTGGGGAGCTATAGGATTTAGCTTGCCTTATCTTCTTGACTTGTAGAGATAAGTTTCATGTGAAAATAGCGTGGGTAACGGTGTAAGTCTGAAAATTGATTAGAGTTAGAGAAATACCGTCCCTACGACATTCTCATTATGTTTCCAAAAATAATAATCTTCTTAAAAGTTAGCTGTCTAAGGACCAAGTGATAACGACTTTGTGTGAACCGAATGAAGTTTCTTTCAGCGCCTGATTGTCACTCTGTTCTTTGAGTGAAATAGAAGGTCGTCTTAACAACCAGTAAACGTATGTTCAGGTTCGTTTTGGTGGTGAGAAAAGCAGCTTTGCTATCACGGTGGCTTTCTGAGCCCGATTAAAGCCAGATTGATTAACAACCTTATCCTGATCCTGCGATTGCGTTACTAAATTAAAAAATTCATTTCAGAACTTCCTCCAGTGTTAAAGAAGAAGAAAAAGAAACAAGCAACCTACTCCGGTGTGTCGGTGTCCCAACTCTTGGCGCAGCGAGAGCGTGAGAGGGCAGCAGCCGCTGCCGCCGCAGCAGCTAACGGCCCGCGGTGGCCGCCGCCTGCTCGCATGCCCGCACCGCTTTACTCCGAGGCATTTTCCCTTCAGCCACAGTTCGCGCTGCGTCCCCAGGACCCGTTTACAGCCATGTTCCCGCCCGGGGTAGCGGGTGTGGTGGGGAGACCGCGCTCAATACCGCCGTGGCACCAGGCGCGCTTTGCTATCCGCAAACCTCTTAGCCCGTACGAGCGTGTACCGCCATTACAGCAGCATATGCCGCCTCCGCCGCCCCAACACCTTCTACCTCCCACTTTGGATGAGACGGCACTGAGAAGAAAGCATAAGCCGCACAAGAGCAAGCGGAAAACACATGAACCTACTTTCATGGATGATCCCAATGGTTACCTCGCCCAGCAGACAGCGCTGCTCCACAATACTATTGCAAGGTACGCGTGGGTAACATTTATACTCTAGAGAGACTTATGATACTTATCTAGAAGTCAGAGAACCTGCGATTCGAACTCTCTCTTCCCTATCTATTTATGGGTAATTGCTTTTTCTGGCAGTTTCTAATAGTGGTTCTATTGCTCCAAATGTCTTATAGTTACATGTTTGCTCCCCAGACCCAACTTCGTGCATGGCGTACCGTTGCCATCAAACGTACTAGCTGGAAAGAGACCCCACCACCAACCCTGTGGATCGTCGGCGTGTGCTGACTGCCGAAGCGGCCGTGTGGGCGGCGAAAGCCCCGTCACCTCAACGGTCGTGGCGGACCCTAGACCTATTCAGGTAGGAATGCGCTTGCTTTTTTCTTGGAGGGTTAGGTAAGCAGCCCAATTTCCCTCTAATAACTAACGTTTCTTTTAGGGTGGAACGGTGAGTACTAGCAATGGTTCCCCCACTCCGCACGATACGTCGCTCTGCGCGCTCCCTGCGCAGAGTCCCGGCAACTTGCTCGTCTCTTCCTCGTTTGACGCGCCCCCTACCGTGCGCACGGCCGTCTCCAAGGCTCCTCCGATCCCGCCAAGGCGTGATGTCGTCCAAACCATGGAGGTAATCAAGTTGAAAATGTCTGGGAGCTATTCCCGTTCTTACTGCATCCGATTTGAGGAGGCAATATTCGGTGATAATGCTCGTCAAATTCTGTTAATTTAATTTTTTCTCACTCTGGACGCCAGCCCTGACACTAATTCTTTTAATTCTAGACCGTGGTGAGCAACATCCAAACATCGACCAGCAACGGGCACATTCTGGTGTCGAGCACGGGTCAGTACCTCGGAGGATTGAAACTGAACCAGCCTATGGGCACGGTGGTGGTGAATGCTCTCCCCGCGCCGTTTATGTTGCAGCCGGGAGTTGTGACCGTCGACACAGGCCTCGGCCCGATGGCGGTCGCCGGAAATGTTCTAGTCGACAACCCCCCACCGCTACTGTCTCCCGACAACAAGAAGAAGAGAGCGAAAAAGAGGAAGGGAACGCCGCTCGGAAGCCCTATCCTACAGGTAAGTCGGCCGCTTGTGTGACAGGAATCTCTCTAATGTTCAGAATAGAATAAGTTCTCCGGGAAAAATGTCATAAACAATAGAAGGAAAATAATAGTTTAAATTTGGGCCCTTTTAGCCCAATATGGCCCTAAAAAAGCCTGTTTTCCCTGAAGGAATCGAGGATGTTACCTGTGTCCTGTGACTGTTTTCTGATTAAAAAAAAAAGCGTTCCTTGTATACCTATTCAGTTTTGTGTGTGCGATACCTATTGTCTTTTTATACTATATTTTTTCATTTTAGGTACCACCAGGGAACAACATGGTCCTAAATCAAGGTTTCGGAGGGATGCAGGCGCTTACCCTGGTACAGGGGATGCAGGGCAAGCCTGTCGTAATGAACAACCCCATCAATGTTCTCCAGCCCGTCGTCCACAACTTCCCGTTCCAGCAGTTTCTCCTTCCAGGCCTCGGCAACATGGTTATGGCGTCTGACGGGTCCACGGCGCTGTTACCGGACAACGCCCTGCCGCAGCTCCAGTTACAGCAGCTTCAGCCCTTACTCACAGTGAGTACTCAGGCTCAGAGGATGAAATTTATTTTTATCAAATTTGGGGAGTAAACCGCTGATTTTATCTTATGTTTCATGTAGTTTTTCTTAACCCAGCACCTTTTTTCTTACTCTAGAACACCAGTTTCATCACTACACCAACAGGAATGCTGATTCGGTCTCCCAACAATCTCGTCTCGCAAGTTAGTCCTCCAGAATACATCCAGATCCTGCCGCCTAGCAGCGCTGCCGTCGTGCAGCAGAACACTACCATTGTTCAGCAACAGACGACGATGATGGGGAGCGCGAACAAGGCACTGGAGCTGGAGATTGTGGCGTCACACGCCCCCACCACCGCTGCTGACGTCAGCACGCAAACTAGCCAGGGAAAGGAGACCAGTCATACCTTCTGTCAGACGGTACTGTTTTTGAGTCATTTATTTTCTTTGTATTTCTTCAGATGACATCTTTCCCCTGTACTTTTTCAGTGTATCACAGTATATCGTAGACGAACAGTCTTTTGAAATATTAATAATTGATTTTAGGTCGGCAGTCCTCCTGACACGACCACGTGTTCACCAGTGGCTGACACAACCACCGACGATCAGCAGACAGTCAGCAGTAGCGTCACGGACGACAAACTGCGCCTGCAGGAATACATGTCACCCAGCGCTAGAGAGGTAATTTCTTTCTTGTGGTCAGGTGAAACCCTTGTAACAGTAGATGTACCAAAGTCTGTGGAAGGTTAGTCGTCAAAAATGTCTAAGGGGCTTCCTAGAGTAATGACTTTTATATTTTTTAAATTCCAGATTAAAAAAAGATGGCTTACAAAGAAACATAAATAGTGTACATTGTATGGAGACCTCGTAATTAATGGCATTACTTACAATTTTTAAACTTCGATGGTGCGATTGGGGCTTAATATTGGTTTGTTTAATTTTTAGGACGCGGTAGGGAGCTCTCATAGTGACATGGATTCGCAAACACTGCTGTCGGGAGAGTCGCCCGACCCTGCCTACCTAGGAGCAAGTGAGTTTTTCCAGCTTACTGTTTTTATGCTTCTGTCACACTCGTCACCCAAGGTCTCCCACCGCCATTGTGGACATAAATCATTTCACACTCGCAACCCGGCTTCAATACTGAGGACAAGGTGTTGGATCAATCTGGCAGTTTATGTCGGATTTACTTAGCGAGGAGGGTAGCCCCGAAATGATGGCGTTCCACGTCGACTTTAAATACTCCGGAAATATCTCCTAATTAAAGGCCGAGGGGTTTTTATTACGCGCAGATGCTTTTTTTTTGTACTGGCCGAAAGGTACCAAGGGAACCCCATTTACTTAGTTACTTATGTTCTGCATGAAAGATCATACCAAATTTTTACCTAGAAAAGAACGCCACCTTCCTGTATTATATCACACGCAGTTATTTTGAGATTATGATAAAAGTACAAGAAACAAAGAAATAGTTCTCAAAACGTATGCAGTTGTACATATTCCACATGTGGGATTGTGTTTGCGCCTTTCGTCTCTGGTGATTGGGAAAAGGCTAGTTGGCCTTTTGTTCCTTTATGTTAAACTTGTGTTATATGTGTCCGGTACCCTGCTGTATAAATGTTGGTGATTGTATGACGGTCTGCAGGTGTTTAGGGGTTAAAGCTTGAGGTGTTAGAGGTGGAGGCCGGGGAGGCTGCGAACGCTGCGACCGCTCACGCTTGCATCATTAACGCCCCTCCAGCATACAGCGGCCATACTCAGGCACCCAGGTACGTACCCACTGCTTACCTCATGCTTTCGTCACACCCAACACGGGAATCATTTAGGGTCGTTTTTGGTCGTCAGTGGTCTGTCACAAAACTTTTTGTTTACATTCCGCTTGACTTCGAAACTCGACTGACGCTTACGAGGCTGTTGTTGCTTTAGCTAGGTTTTTTAGTAAGGTATTTTAACAGGAGGTCGAATCCGCCATTTTGGATTATAATGTTTCGTTTTTTTGCTATAGGTATGGAACCAAGTGTGTTATTTTCCAAAGTTTCACGAACCCTCTAACTTCCTATGGTTCTTTAGTAGCCCGAAAAAAAAGAGTTTTCCCTTTTTTTATTTAAACGAGAAATAGACCTATAATTAACTTCGGATATTCTCACAACAGGATGGAATACATTTTAGGATGTGACAGAATTCCCGCTAAATTCCCGTTAAATTTCTATGGATTGACTTGGCACGGCAGGGATAAATGAAACCGTATATTTCAGATGCTGAAGCTGGCGGGCTAGCGGAGGGTGACCTCGTATGGGGCGCAGCGCGGGGCTCTCCTGCTTGGCCTGGGCAGGTGGTCGGGCCTGTGGGACCGGGTGAGCTCGTCACCGTGCGCTGGTTCGGCGGGATATCTACCTCACCCACGCGGGTGCGAATAGCAGACCTAAAGACGCTGTCCGAGGGTCTCGACGCTCACCACCGGGCCTCCAATAACTCACGAAGGTAATTTTATCTTACTCCTGCAGGTGTATTCCCTTTCTCGTACGCCAGAAAACCCACTCAACTAACACCTTCAAAAATTATTGTGAGAAGATAGGGCACGCCATCATGCAATATATGGAGAAGAGTTCTTCTTACAATAAGGTTGAGTGGGTTTTCTGGCGTTCGAGAAAGGGAATACACCTGCTGAGTCTGAAGCTTTCGGGTGTTAGGGTAGAGTAATTGCGATTGTTAAATTTCTACTTCCAATTTATTTGAACTTGATTTCTTATTCCCGTTTCCATTGTTTCCCCTTTTATTCTATCCTGAAAGAAACAGGGCCTTTAATTTATATCATTAACACGTACCTGGTATCTACAAAAACAGATGTTGGGAGAGAATTTCTGAGCTTATTTCCCGGCATTTCCTTCAGCACCCTGTGATAATCTAATTTTTCTAGGGCGAAAAAACTGCGCATCGAGTTGGAAGCTGCCATTCAGGAGGCAATGGCGGAGTTAGACAAGAAGGCGGCGCAGAAGCGGAAACTGTCGCCAGCGTCCGGACGCACCCGAAGGTCTCTACGGTAGCTCTTCTCCGTCCACCTCATTTCTGTTTCACCACCTGCACCTAAGTAACCTAACCACTAAATTGCCTGTTATAATACTGTGTATCACACCAAAATCCTCTAACGGATGAATAAATTTGAACGCTATTATGAATTTGCTTAGCTTTAAATTATGCGTTGAAGATCTTTATATGAGCTTTTGTTACTTGTTTTAAGTTAAACCTTATGTGGAATTAAGTTACAGATTTATCCATCCGTAGATATAACTGTAGATACAATGCCGTCTGTTAACGTTTTTACATGGTTGTTTCTAAGGTTTGCTCTTAAATGTTACGTGATTTTCTATAGTCCGAAACCAGTTAGCTGAGTTGGAATTTATCACGTTTTTGGGTTGTCACTTAACCACATAGTTTCGGACTTTAAAAAGACATTATATTTCAGAGCAAATAAATATACAACAGTTTTGTCATGAAGAAACATAAACAAACAGCATTATACCTACAGCTATAACGATTCCTGTGAAACAAGCCCCTTTTAATCCTATTTAGAATTAGACTAGTACGTGTTGCGCCTCCTACCATTGTACACATTTCTGGCTTGGAGGGAAACATTGTCTCAATTGTTTTTATAATGTACAGGGTTTTAAACTTTTCTTGTTTGTGAGCTGCAAAGCTTGGTCATAGGCAAGCTCTCCCTCATTTGCTTTGCAACCCGGCATCGCGATCTGATTGTCTAGTCACATGTAGAAATTGACCTTATAGGTGTAATTGATATGGGCCAATTCAAGTATCTATATACAATTAATGTGTTGTGTTGTTTGGTAGCTTATTTTTTTGTACATCACAACCATTGTTGTCAGCTCTTACATATATACAGATCCCTGTGAATTTATTTATTTAATTTTAGGACTTAGTTCAATTTATTGGAGAATATTCCAGAAGATTTGGGTAATGAACGTGTGGTTTTACTACCCTCATTAGATAATTTCTTTATTTTTTCAGAACGCATCACATAAATTCTCTACATCACAATGGAATAGCTTTTGCTTTATTATAGTTCTAGAATTGGTGACCGTTGAATGCGCTTTTCACCGCATTTATATTTTGTTAACTAGATTAGTAATAATCCTTTTTGTTGAATTCTGAACTGAATGGCTCTCAGTTTGTTCTTAATTTTAGTGATTGTGCCAGTCTGTGTAGTTTACCGCCTCACATCACTTCAACGCCTACCTTGTTTAAAAGGTAACCATAAAAGCCGCTTTAAACCCCGGTTTATTTTCACTGTTTTCACCTGACAAAACAACAAAAAACCAAAGACTAATCTTTGTAAATTAAAAAGTGTAGGATTTGTACAATAAAATAAGCTTTCTGTATTAGGTAACTAGTAAAATTGTGTGAGTCGAACACGACACTTATTTTTGTACAAAACGATATAAATTATGTTTGAAGTTGTAATTTTAAGAATTACCCCAGTATGTAGTTCAGATAGTACCTAAGAGCTCCCTAATCCCGTACTAATTGCAAAATACTAACCTCTTCTTGTTTGTACTTTAGTTTGTTGTTCACAAGATTAAGTCCTGTCGATAGCATTACTTTTAAGGATCTTTTCACCGACTGCTTGATGGAGTCCCAAAAGCGTTGTTAACGCCACTTCTCCGCCGATTAAATCACAACTCTCGTAGTTAATTTTAATTGCCTTATGCTACCTTATGCTGTTACGGTTCTCAAAGCGTTATCACCTGTAAAAGCGAGCTAATGCTTCTGGAAGAGGTGAAAACTCGACTACGAGAACCATAATGGAATGTAGTAAGTCATTTTTACATCAAAAACTAGTTAATTAGGATTATTCGGCGTTAGGGAAAGGCAAAAACTTCCGTCATAATTAGGTCATTAGTTTTTTACGTCATTATGGTATTTGAAAAAGAGAAAACTTTTTGGGCCTTGTATTTTCACTCTTTTACGTATTTTTCAGTATCCAAACGAAAGTCACAAGAACACGGCAACGCAACAACTATTCTGTTCAAGTTGAAATAGCAATAAGCTGTTTGTTGTTGTTACCCTCCCTATCTGTACAGAACTCAAAATAATTGTCATATATGACTACTTTTGAAGTGTGCTCTACAAAAATTTTGTGTAAAAATTATCCTGTTTCAATGTCTTTCTAAATTTGTAGTTGTTCGAGATAGCAGCAGTGTGATGGTTCTATTTCCAACGTGACGCCAAGTGCAAATCATAAATGCTCAAATATTATGTGAACGGTGAATGGATTGATTGTATCAGAATATTGGCTTTTTGGCTACCCTACCCATCGATGTCTAGGCTGTGCGCACTCGGTCGACAGGGCTAGTTTTTTGCAGTTTTTACTGGAGAACTGAAAAATAGCTTTGTTCACTGTTTGCTAGAAGTTAGCTTTCACCTGCTATGTACTCTACTTTTATTGGCAAATATTCATTAGTTTTAAGTTATGCCAGTATTCACGTTCTGAGTATTATTTCTTGCCGTTCTTTTTAGTTAGTAAGTAAATGTCATGTGTATTTTGTGTTAGTTTTGTAACTAGTCCGCCTACGTAATCAACATTTTTTTGCCTTGGAAATGGAATCATACGAACTGCATAGTACATAATAATTAATTGTTGCAAATAATTTAATAGAAAATATTTAATGTCCCAAATTTTCATGGAACCTGTTTGTAAAAGCCTGTACAATTAACATTGTTTATCTAGAAAAATTATTTAATAATAACATGAATGAGTTGCTTTTATTTTTGTTTTGAGTCTTCCAAATGTTGCAACTTTTTTCCGAGGTACTTACAAAGTCTGGAAGTCAGATATCGTTACCAAGAAAATGAACGAGTCCTTGAGGGCCAACGCCTAGAATTTATCGTACTTCCTTCGTAAAGTAGGTAAGGACCTGGTAATACCAACTCAGCCGTTTACCTCCTTCGCATACGTCGAGGTGGGCTTTGTTACCGTACGGTACATCTCTGCGGTAACCTCACATGTCTACATCTCGTGGGTACCTTAGCCTACTGTTGATTCTTATTCTTATCGATCTGATTAGAATCAGCTGGAGGTGGGCCTACGATCACCCCAGGTTTAACATTTGGAGGAGGTAATGGCATAGGCTGAAGCATCTGGTGATACCTATCGGGCTGATTGAATGGAACGTCGGGCACGTGATCCAAGAGCTGATTGTAAGCATCATGGATGTCCATTTGATGATGGTAAGCATCGTGGTCGAGAGCTTGGAGAGGGAGGTGATGATGATGACGGTCAAAGAAGAGTGCGATGTCCTGGTGGAGGGCGTGCATTTGCTGAAGACTGAGCTTGACGGCGGGCATACCGTGGTTCAGCATGTCCCGCACATGTTCCCGTGTAGCTGACTCAATGTGCGACCGCTCACGGATATTGTCCAGTTTGTACTCCAGGGGTGTCTTCGGTATCTCGTCATATCCCTCTTCTTTGATTATTCCATTTTCAATGGGTCCTACCACCTGAAAAATTGAACGGGTTTATAGCAAGAAAATCGATCAAGCCTTTCCACCGATTAATTAAGGCTACCTCACATAGGATTAACACTGTGAGAGGGGAATTATTTGTAAAAATTTTTTTTCGTCTGCTGAAAATTTTATGTGGATGTACCCTAGCATCCACCGGAAGGCTTTATTTGGACCTGCCGCTTACCTGTGGCCAAAGAAGGGAGAGAACGGAGACGACATGGCGAGGCCTCCTCAACCCATTCTTGTCTGGAAGGCCGAGGCTCCTGCTGACCATATCGTTGACGGTAATGCCTTCATCAGTGGGCAGAAACGGGAGGTGTGACCTCGCCAATCCTCCATTTCCTGTAATCGGTAGTAGTAAACATATAGGTAAGCAGGCACAACACGCAACGTTTATAAACGTGAAGGATGACAAAAAATGAAACAAATCTCTCACTCTGACTCCTCATAAATACTCAGATGAGGCATCTAAACTGGATAGGTAAAGGTAACTTACCTTGCGTTAAGACTATGAAGGTCGTCAGAAAAGCAGCGGCAGATCGGCGTATCCCTGTGGCCTCCATATAGTATAGAATGCGTGGAAGTGTAGCCAGGCAGAATCCCAGGAGGGTATGTGGTGTGGAGGTAAGGCCGTGGCCTTGCTGACGGTGCTGACCGCATTGCTCATGCTCCTACTTTCCAGGCCTGTCAGCAGGTTGTGTAGGTACCTAGGTACCTACGAGTAACCAGGCTCACATTCACTAGCAGGTAAAGGACGGGGCAGAACTGATCCTACTAAAACTGGATCAAACAGGGTAACTGACGATAACCTTATAATGCCGACGAATTTTTCTACCTTTTTTTTCGCCACTCTACCAGCCAATAAAATTTACGGCTAAATTATTTCCTGGTACCTACAGAGCTTGTATCCGTACAAAATTTATTGGCGTTCAGTAGGTAGGTAAGTAAATACAAACTCAAGGTGATTTTTCTTTCTGGCACTTAATGCACACGTCGGCCACGGCCATGACCTCCAAGTCTACAACCAAAACACGAACGATGGTAAAGACAAACAAGCTAAGCGCCTATGCTGATCTACTTCCACTTCCAGTCAATACCTAACAGGTGAACCTCCAGCAGACAAAATGGAAACCACCACCTTTTGCATCATTGCGATTTTCGGTAAGTGCTGCTAAATTAATTACCTATTTTACTCTGTTTTCCCTATCATTTTTCCATGAAGAACGCCTAAAGATCCGTTACAAAGTTCTCGTAATTTCAAAAGGGGTGACACCGTACTCTAGACAGAACTATCCTAATTTTACTCTATTTCAGTGGTTTTGGGTTCCTGCGAGGCTCGTGACTTGGGAGTAGGGGAGCGGGTGTCTACATGGGTGCGAGAGCTCCCGTTCGGGGTGGGCCCTGCAGTGGACCGCACAGCCGTTCGCCCAGTGCGCCGCATCGTGGACACGGTCCGGGACCGCATCCAACGCGAATCGCCGAACGAGCACGTCTCTTACTTCGTGAAGCGGATGGAGGCTTTTCTATCGAGACTGGTCCCGAACCAGAACATGGTGCAAGATTTGATGGGGTACGTCTCTTCACCGCGAGGCGGACGCCAGTCTTAAGGTGGGTAGTCCACCATCACATTTCTGTGGCATAGGTTTTTTTTCCCCTATCCTAATGGAAATACGCCTGTGTGTAGAAACATGATCACATTTTTTTCCATTGTTACGCATGCGGGTGGGTTTCATGTTTGAAAGGTTTTCTATTTTTTTCTCCTTTCAGCTGAAGTATAGAAATGTGATCGTGGAATTACCTACTCATTTCGGTCACGGGCCTAGGCCTAGTCCTACGTACTTTACACATCTTTCAGTAGCTAATTTAAGTTCACAAGTTCAGCGATCAACAATCAACAAAAAAATATTGTAATTCTAGAAAAACAAGATAATCCATTCTGATAAAAACAAATTCATATAAAAGGGCAAATATCAAATGCGATACCAGGAAGGTCAATTGAAAATTGCCCAAACTTAGTTGAAACCTAAGCTGACTTTTCTAAGCGTAAAAACCATTCCAAAGGAGGTATGTTGCCTATTGTAAAAGTAGCATTGTGATGATCCCTTTACAGATTTTAAATAACATCCCAATTATCATTGGAACTTGCCTTTAGTCTGAAATGGGAGGAAGCAAAAACTAAAACGTCATTCCGAGAAAATGAATGATTTCTAGATCAGAAAAAGAAACGTCATGAGCTAGGGCCTCAAGTATTCATCATATTAATGTACAAACACACACGCTTAAAACTAAAGAATCGTATTTTTAGCGATGGCACGAACTTGTTGACAAAGCTTAGGATTTATTATTTATTTGTTTCACCATCGCACAAATTCCATTCGGAGGAGAATTTCTGTGATCATGATGGAAACATGAACCCAGCGCTTATAAGTCAGCGTTGAATGCCTGAGGCAGGCCACTAATATAGGATCTGAAAACCTTTGAATTGCCGTCACTGTGATAAACGATAAAAAACGTAAAACTTACTAACCATTACATCAGACTTTAGACCCGTTAGAGTTCGGTCCGACCAAACATACAAAAGTTTCTTCGTCTTCCTATTGGCAGTAACTAAAACTTTCAGGTTGGTCTAACCTACCTTTAAAACGCGACATGACAGCGAGATTGTCTACCTCTGATGTACCTGAGTAAGCACTGTGTGCTTGTTGGGGTTGTCAGTTGTTGCGTTAGGCCTGGGAGAAGTAGGACTGGTACACAAATCCCATAAAGGACGTAGCAAACCACGTGAAGCAGGTCCACCACGTCATTAATCCAAGCAGACCTCTATAAACCTCCACCGTGAAAACCTGAAATAATAATTGCGTCTATTTACAACTGAACAAGTACCAAAAAGTTTATTTGATTACTGCGGGAAAATCGCAACAAAAGTACTTTTTTTCTTTTTCAGAATGCCTGAACCGGATTCATCTTTATCCAACGACATATCGCAAGAAATTTCCACTATTCTGAGAAGCCAAGAAAAATATCGACCTCAGCCAGAGCCATTTCGCCGGCTGCCCCAGCCGGATTTGTCAAAGCGAGCCCCCCTACAACCGTCGCCACTCCGGGCCTCCCCTCAGCGAAACCCCCTCCAACAAACGCCAGTGCGAAACCCGCTGAAGCCAACACAACACCGAATCTTCCCCCCAAGAGTTCCACCCCCACCTTCGCTGCGTTTCCTTCCTTTAAAACAAGAGAAAGTCAACCCTCTTTCATCAAAAAGACCACCTGCTTTATATTCCCCTCCTTTGCGAAAATCTAAGCATACAACTTCCTCTGTGGAAGCCTCTTCATCAGTATTTTCAAAGCTCCCTGTTATGCTGCATCGCTTCGCTGAAGACTGGTTCCGAAGAAACGAGTGAAGAGTAAATGCTAGGTTTTACAAGAGAACAGAGTAAGGATGGTCGTTTCCTCAAATTGATTGTAAATAAGTTAATTATTAATATAAATTTTCTAAAAATAATTTGGTCAATTGCATTGGATGGATGGGTGGAAGCAAGACATGTTCGAAAAATCGACAATTGCAAGCGCTATTGAAAGGATTACGAAAATAGGAATGTTTGTGTTTACCAACCTGTTTGAGGGAATCTAGGGCGAGGGTGATTTGCTGTGCGGATTCCTGGACAGAAGACGCAGACAAGTCCAGCACTGGAGGTGATGGTGGGGGAGACAAAGGACATTCTTCTGACAACGTTGGAACACTTCCAGTCCATGAAAAACCTCCTAGAAGATAAGCAGATTAGTTAGTTCAATTTAAATTACGATGCTGAAATTTTTGAACAAATTACCTACTATAATTTTTCAATCCAGTGATTTATGTGACTTTCTAAATAGCTTACCCAAAGTCTTGTATAAAAACGTTAGGAAAAGGCACATAAGAAGCGGTGCGACGAACTGCAATGCGACGACGCACAGGTAATAGAAAACAGCGGCAATGCGGCGCTGGAGCTCCACATTAGTGATGCGCCCTGCCTCCTTGCGCAGGCTTTCCACTCGCCTGGCCGCCATGTTCAAGTAAGACTGGAGGTAGACAGGCATGAGGGCCAAGCGCAGCACCACTGCTGTCACGACGAGGATCAGACGACCACTCTCAAATGCCCCCTGACTCAGCCTGTGATAACATATGGAACATGAGGGGGTAAATAATATCAGAAAAAACCATTTCCGGCGACACTTGTGGTTAGATATATACTTACAAAGGAGCAGTCATTCCTTGAAAGATACGGACGGTGAGGTAATCCCTTGCCACGGGGCGGATCCATAGGAGGGTCAAGATGAACGGCATCACGAAACTCACGTTCAGCAGGACTTTTAGTAGTCTTCTGTCATGGTAATATCTACAAAAAAACCAGAGGACAATCTTTACAGAGCAGCAGAATGACTATATACAGAATACAGCTTACATGACACCTTCTTTCTTGCTCAGGACAAGAAAAAGCGTAATTCTAGTTATCGGAGGAACGCTCCCTACAACAATTTGATTATGCCATACTTTTTTGTCTTCATAACACGATTCCCAAATAGGTATAATAAATGTATCAACGGTTATCTCCAGATAAAGATACACATATTATTTATTCTCTCTAGCTAAGATTTCGGCGAGGTCTGACTAACAATTCGCTGATAAACAGTAAATATACGAGCGCCTACCTGAGAGCGTCCCAATGCATCCGCGCGCTGCGAAGGCCGGGAAATGTAAACAAAGCTCCCACAAGTCCACACCATACCGCTAGGAAGAACTTGACCACTATTTTTGATGCAGGACCCCTGAAATGATAAAAATATGAACTTTTCGCGATTTTTAAAAGCTGACTCACAGCTAAACGAGATGGAGAAATCAATCTCACTTCTCACACTACCAAATCAAAAATAAGAAATCTCCTCTTCAACATTTTGTTTATTGGTGTTGTCCTACCGAGGTTCGAAAATAATTTTGATACATAAAAAAAAAACTTACGCTGAATCGATGCCTTGGCGATCCATGAAGCTCGCAGCACTCTGATTGAAACTCTTATAGGCCGTCTCCAGTCCAAGCTCAAGCTTCGTCTCGTCTACAATGAGAATCATCATGGCCAGTACGAGGTATGCGAAAGCTGTCACAATCACTGTTGACCGCTCCCCAGTCTCGTCCCCCGAGAAGTACTGCCGAGTTAACGAGAACAGGACCTTGCTACACACAAGCAGTCAAGGAAAATAACTATTAGCGCAGACTCTCTCCTCCCGGTACTATATTTTCTTTTGGGAGCATGGATTGTGTGATTATTGATAAGCGTGGGTAAGGAGAGACGAGATATAAGTCAAGCGCATGTATACTGCCTACAAAAAAGGAAGTTTCTGGCTAATAAAATAAAGGATACAGGGCAAAGCCGACAGTGAGGAGGCACCACAGGACAGACAGGTTGATTTCATCTTTAAAGTTGATAATGATGGAGAAGAGTTCGGTGAGGATGAAAACGGCCGCAGAATAGACTGAGAAGTCCACCAACCACTGGAACTCTGACCAGAACCGTAGGTGCACCAGGTCCACCGGCACGACCTGCGTTGTCTCCATCTTGAACGAGAGTTTCAAATTCCCATTAGAATGGAATAGTTTTTACAAGTAGGATAAAAAATTCTAATATTTCCACACAAATAAGAATAGGTAAATTATTACAAATATTTTGGAGTTTTTGTCTTTCCATGATTCCATGCATCTACCTACCTCGAACTGGAGGCTCTTCGCAATATGAAAGGTTTCCCCTGTTTTGCCATTTTCATGGCCGTGCTTGTGCTTTTTGTTTTTGCTAGGTTTCTGAATACCAGCCAATGTTTTCAGTTGTTCATCCGTAGGGTATAGGTAACGATAGAGTCTGAAAACCATAACCAATATAAATTTCCTAAACCTGGGTACAATTATGACAGGACGGGAGTAAGATTGCCTTGGTTTGTCAGTGTGACTTCAAGATCAATAAAGAAAGAGGGAAGAGTGGAGGTGTACCTAACTCAACTCAAACAATGCTTGGAAATTCGGTAGTAAAGGAATAGGTACATAAAAGTAAAGAGAAGGAGCTGACGGGCTACAAAGTTCTGATAGTTACCCAGTCGAGCAAAGCATCCACTTAGCCAGGGAGAAGTGAGGCCCAAGCTTCTGTATGATAGACACCATCACCAAGGTGATAACCAACTGAGTCCCTAGAAGTGCCTGCAAATTAACACATTCAATTAGGCCGGTACTTCCATAGTTCTCTACCGCTTTCGAACATTAGAAATAATGCTAAGAAAAGTACTCTCCGTAACGTGACAAACGTAGGGCTAACTACCTTCTACCCGGTATTCAGGGAAGAAATCAGGTTTGAAACTGGCATCCAATTCAGATGATAATAATTTGACAATTCAGAAATAGAAAAGTTTGATAGATTTCCTGAAGTATTTTTAAATCGTGCTCTATTTCTCCCGGGAATCTGATTCCAAAATTTTGTGTGCGGAAATTAAACCTCTGGGGAAACGGAAGGGAAATCCTTACCATTTTTTTGGATTCGGTTGCTCACATAATAATTAAATTAGTATTTAATACCTAATACTTTAAGTAATTATGAGATATTTCAACTTTACAATGAAAATTCTCAGCATGCACAAGTTTTGTGTACAAATTGGCGTCTTCTGCTCTCAACAACCAAATAAAAACCACAGAGGTATCAAAATAAAATAAATAAGTTTTTGCATTTGTTTTTATTCAATAATAATTAAATCAGATTTTAAATCAATGAACTTAATATTATAATAGCTTATAATAAACTTGAGATAAAAATGAAGTTTTAGGGATTTGCAGAAAATAAAGGAGCGGGAATTTCAAAACGTAGTATCTCAAATATTTCCCCAAAATTTAATTTAACTTGTGTGTAAAATTTCAGGAATAATACTGTATTATAAATAATAATATAACTTAAAATTATATTCAAATGTGTTAAAAAACTATGAAAACGTGTCAGTATTTCAATTTTTATGTTCATTAGTTGCTCCCATTTTGCATGTTATTGTTGCCATTTGATTTTGAACAAAGGGTCCATCTATAAACCAAAATGTCGATCACAAATAATCTGTTTCCTAGCTTTTAATTAATTTAAATAGTGTATATTTGCATGAATTAAGGGATTTTAGTGTTTCTATAAGATGTTAAGCGAATGTACTTACATCGTATTCCTCTTGGTGTTAGCTCCTTGTATAGAAACAGGTAAGAAAACACAATATTTACGTTCGTACGATATGCTTGTTTCGCTGTCATTTCGTTACAAAGTTAAAATTAGTTCTAATTATGATGGATACGTGTACTTCCTCTTGTGGGCCCTCGTCACTTTAGGCCTTATAATCTGAAATTCTCCTGGCCTAGGCAGACTTGACGCAATTTCGGTATTCTACGTGCCAATTTGTGGCCAACCGAATACCACATTCGATACCGTCTCTCTTATGTGACCTGTTGGACGTTCTAAGTGTGGGCAAGGCCTAAATCATATTAGCTGTTGTGAAGAGTTGAGGGGTCGTTGCGAAACGTATCAGTGAATGCCATGGTTGTTTACATTGAAGTTCGCTGCCAGCCCGTGAAGGAAACAAGGTAACGGCTAATCGCATTGTGACTCATACATGCAAATATGCAGTGATTCCACGAACTCGCCTGTGGTTAGGCTTGTGTTGGGTTTTCATCGCCCAAAGTTGGGGGATGCTATCAAGTGTTCCACTCGCCAGGAGTTAGCTCCAAAACTCCCCTATAACCGTCGGCTGTAAAAATCCTCTTTTCAAAACATAAAAGAAGTTTTACGCTGCTGCTCTGTGTATATCAACGCCCCTTCTTCTTACTTATTATTTTTCAACTAGTCTTGTGTTTTAAGTTTATGCTTGGGAATCTGGGCTTGTGAGATAAGGCTGATGCTAGCCCAACAGTCGGGTGGACCACCCCAGCACAACTATTAAACATGAAACAGTGTTTTTTGGTACCCTCGTGTTGCCTCGCGCCTGTTTAGCTTTACGCCATCTTTTGACTCTACAAGAATCGGTTTAACACACGATGGTCCTATTCTGGCAGTCGTTGGATTCGGATGGATGGCTTGGGTGAACTGGATTTGCAAATATGTATCTACTTCAAACTCACAAAAAAAGTTAAAACGGCCACTGGATTTGAAAATGAGAAAATGCTGTCGTGGCCCCTCTTGTGGCAACTTAATTATGAGCGAGCAGGATTGTGCTGTTGCGAAGGGAACGGTGGGGTAGCGTTCGTGCTGTTGGCGTTATCACAGCTTTTGATCACCTCACTTACCTCTGCCCGCCCGGCATAATTGCCCTTCTTCGATTTCCCCTTGTTTTTCCCACCTTCACTGAGTAATGGGGATTTTGTTTAGTTACCTTTAAATACATTTAAGCGAACGATACTATGTGACGTTTTCCGATCGTGTAACTCACACTCGTGGTACCATTTTGTGCTGCCAATTCCTGGACTTTTTTTTCCAGTTCCGGTTATTCTAGGTCCATTTTAAAATGTTCAGGTTGGAGATTAGTCCATTTTTCCGGGCAGAGGCCTCTTGGCATGCCTGACCTTAAAGAGTGCCCGCGCTCTCATCGAATCAGGAAGCACCGGCTTCTCTCGGTGTGTGTCCTTTGTGTTAGGATTTTAGTTGGGGAGTGCGGGAAGCAACGGTGCGCGGTTCCGCCCTCCCGCATTTCCGTCTCCGGTCCGCTCCATCAGGCATTTGGCGCCAACCGACCAAACTACCGAACCGCAGCCTGAGCCAATTGCGTGATCAGTGGTTTTTCCCCTTTGTTTCACAGGTTCATTGAGTTCAACAGGTGCACTTCACGTTTGCCCAAAATCCGCTTCGACCCAGCTCTTTTTATTTTCTACCACGTACAGGATGGTTCTATTTGAAACTTTCAACCGTACAAAGAGCGTGGATTAGCCTACATTCTTATGGTCCCTAATCGACGAATCTTCTATGTAATCCCCGCTCTTCTTACTACCATTGCGAGATTGTTGCCGTATTCCTAAATGCTATGTATAGATGCCCACAGGACCAATACTCATCGTCTTACGTCACTGATTGCAGCGAATCGACTGAATGAATTCATACGTGACTACGACAAGGTGGAGTACGACTCGGAGGAGGTCCATCGTAGCCACCAGCGGGCACGTCGTAGCGTCGTCCACGACCAGCACGTCCACTTGTCGTTCCGGTCGTTAAACCGTAACTTCTATATTCGTCTCAAACGTGACCTGCAGGTGTTTTCGGGAAATCTTGTTGTGGACGGGGTCAACAATGTCGACACGTCGCACGTCTACTCCGGCCATCTAGTTGGTGAGTGAAAAAAAAAGTTGCATCGGCCGGGAATCGAACCCGGGCCGCCCGCGTGGCAGGCGAGCATACTACCACTGAACCACCAATGCTTGGTAGCGAGAGTGTCGCTAACTCACTACTTGAGCTAGCTGGGTATTTCCTTATTTAACTCAATTGTTTGAATTGTTACATAATTTATCTGACCACTGGAAAAAAAAGTTGCATCGGCCGGGAATCGAACCCGGGCCGCCCGCGTGGCAGGCGAGCATTCTACCACTGAACCACCGATGCTTGATAGTGAGAGTGTCGCTAATCAACTACTTGAACTGCCTGGGCTCTTTCCTATTCTATTAACTTCTGTGAATTTGTTATGTTGTAGTGTACCTGATTCTATTTTGTGATTTATCTCACTTTGCCTTATCAGGAAAGTTACCTTTTTGGCCATCTGCCCATTTGAAGTAGATTTATGTATTGCTATAAAGTTTTTCAATAGAAGCAAGCTAAGAGCGTTGCTTGCTTGTCGTCAGTATGAAGGTCTCGTTGCAGGTGAGCCAGGTAGCCGGGTGTTCGGGTCCATCCTCGACGGGGTGTTCGAAGGTTCGATCCACGCGCCTGAAGAGTCGTACTATGTGGAAAGGTCGCACCATTACTTCCCAGAGAGGAACACCTCCTTCCACTCGGTCATATACAGAGATCGTGACGTCAGTGACCCTCCTTCCGGCGGTTGTGGCGTTAATGATGATACCCTTTCATGGATGCATCAAATTCAGGTACAGTATTCGAAATGAGCCAAAAAATAGACTGGGTCCTTCGTCTTGTTAGGTGTAGGTTCGAATACCAGTGAAAACGACGTCTCCCGCTTGCATAATATAGCTTGGAATAAACGCCACCTCACTATTCGCATATCCCTTAATGATTAGTCATCAAATTTAACACGGTTTCAGGCAATTAACCTATTGCGGCGTAAAAAAAATACTAAATGCATTGATTTATTTCAGAATTCAGCAGTGGACGAGGCAGAAATACAGGATGCGGCTCGGCCTGCCGCAGCAGCGCCTCGCCACCGCTCTAGCGGCGCCTTTGTGCAGCAGCCTGATCCTGAAGAGGCGTTCGACAAGTATAGCCGAGAGTTCAATGAGGGTGCGGAGGGTGGTCAGCGGCGCAGCAGACGGGCCGCAAGACCCAAAGAGGATAACAAAAACACTTGCTCGCTTTTCATACAGACTGATCCGCTCATCTGGCGCCATATTTCTGAACAGGTCAGTAGCTTTGGAGACGAGTAAAACCCCGGAAAGGCCTATAACCATTGGAGAGTTCAAGAACTATCCATTGTGCTTAGCTGGCAGCAATACCAAATACCAGCTTACCAGCAAGGGGGACTGTAGTTTTATAGGGGTTCCGAAGATGCTGAACATATCAGAGTTGAATGCCGATCAGAAAAAGTTTGATCGGATTGAGATCGAACCGTTGTGACCTGGTTTACAGTGTTCCTGTAAAGTCAACCATCTAGACCTCTCGGCTATCGAGGCTGTTGTGAAACTAACGATTTTTGTATAATTTGAGGTGGGTGGTGACCCGGAGAAGACGCGAGAGGAGATCCTGTCACTGATAGCGCACCACGTGACCGCCGTTAATTACATCTACCGTGACACCAAGTTCGATGGCCGCGTCGAGCACCGCAACATCAAGTTTGAAGTCCAACGAATTAAAGTACGATTCCTAAAAAGCATAGCTCAAGTTTAAAGTTAAGGTCTACGCAGTGCTGTTTGTTGACGTTTTTTTATTGTTTATTTTTTGATGACTGTGTTGGATATTTGTTTTTTCGGATAGATAATAAGGTTATCAATATTTCCTTGTTCAACTCCAGCTCTGGAATAATTTTGCCCTTAATCGTAGTTTGTTTTAAAGCCTAATGTTATAATTTTCTTTTGTTATTCAGATGGACGATGATCAGCCGTGTAAGCCCCACTTCCAGGGAGAACAGAATGCGTTCTGTATGGAAAACATTGATGTGAGCAATTTCTTGAATCTCCATTCTCTTGGGAACCATGAGGATTTCTGCTTGGCGTATGTTTTCACATATCGGGACTTCACAGGTGGCACTCTCGGCTTGGCATGGGTGGCCTCAGCCTCTGGTGAGTTTCAATACTAATAACCATTTTTTAAGTAAGGCTTTTGGTGATTTCGAATGAAAATCTTTGAATGAAAACTTGTACTAAATGCTGAAAAACCATGACATGTCTTGGCGTATATAGTCGTTATAAAAATATTAATTTCCACTGTAGAAGAGCTTCAGATATACATGAGCATAAATTATTGAATTATGTAAAGACAGTATAATAAATACATATTACTATTTGGTACACTATTTCAGGTGCTTCTGGAGGGATTTGTGAGAAGTATAAGACTTACACAGAAACGGTGGGCGGGATGTACCAAAGCACCAGGCGCAGTCTCAATACAGGCATCATCACGTTCGTCAACTACAACACTCGGGTATGTGCATTTTACAATTTTCGAAAATCATTAAATTAAAGCAGTTTCTGATGTAAACAAAGCAATAAACCGAAAAAAAAATTACTATTATCCATTCTCGTATTTTCGTTTTACCCTTAAAACTTAAATCAGTTGTACTGTTCTTAGGTGCCTCCTAAAGTGTCGCAGTTAACTCTAGCCCATGAGATTGGTCACAACTTCGGCTCCCCGCACGACTTCCCTGCCGAATGCCGCCCTGGTGGACTCAACGGGAACTACATCATGTTTGCTTCAGCCACATCTGGTGACCGGCCGAACAACAGCAAGTTCTCAGGGTGCTCTGTTGGCAATATCAGCAATGTCCTCGATGCTATAGTCGAGAACAAGAAGAGAGACTGCTTCACTGGTACCTATAAATATTTTCAGGCTAGGATTCCATGTTTTGAACCGTTGCGTTATTGCCTATATTCATTTATCTTCGACTGAAAATGTTGAAGACCCTCCCCCTAATTGGTTGGTTCCTGATAGTAAAGCGGTATATTATATTTCAGAACCAAAAACTATGCTACATTTTCCCGGGAAAGATGATAATCTGTAATTGTAAACCAGCTAGTAATAACTCTCGATTCAAATCTCTAAATTTGGAGAATAAGTATTCTTATTTCAAACGTATGTCTGATCAGGGTTGTAATTTTGGTTCCTGCTTTCTTTCAGCCTCCGCTGGTGCTTTCTGCGGAAATAAGATTGTGGAGGCCGGAGAAGAGTGTGACTGCGGGTATGACTACGACGAGTGTACGGACAAGTGCTGCTACCCCAGGGTGTTCAGTGAGAAAGACAAGATGAATAATGACAGTGTTGCCGGGTGTGCTCGGCGACGCGGCACCCAGTGCAGGTAGTTACAAATCCTACACGACTAGTTTTTTCTCGAATTTGACAAAACGTTTCAAATGCTGAAAATCCTTCCGTCGAAAGCAATCGAAAGGACTAAAATCGAATGTATTGTTTCAGTCCGAGCGAAGGGCCTTGCTGCTCGAGTGACACTTGCACGTTCGTGCCAGCCCATTACGGAGTGCAGTGCAAGTCAGAGTCCGATTGCAGCTGGTCCTCCCAGTGTAACGGACTATCCCCGCAGTGCCCATCCCCTGCTCCCAAGGCCAATAAAACTCGCTGCAATGAAGGTAAATATTCATGTCCCCCATGCTGGATGAGTATAATTTTTACTTCGCCTCTATACATAGAAGAAACAAAGGGACGTTTTCCATCCAGTTAAAAACTGCTCCAACGGTTCTATGTTAGTACTTTTATGCTGCGAAAAATGGCAGAATTTGTTCCACTCTGAAAACTCCCCAGAAGTTCCCCAGCTGTAATACCACCAAGGTTGGTTTGTGGGGAATCAAAATATTCAGAGTAGCTTCCTCAGTCAAGTTATTGTTACTCCAAACCTAAGATCCTCTTCTTTACGATTAGGAACGCAGCTGTGCATTAACGGTGAATGCACGGGCTCCATTTGCCTGGACTGGAACATGACGGAATGTTTCCTCACCTCCACTCTCATTCCAAACATTGACAAGCGGCGGCTGTGTGAGCTGGCTTGTCAGAACGGCACCGACCCCGCCAGCTGCCGCAGCACCAGCGAGTTTGCGCACTTAGTGGGCCTCCCACCAGGTGGTATCAGCTTAAGACCCGGCTCCCCGTGCGACAACTTCCAAGTAAGTCACCATGTATTTTTGGAGTAAAGCTTACACCGGAGCTTCCATATTCCAGCTTTTCTGGGCAGTCTTCGTAACACAGCGAGTTTTCTCTTTTCGCTCCTAAGTCTAGTAACCTTGACCTCTTCAATGAGAGACTATCCAATAAGGCGCTGTTGGCTGTTGGTGCTCCGTTAGTTAGGTTGTATCAAGTCCTTATGATATACACTGTCACCAGAATCATATTTTGAGTGGTTCGAGATAGTACAGTGTCACTGATTCCAGGGCTATTGTGATGTGTTCTTCAAATGTCGCGCTGTGGATGCTGAGGGACCGCTGGCTCGGCTTAAGAACCTCCTATTCAACAAGGAGACTCTGCTGACGGTGGCGCAATGGATAACCGAGTGCTGGTGGGCCGTTCTTCTTATGGGCGTCGCCTTCATCATTGTGATGGGGATCTTCATCAAGTGCTGTGCTGTCCACACTCCTTCCTCGAATCCTAAGAAGGCCCCTGCGAGGAGGATAAGCGACACACTCAGGAGACCAATGACTACGCTTAGGAGAATGGTTAGGATACTTTGTCAGCTCGCTGAGTTCGCTGTTAAGGGGAAACAGACAAGTGGCTCAGAATTAGTTTTGCCGACAGTGTCAGAATCGGAACTAGAACCTATTCGCGTTTTCTATTTCGTTTATAAGGTCCACCGTACTCCGTGGGCAGTAAGTTCAGGGAAACCAAGACTCACACCAAACCGCATCGCTGTCGCCATTTAATTTTTTAATCTCTTTTGCAGCGGCACCCGCATGGGCCAGGTGGCGGGCGGGCACCGCGCGCCGGGCCTGCTCATGGTTATGGGGGCGGGCGAGGAGGCAGAGGCAACGCACACTACACGCCGTCAGCGCCCAAACCACCTCGATCATCCAGTAACTACGCTGGTGCCTATGAGGGCCGAAACGCCTACGAAATGCGCCAAAATAAGGTGTCCCTCTTGTCTTAAAATTGATCATTTAACATAATGTGTTTACCATTTTCCTTAGGAAACTGGTTCTCGAACTAAATTGCAAGACGACAGGATGGATCGATAACTAGTTCTGCGTGTAGCCTCCACGCATACCTTACTAAATAGCCTTCGGGCTGTACAATTGTAATGTTCTTAAAAAAAACCAAAAATCATATTCTCCTTTGTTACTAGTCTCCATTGCTTGAAAATATTTAAGTGATGATGTTGTGCAGGTCTGACAGAGTGAGACTGACTCGGCGGTGGCGGCGGAGCGAACTAACCTACCGGATGTGACGCAGGGCGCATGCGCCGCGGGGCCGTCCCTTCTGGAGGATATGAGGGCCCCTATAGCCCGCAAACCACCCAACCTTTTACCCCCCTTTCTGAACAACAACTTTCTGTTGTGTGTGAAAAGCACTCGAAGTCCGCTTGCGACCAACTTCCTAACGCAGGAGTTCCTGCGCGGCGGCAATTCAGGCGGAACCCTGGGGTCTCGACCCGCGGACCCCCCACTTGATCTCGGCCGGGACGACCCCACTCTCGCCCTTCTCAATCCCCCTTAAAGTCATACTTGCTTTATAACTTCCCTGTGTTCTTCAAAGGTGACAGCTTAGATTTAATTTTGATAACACACAGTCTTATGTTAAATCTAAGCCAGAAATTTAAAACACAGAGAAGGTTCCTTACCCCCTCCCTCTCCCCTCAACTTCCCTTCCGCCACTGCGTTCAGCCAAAGGATGTAGTTGTAGCTAGAAATTTTTTCAATCGAAGCGTCAGCGAGTTTTTAACTATTTATCAGTAATGGAGTATTTTTTATTTTGTTGAATCTCATTTTAGATTTAGCAACAGAACCATTTGCATTTTTTACTCGAGATTTAGGAACTTCCAGTAAATTGAAGAAACTTTAATATCCTTTTGCCTCTCTCCAGAATGGGTAAAGTCCTCCATTTCATTATTTTGATAAGAATGTATCTTACTGTAATGGGCTGCATTTAATCATATTGAGATTAGCATTTAATGATTATTCAAATCTGTGGATAGGTAGGTACTATAGAACAAAGCGAAATGGAGAACCTGTCTTTTGAAAGAAATTTTCCGACACGATCCTGACCTAGAATGGTGTTTACGATTGATTCAGTATTAGAAATTTGAGACGTCTAACATTTATCCGGTAACGTTTTCTTATATGATTAGCCAGATTGATTTCCTAAAATGTTAAAAGGGTCTTGCAGGTAGGTAGGTTGAAGGTACCACTCGCTATACGGGAAGGAGTGGTTTTTATGCCTCAAACGATGGTCACTAAGTCCAGGTGCTTGTGAACACTTGATCATACCTGCAACAATAATCTGCTCCGTGCTATGTACGAGTCTGGTTGAAATACCTACTTTCTGTCTAACGACGCTTGTTGCATGAAACCTGGGCAAATATCGCTGAACTGCCCCAGGTTTCAAGCGATAAGATTAGTCAGACACTGCATTGCTCTGCTGTGAAAAGTACTAGACTTTTGTTTAGTACTGCATTGTTGCTTTAAATAAGAACAACACTTTCTCGCCATATTGGCTAGCGAAAAAGTAAAAAACACTACCTGTTTCTTAGTGCTAGTTGTACTATTGTGGATATGGGTGGAGTGCATAATATGCTTAACATGTAAGCAATAATTCTGCTCTCCTGGCCATTGCTGTGCCTGCCTCCTTGTACTGGCCGCATCGCCGCCTAACGTTGAACCAGCATGTAAACAAATTATTTAACTTATGAGTTCTACTAATTTCCTCTGGGTTTAAGGTGGAATACACGTATTTGGTTCGCAATGATACGTACTTCAAGCCCTACTCCGAAGTTACAGGCCGAGTGAAAAGTGTTTATTGGGGGATGTAAACCTGAGACTCTTTGTCGTGAGGTAGTGTTGTATTTTTGCATGAAATGGAGTAATAAGCCCACAGGAGCGGTTTTAAACAGTCAACTACCAGTCCACATGTTTTTTTGACAGATCGCGAAAACACAACACTACCTCACATAGTGTCCTACTTTCACTCGTTGGTTTCGCGTTCGAATAGCACACTATGTTTAGCTTTTAGAGTAGACACAACCATTACGAGATTGCAATTACCAGTCTCCGGCTGTACTAAAATGTAAACATTAGTTTTGTCGAATATTTACTTTCGCACAGTGGTTTTGGTGGAGTTCGTCGAGAATGTATGGTGGCCCTTAACCGCGAGTCTTTATAAACGTGCCCCCAGTTAAGACCAGATCTGAAGAAAGTTTAACAATATTTAAAAAAATTACTAAAATCCTATTTATTGGAAAGTGTATTTTGTAGTTTAGATGAATTTCTCAGATTGTGGTTTTTACTGGGATGCCGTGCGGTCTGTACCATATCCTCCTTCTTTTTAGGACTAGGGCAAGAACTCGTATAAAACGAAGTGACATAACTTGGTTTGGATGGACCCGTAAGCTTGTCACATTGTCAATCATAATAACCAGAGCTGGGGCCAACGTGTGGCTGGCGATTAGGTGTGCACGCAATACTTCAATACTTCCTCGGTTAACTGCCATATAGTCCGTCTCATCTTTTGAACTGTATTGTATGTCCTATTTGTGTTTTCTCTGACTACGTTCTTTGGTGGAACCAATCTTTGCACATTGCATGATTGGGATATTTCTTTGACGACGCTGAGTTACGATCAATAAGATTTGTGTGACTTGGGCCCAGATTCTATTGTAAGCTTTAACTGTATCGATCAGAATAAAGGTAGAAAGAAATCTGAGAAGAGTTGGGAAAGGCTGGATTTATTTTTAAGAAATTATGTTGTCACATCGACTCTAAATCACTGCCAAATGCAACCCTAATTATTGTCAGGGGTACCAGAAAAGACAATGGGTAATATGGGTAAGGAGGGGTTTTATTTTTACTCAAAAGTCCATAATAAAGGGCTGAGGCACCTACAACCCAAGGTTTTTACAGTCTAGAGGTTTTCTCGTTAAGAAGACAACCCCTCAGATTTATAGGCCTTATTGTTTGAAGTCCCATCTAAGGGCACCATCTGAACAAATTACAATTACCTAAGCACTGGATCAAACTCCGCCGACTCAGTTTTACACGTTGCTGTTCAAGCTAAGATCTTTTTGTTTCCTAATAATTGATGTTTAAATTTTTTTGCAGACGGGAAAGTACCTACTGTTGTAAGTGCAATTGTTGCTGGGAGAGGTTACTGTAGGCTGATATTGTGTCTGCATGTTTTATATCTACCTTACATATTAAGTTCTTATAAGATACAAAACACGGGTAGATTACCTTTTTAGCTGAACAAGTTCCCGGTGCATTGTGGGAAAATTACCTGTGTGTAGATAATGAAACAGGTTAGTTAACAGGTAAGTTCAGTTAAACTGGTAACCTACCCTGGTTTTGTATCTCATTATTCTTGCTTGCTGTGGAATAACGGTGCCCAAGTCACAAATCCTCTATCTGTGTAGGTAAAATTGGAACCTAATCGTATTTTGTTATTTAATTATTTTAGCGACTATAAAAAAATCATACCAAAAATATAAAATAAATAAAAGTTCCACTCTGGTTTTGTTGTACGTGACCCAAATGTCTGATAGTTTTGTTGACTTGGAACTTTCTTGACTCGTTAGTTTGCCCATAAATTGAACATGGGTGAAATATGGCTCCTGCCATTCTGGTTTTAGTGTCATGAAGGTATAAACTGTAATGTTAGGGATGTTACATATCAAGATAATATTTAATTTAAACAGGAAGTTACATAAATAATACAAATAAATACTTAATCTAAACAGTAAATAAATTATGCTAGTAGCTCAAGGATCCCTACAGTGTGCGCTTTCTTTATGTTTCCGGACAGAGTGAGAAAGGGCTTTTAGTATGAAAACTTAATTTTCTTCTCCCTTTTCCCTTTTTTCAAAAGAAAATTCTCTAAAAATCCTTTGAAATACAATTACAAATCCTTTATCAACTTATCACGTCAGATCAGTAATTGGAAGTCGTGTAATCCCAGTCTCTGTCCCATGCTCGTGTAGAATCTGCCATGCTAGCCGTGGCATAGTCAAATCCTCGTTCATCGTATTTATAACCATGGTCACTCATCTCTACAGATATTCCCCTCCTCGTATGCAAAGAATCATCCTCATTGACCAGCTCATAGCTCTCTTTATGCTCCTCGCTGTAACTCCTCTCTCTACCCTCTTCATACGAACCCTCCCTATCTGTACTAGAGTGTTCATTCCTATAATAAGTATCTTCATCTCGTGAGTAATTTTCTTCACTTCTACGGTAAGTGTCTTCATCGCTCCTGACTGGGTAGATGGGGGAGTTTCGGTCTTCCCAGCTGGTTCCGGGCCGTTCTCTGTTCCCATATGATCCAGGGCCTCTTTCCCAGTCCTCATCGGATCCCCTGTCTGTGTCGTACCCGTTGCTATCTATCAGGTCCTTATCACTTACGGTACTGTAACAGAACGAGATTCCAATCCACTTAAACAAATCATAATTCGATATACCGCCACTTAATTTAAGTCAATTTACCCTATCTGTGGAAAATGTAATAAAAATAACATTGGCGCCATTTTTTAGGGCCTCCTATTTTGGCGCCAAATTCTAAATTTCAAAAAATACTAATCGACGAGCTCCACCGGGGGAGAATGAGACGAAGTGGCTGAAGATAATTATTACTCACTCTGAGCAGGGGTGTTCTACTCCATCGGGGCCTTGGTAAATATACTGATGCTCCACTTCTAGGCCGCCACTCTGAGGAAATACAAGCTGCACGGTATCTTCACCACTGTTCCCTACAGAAGAAAAGAGATTTTATTACTTCAACAGCCACGTGGTATGCACTGACATGATATTCGTATTTCAGTCGGGGCAAATTTGAGGGAAATGCTGTTTTGGTTTGGAAATCTTATAATTTCTTTTCCGAAATGTTTTTAATAAGCCACAAGAAAGAAGAGATAGTATTTAAAATGCATACCGATAAATATCTCATAGAGTCCAGTAGTTCCCGATCCACCCATTCCAGATCTGTATGGTCTGAGTCCGGCTTGACCAAAGATCGGGGGGCCATAGAAGCCCATGTTAGTGTACAGTCCTTCCAGAGGCTGCAGACTTCTAGGTGCACGCCGAAGCAACAATGGCGAATGAGGTTTGCGCTGAAAAACATGAAGATAATAGATGAGCCACACCCGTCTTATTTTCCGTCACGTTCTCCACTGGTCATTGAGCTCAGCTGAGCTTAGTGAGGTCAATATTACGTGTCACTTCCGATCCAAGAATCAAAAATTGTTACCTCAGCTACAAAGATCCTCCCTCCACGTACCTACTAGATATCTTAAGTAATGCCTCCGTTACCTACATTACGAGATGGCAAGCCATAATCGAGGGGTACAAAAGTTTCTGTACAAACCTTAATTCGATTAGTATCAGGAGTTAAAGAACGGCGTCTACGCTTTTCATCTTTATTTACGGTGGGAGCTTCTCCAGAGATTTTTGATTTTCCGCTGGGTGTCGAAGGCTCAACACGCCATCCCATTTCGAGGTACCCAGCTCTGTTCTTAGCAGCTTCACATCGCTGCTTTGAGATTTCGTCTATAACAGGGGGATAAAATAATTACTGAAAGAGTTACTACACTTTGTTCCATAGGGGTGTACTTATTCAAATTGGCTTACCAAGGTTGTCGATTCTACACAGACAAACATCTTGAGTTAGCGTTCCAACCCCTCCACAGTTCTTACAAAGGCTCTCACACACAGCACTCGCCTTCACGTAGTCTTGCCCCACTGAATACGCCTGCACAGCTAAAACCGAAATAACCAAAAATTATATAGATTGTTTCAAGTCTCCAAGAGAGGAGTATGAAACAGTTCCCAACGTTGAGGAATGGTTGGGTTTGTCTGTAACAATGTAACACGGTTTTTTTTTTTTTTTTTTTTAATAAGGAGAGTAGGTAGGTATTAAATTACGGCTGACGGTGATTTTTGGCCAAACGTGGAGACTGGAGTGACCACAGTTTTCTAAACAATATCACTCCTCATTTCAGTGTAAAAAGTTAGGTACAGACCTGCAAAACAATAAAGAGCGATCAGAAGAGTCTTCATGTTGTTAAGCATATAAATAATTACTGACTGACTATAACAGCATTGCTTAATGTTTAGGCAATGTTTTAAATGCCTACTGACAGGTAGGTACCTACCTATTTACTCATTGTTTATTATACAAACTTGTACGCGGTTGGTTTAAATTAGGTAGGTAAGTAGACCAAGGCCAAAGCCAAGGAAAGAGGCAAACGTAGCATAGGTAGGTAGGAAGAGGAAGGTCCCTACCTAAGTTTTTTAGGAGGTACCTAAGTAGGGAGGTTAGGTACATAGAGACCTACATTGTCTCCAAAGTAGGGAACATCTGGAATCTATGAGCTACGCTACCTACCAGTTCCTGTAATGTTACCAAGGCGGTCAATCTAGAAAATCATTCATTACTTCAAAAAATTAATATTTCCAAAGCCAAAAAAAACCCCTTTTGGATGTTTTGTTGTGTACACAACAACATTGCCAACGTGTAAACTTAAAAATTTGAAACCGAAATGTTGGCACCTCTGTATAAACATGGTGGTCTGTAAAACTGTCATGTAAACACGTTACCAAAAATACCGATATTACTGTAATTAAATCAATTTAGTTTTATAAAAAATAATGATAGTTATTTGTGTTAACTTTGAAAGTTGATTTGCGAATGAGAACTTCAGTGCTTACAAGCAAAATCGTGTACAGTAATGCTTGATAATCATTTTTGGAACATAATTTTTCAGACGGCACAATGTCAAGAGGTAGGTAATGGCTAATTTATTCATTAGTTAATTATTGGCCAGTTGTTTAATGTTGCTAAATGTTCCACTGTCGTACTGCCTAACTTTTAGTCCGTGGCGGGTGTTTTTGCCACCTTGGCGAACCCCGGTTGTTTATCTGGGGTCGCGAAAAGTCCTTGACATGATCGAATGGTTCTGCATGAAAAATCTTCCTTCTCGATCTAGGCGGTGCGGGCAGTTGTAGCAAAAATGCCAGTGGAAAAAGCTAGGTCAGCAGTTAGGGTAAGTTGTAAAGGTTATCCTTTCTTGATAGTACATCGCTAGCATTGGTCACAATGCTGGGTAGGTACCGTAGGTACAGTAATAATTTTAAAGGGAAAGGAACAGTGTATTTTTAACTTGTCATTTTCTTGTCAATGGGGTTGTAGATTTATGAGATGAGCCTTGGTTACGCAACTAGGTGATCGGCTTAAATTTGCGAACGTGGTGGGTACCTCGTGACGGCGACTGACCTTGACACGGTCATATCCATGTGCTCTGATCTACTTCTGCTTCAGTGTTTCACTTTTAGACTAGCCCAGTTACTGAGTTATGAAGCAAGAGGTTCTAATCCCGAGTTGTCGAAATTTTTTCTGATGAATCTTGCTTAACTCAGCTACGGGATTTGGCAAAATCACCCCTTGTGCCCACAGGTCACGGGTGGTGCTTGTTTTTTGGCTGGAGGAGGTCAAGTTTAAATGTAGATGGGTGTTCATCATTCTGCTTTTTTGCTTGAAACGAAACAGCTCCAATCTATCCTTCGTTGGTTGAGTCTGATAAATGATAGCAGATAATCATCAATCGGGAATTTGTGATCCTAGCTGATGATAAGCTCGATTTGTAACGGATGTACGGCACTTAAGCTATCTGTTTGTTATCAGTTGATTCATTCCCCGTCAAGTTCAGGTTGTGCGGTAGCTGTTGATAAGGCTACAAGGCAACTTATGACTGGGTGAAATGATTTTTGGGATTCCTCTAAAATCTGAAGTTCGGGGATTCTCCATTCAGATCACGCATTTATCCATATTGCTACCTCTCTCCTGAATCAGCACCTTTGAACTTCATTTGCCATCACTGTTTCGCCTGGTTTCTTCTTACTATTGTTTGAATTAAAAACTGTCGTATCTAGATCACGTGAGTCACAGCAAGTGTGACACTCTGACTCATTGCTGAAGAATTCAGGTGCCATCTGGTAATCGCAGTGTAATGCCATTTGTTTACTGATTAATATTTTTTTTATATATATATTTTACTAACAACTGCCAGACCCACTCCCCTTGTGATTTCCGCATTGTTTCAGCAAATTGGTTCCTATTTAGACGACATTCTCGTTCAATGGGGCTCGGCATAAACGTACACACTCACCCCTGGAAAACTGACGGTATAAGTGGGCCTACTGCGCTGAGGTGTTGGCCGGGCGAACAATTTGAAACTCGACTGATAGGCGTCGAACTCCGAATACAAGAAACTGACAACTGTTACTGCTCTCGCTACTTTGTTCTCTGTCCTCGACACCCGTTTATTTCCAAACCAGGGTGCGTGCGCTGGGCCCACCGCATTGAAGCTGGTCTTGTTTTTCCCATTATATGTATCAGCTGACTCAGCTGCACCGATGTCCCCACGGAAAAAATCTTTTGGCTCTCTCCACGCTACAGAGTGACTCCTGGTTCGCTACAATGTAGGTGTCACACTTCATTGATTTTTTTCTCCCCTTATATTTTTCGATACCTTCCCCAGTTATCATGAAATGGGGGGGGGGTATCCCTATGTGATTTTTCAGTCCATCTCGTTGGAAACGCATCACAGGTGATAAAAGCCGCCTCACTGTGGGAGCTGATAAGACGAAGTGATTGATTTCAGTGAAGCTCATTTTCTGGGTCCTCGTATGAATGAAAAATGGAGAAACTTTCCTTTAACTCATCTGTTCCCATCTGCCTGAAGTACCATGCCCATTTCCTCCCGCTCAAACACGGCTGACGAGAGAATGCAGAATAACGCCAAAGTTTTCGCTGAGCTCTCTGTCAGCATCGAATCAGCGACTGGCTGTGTCCCAACACTCGAAGGTGGATTCTTCAAAAATAAGTTCAACTTCTCGTTCGACGAGCGAGTCCGTGTAGAAGCCGGCCGACCTCACAGTGCCCTCAGCGATGCACAAGTAGAAGACTCTCACCCGCGCCCCCTGTATATAACCCTACCTCATCATGACCTCCCTCTTCTCCATTTCCGTAAGTCTCTTACTCTAAAAGCGTTTCTGCTCCCCACCAAAGGGCCCCGAAACCTTCTCTCTAAAGGAAGTGTCGTTGAGATCCCTCTTTGTGTCCTATCAGATACATAGGCCCTACCAGAAGTACAGAACATATCACTCTTTTCCTATAAATGACCCAGTTGGAGTGAATCAGGGTAAACAGCGGCAGCAAAAGTCACGTTTTCTAGTTAATTTTACACTGTTTGTTCCTGGGTACTTGTCTACACATATTGGCGTCAAACATAAGTATCAAGAGTTTAGGGTGCGGGGGAAGTTAGTAGAGACATTAAAAACCCTCAAACTCAGCCAAAATATCAAGAGCGTTGGGGGGGGGGGGGGGGGGGGGATTATTCTCGGAAAGGATTGAAATGTTTTGTAATCACCTAAATCTGGTAGAGGAAACTACTCCTTTTTAACACAACTCTAAACCTACTTCCTTTTCCCCTTGTTAGGTATCCAAGTACCTGAACCTAAAGCTCCGAGAGTGGTTTTGTTTGTAGTTAGGTAGGGACCTACCTATTCAACTATCCTTCCTCGAAAACCAAAGAATTAACCAATGGGGCGTCTGTCAGAAGTAGCAATTCTCTACTTCCATTATTTTTGGTATGGGGTACCCCACCGACACCTTAGGCAGGTATGTACAATAGTGCAGGAACTTCAGCTTTTTAGCGCCTTTTCACACACACGCAATGGCGAAAGCTGACATTATTATTCGTTATGGTGAGTTACCGCCACGACGTCGTCCGTATGATTACCTTGACACGTGTGAAAAGGGGCTTAGGGGTCCCATGTTCTTTAATTTTCTGTCCAGCTAAACTGCTAACTATTGGGTTAAAATCACTTTACATTGTACTCGTATAAGCTGTTAATTGACTTATATTGGAGTATGTATACTATCGTGTAAATTGTCTATACTACTTTAACTGGCCACCGACTCAAGATTTGCCGCCCAACTGTGGAGCATGGCAATGTCTATTTGATAATATCAACCTCGTCGAAATAGTTCAGTTGACTGATCTACACATCGTTTCGACTCAGTTATTTTGTTTGAGATTCAGTTTCGACTCAACAGTTGAGTTGGTTCGAGATCAGTGGTAAAAATGGTCTTATTTTCTTTTTTGTCTTTTTTTAGGGCTCAGGCGGGTACCTGAAGCGAGCCCAACCCGAAAAGCTCAAAGAAGTTTTCCTCAAGTATGCCACGGTGGAGAAGGACGGAGTCAAGTATATGACGTCGGATGACTTCGTTCGCAAGTTCCTGGGTGTTCTTCAAGAAAAGGGTATGTACCAACGAGTACCTTCTTTTCGATCAAACGCGAGTAGGGAAATCGTATTTATTTGAAAACGTATCACACTGTTTCGGGATGAATTTTTGTGTACCTATGTGAAAACTAGAAAAGCAGTCGAATTCTTCTAAACGTCCTATCTTACTCACGTTATGGAATGAGAAAATTTTAAGAATAGTGCGAAACGGACCTGTACTTTGTAATTGACCGTCTCACCCTCTGTTCTAACCTCTCTTCTCACAGTCTCTCTGTATTGCATGTTAAAATAACCTACTCTTGTATTTGGTAGCGTGTTATGATGACGGTTGTCTAACTTTACCTATACGATTTACTGAAAAAAAATGAAACCCTACAGGTGCTTCTGACTCAGTGCGTCTCCTAGCAGGCATTGTGGACACCAGCAAGGATGGACTCATCTCACTGGCTGAATTCCAGGCATTTGAAGGTCTACTGTGCGTGCCTGATGCTCTCTACAAGACCGCCTTCCAACTCTTTGATATCAACGGCAACGGCATGGTGTCCTTCGGTACGTTTCTCATCTATCCCTGATGTCTGTACCGTCTTAATAGTGGTTGTGTCACAATTCAACGAACAGTGAACATCGCGACCACTGATATTAAGAGTAATGTTGAATTGAGTTTGTTGTGCTTTGTGGTTTAGACGAGTTCTGCGAGGTGATGAGCAAGACCACGATCCACCAGCGCGTCCCCTTCGACATGAATGGTGGCTTTATCAAGCTTTACTTTGGGAGGGAGAAGAAACGAGTCATCAGTTATGCCGAGTTCAGCCAGTTCCTTCATGTAAGTATTATCAGAAACAATAGTTGACTCTGTGGATGTTAAGGCTGAATATACAATCGCTATGTATTGACGTTCCGATTTCAATCTTTGTGAGAAAACTATTGGATATTTAAATATTCTGAAACATAATATGTCTTCTTAAAGTCATTACTCATGAGGCTATGTTGTGATTTCACGATCGGTTAATTTTGGTCAATTTTTTGTGTGACAAAAATCACTTGTTCGTAAAATCACAACATAGCCTCATGAGTAATGACGTTAAAAAGACATACCTCTTCAGAATATTTAAATATCCAATAGTTTTCTCACAAAGTTTGAAATCGGATCGTAAAAAAATAGCGAATGTATGGTGACACTTTTTCCCATGAAGTATTTTGTAATTTTTTGTTTTTTCTGTGATTTCTCACTTTCTCACTATATAATCTGAATAACTCACAATGGAGATTGTGTATAGGCTCCTAACAAAGCTGTGCAAGGTGTACCAAAAAAAAAGTCTGGATGCTTCGGTACTGGAACTTGGGCACTCATGAATTCATCCGGCCCATTTGGGCGCATTTCTAGGATGCCTACTCCAATATCCCTATTTCAATGCAGGAGATTTATTTATATAATTTCTTTCAGGATTTTCACGAGGAATACGCGACTGAGGCTTTCCGTAGGCTGGACACAAACGGGTCTGGGTTCATTTCCGCCCTAGACTTCCAGGACATCATGGCTTCCATCAAGAATCACCTCCTCACTCCACAGATCAAGGATAACCTTATCGCGGTACGCTGTTCGTATGTCCCTGATCCTTCCCCCAAGAGGTTGATCGCCTATGCCTATACCAAATATTTTTCTTAGAATCACGCGTAGGGTATGGAATGTCAGTATGAAACTTTTTATAATTTGGCCAGTAGGTACAGCTCATAGTGACTTGGGTCTCGAAAAAATATGGAACTAGTATTTGTTACTTGCATCACGCCGAAATATATTTTAATTCTTGTACCTACCTCGAAAATTGAGACGTTTCAGAACAAAAAAATACGTTAAATGAATACAATGAAATTTTATTATAGTGTTCTTTGTTAATACACGGCCCTGAGCTTATAAAAATAAGCTGGGGAAAGAAAGAAAGAAGAAAAAGAGAGAGTTCCGATTTCAATTTTTTTCTATTTTTCAGGCAGCCTGTTTAGGCGACAGCGGGCAGCGCGTCTCGTTCCCTTTCTTCATGGCATTTAACTCCCTCTTGAATAATATGGAGCTCATAAAACGGATCTACCTCAACGCAACCAACGGTAACCGCCAGCAGGAGGTGACCAAGGAGGAGTTCCTGCACTCCGCACAGATGATGTCCCAAATCACTCCTCTAGAGGTTGATATCTTGTTCCATCTCTGTCAACTCCTTCACCAGACTGGGTAGGTTTTGGAATATTCTGATTTCTACTGGGGATCATTCCCCCTTTTGGTAAATGACGACCTTTCCGCTTTGAGTCGGTCCTACCATCGTTCCCTCGATTTTAATAAGTACTCTATAAGCTAATGGGTACATGAATAAACTATTGAGCTTTGCACATGAACGATACGTCGTCAAGGGAGGTTTGTTGCTGTTGCTTGCTGCGGATGGTTGGATCGACCGATAGTAATTAACAGTTTGTTTCTTGTTGCTGTTTTGAGGAAATGTTTGCAAAGTTTTCTGCTATGGGTGCATTGTCAGTCTTCCTACCACTGTGGCAGTAAAATTACTGATGCAGATTTTATGAACTACTGTTGTACCACAAAACAATGTTTGCCCTGTGTTCTGCTTAAGTAGCTACTAGTCATGCGCTTATGGCAAAGAGCTTGATAAAGTGCTGGTATAATTTTGTAAAACCATTGGAGGTACCGAGTACCTATGCTAATCAGGTTAGAAGTGTGAATTCTGTGCACGCCGCTGTGGAGTAGAATTTCTGGTGTTGTCATGCCAATGCACTTTGAAAGTCCCCTCGTCTTAAAAGGGTAAGTTGGTAAGTTAAATTGAGCTGGAACAAATTTCTTCTCGGTCTTCCCTTCAAGTAGGTAGTAGGTACCCTTCTTCACAAGTGTTTATGAAAAAACCGATGCCCCAGAAAAAAATTTATTTATTTTGCTTTGATAATGATAGAAACAGTAAAAGAGTGCGGAGGACTGGTGATTTTCGAGCAGTCTTCTCTAACTGGCTGTTTGATTGCAGGAGGATTGTATACAATGACCTGCAAGTGATCGCCCCTGAACAGTACTTCAAGCACATTAATCGCCGTCTGGCTGAAATTCACGCAGTGTCTAGCCCAGAAGAACGAGGAGTCTTCATTCAGGTTCTCGAGAGTGGATACAGGTTCGCCCTGGGCTCTATTGGTGGAGGTGAATATCATGAGATGTTTCTAGATAACATCTAGCAGGCTAGCAGACTCCGACATACACCCCGTGGGGCGCCCCCACCCTTGTACAAGAAATAAAATCGTCCCTTTATACTAATTTATAATTTTGTCTTTCTTAGCCGTTGGTGCGACAACCGTATACCCTATCGACCTGGTAAAGACTCGTATGCAGAACCAGAGGACTGGCTCATTCATTGGGGAGCTCATGTACCGGAACTCCATAGACTGTTTCCGTAAAGTCATCCGACACGAGGGTTTCTTCGGTCTCTACAGGTTTGTAACGTTATGCTGGGCAAAGATGTCTCTAGGAACTAGTTTGTGATTTGAGTCTAATAAAAAGACGCCCTACATTCCAGAACAAATCTGCATTCAGCAGTTTCCTCAAAAAAGTGTGACTGAGTTTGCTGTGGTTTTTATTTCAGAGGTCTTTTGCCCCAGTTAATGGGTGTGGCTCCTGAGAAGGCTATCAAGCTTACCGTCAATGACCTGGTCCGAGACAAATTCTACGACAAGCACGGCAATATCACCCTCATGGGGGAAGTTATCGCTGGAGGATGCGTAAGTTGACTACCTAATGATTTTTTTTTTTTTTTTTTTTCATTAATTTTTTTAGGGTTGCCGATTGGTGATATTTTCAGATAGGTATAAACTGTTTTGCAAGAAAACAAAATCAGCTTGTTTGTCAGAAATTAAAAATGCCTTGTTTGCTTCTAGGCGGGAGGGTCCCAAGTTGTGTTTACGAATCCCCTAGAAATAGTGAAAATCAGACTACAAGTGGCTGGAGAGATCGCTGGTGGGGCAAAGATCGGCGCTGTGTCAGTTGTGCGAGAGCTTGGCTTCTTTGGTCTCTATAAGGTAAATATTAAATTTGAGGCCATGATATAAGAAAACAGATCAAGGACGGCAGCAACGTCAAAAACCAAGATGATCCGTACATGACCAAAACGCTTAACTAAACAAGGTGATCGAAATTTTTAGAACGATCTGATATTGTGACTCATTTTTTGTAGGGAGCAAAAGCGTGTTTCTTGCGTGACGTTCCGTTCAGTGCTATATACTTCCCTGCGTATGCTCATCTCAAAGCTAAGTTTGCTGATGAGAACGGATACAATCACCCGGTGTCTCTGCTGGTAGCTGGTGCCATCGCCGGTATTCCCGCTGCAAGTTTGGTCACCCCTGCCGACGTCATCAAAACTAGGTGGGTAATGGTCTAGGGCTGTCAGTCCTTGAGGGTTTCTCATTGGAATGTAAAGCAGTGTCTTATGATGCCGCTTCGGTACTTCATGACGAAAGACTCTTATTGGTTACTATAGGAGATAACCTGTACAATTTAATGGTCTTATGGAAAAGACAGAGAGTGGACTTGTGGGTTCTTCGAGTAGATACTTAATTACTCGGTGAGAAAGAAGTAGAGACCCAAACTTCTGGTATTAGGATAATGACTGGACGGAGATACGAGACATGTAGGACAACAACAAAGATAGTATGAATGGGAAGGAAAAGTTTCGCCATTTTAGACTAGTAAATCTCACGAGTAGCCAGTTTTTCATTTCTCTTGCCCCACCTACCCGTGTCTTTTCTTTGCCCGATGTGTATGCTTTGGCCATGTAGATGAATGTTGGAAGAGTGACAACCTTTTATGCCGCTAATGGGCTGTGTATGTGACAGGTTGCAAGTAGTAGCTCGAGAAGGTCAGACGACGTATAACGGTGTGTTGGACGCCACGCGGAAGATATACCATGAAGAAGGGTTCCGTGCGTTCTGGAAGGGAGCTACAGCCCGTGTCTTCCGTTCTTCGCCACAGTTCGGAGTGACGCTCTTAACTTACGAAGTCCTCCAGCGCCTCTTCTACGTTGACTTTGGCGGAACGTAAGTTAGAAATGGATTGTCTTACTTGCAAGTGCTTATCTGGCACCAAGACTGTATTTCTAGAATTACGGCAAAATTTTCCTCGGTAATGAGCTTGTAAGAAATCTAATTTTGTCTTGCAGGCGGCCTACGGGGTCCGAACTGACCGTCCCGCAACCAGGAGTTGCTGACGTCATGAAATCCAACAACCCAGACCACATTGGCGGGTACCAGGTGGCTCTACCCATCCTCCAAGGCATTGAGAGCAAATTCGGTCTCTACCTGCCCAAATACTCAAAACCCTTATAGCGCTGGAATCCTATTCTCTGAAATGCATTTCGAACGTAACGTAGAAAATAAATCTATTTATATAATTTTAGTTTATATTTGCTATTATACAAAATCATTTGCGGAGCGTCACTTCCATCTTGAGGTAGGTAGGTTAGGTATTTACACAGATATAGGTGCAAAGACAGAAGAAATGTTACCATTGTTATGCCTGCAACCTCCACAGAACAAAATTTAAATTTTTCGCGCCCCTTTTTTAGGGCCCTAAGAGAGGGCCCAAAAATATTATCACCTAACCCTTTTGATTTGATGTAAACAAAAATAAATGGGAAACTAGTTGTACTTACTTTACCTATAAAAAGAAGAACCTGAGAGCCTTTGGTGAGGCATGATATTGAGAACTTAAAGTGGTAATTTTGAATAAATAAATCCGCGATGTGTGATAACTGGGAAGAATTTTATGCCCAAAATCCGAAACCGGAGGGATTTGATAAAGAGAGATTGAGAATTAATGACTTTATTAAAACCCATAATGGTGCTCAACGCAGGGTTGTTCTAGTTACGGTAAGTAAAATATTCAGTTCTTAGCTAGGAAGGTCCAGATAAAGTGGAAAATGTCGATTGGCAAACCAAGTCAGTTTGTGCTGTTAGTACTTGCCAAAGCAGCCGTAGTCCTGTCCGAGGCTTGGCAACGAGCACTGTGCAGAATACTCAAACTCACCTCCTTGTTTCTTTTTTTGTAGTCTGGTGGCACGACGGTTCCTTTAGAATTAAACACTGTCCGGTTTGTAGACAATTTCAGCGCTGGAACGAGGGGATCCTCTTCTGCTGAGCATTTTTTGAAGTCTGGATATGCTGTGATATTTTTATACCGTCTCAAGTCTCTGGAGCCTTTCGCACGCCAGTTCGCGGGCTCTTCCTTTTTGGATATGTTAGAAGTTGATGGAAATAAGCAGTTAACTGGTGAGGCGATGATTTTATTTAAAGTGGTCAAAACCGAGGACTCAGATATTATTATTCTATGGAAAATTAGGTAGATAAAGGATAAAGGAGCTAGGTAATTCCTAATTGGTAGAATTACCTTCCTACTTGTTTTTTATTTCAAATCGTTACGATGACAGTTACACTTTTGGGCAGGAGGTCCTTGATAAGTACGAAACAGCTTTTAGGCTGCCTGCCATTGTCGTACAGGCCATTCTTTTGTTGCTGCTATCTAACAGTCTTTTCTTATGTTCAGTCAAACTCAGCTGCTCGGCATCGCTGTTGCCGGCAGTAGAGAGCTACCAGTTGGCCCGGTCTTCAGGCAGTCTGCTCTCTGTTCCCTTTACCACCTTGGCTGACTACCTATGGCTTCTGCGTGCTGCTTGTGAGGCTCTTCACCAGTGCGGCTCAAAAGCTATGCTTTACCTAGCGGCTGCTGTGTCCGACTTTTACATTCCTTCTGAGAAAATGGTCAGTCCCTACCAGGGAATTTTTTTTTCCATTCAATAGTCGAGCAGGTAGTGTTTTCTATAGCCTGCGCGTCAGTCGTAGTATGTTATACTAACTTGATCAACATTTCTTGTCGCTTAAGGCTAATTGTATGGTTGTGATTGTACAGCCTGTACACAAGATTCAGTCAAATGAGGGAGCACCGACCATCTCCCTGCAGCTAGTTCCGAAGATGCTGAAGCCGCTGGTCTCATCATGGGTGCCCGAAGCATTCGTCGTCTCCTTCAAGCTAGAAACTGATGAAGCGTTGGTCTCAGTGAAGGCCAAGGAGGCCTTAAATAAATACAAGCACCATGTGGGTATGTATAACATCCCCTCCAAGAGGAAACACTTGAGATTTTTTTGTTCCCCCCTTTAGGTCCCCCCTGTTCTTCTAAGGCGTTGTAATAGTGAAATTCGATGTGTACCGGTTCTACCTAACCCAACCTAACTTAAAAGAACACTGAGAGTCAGGTCACACCGGTTCGGTTCCGATCTTAACAAATTTTTTTGATCTAAGTAAACACTGAATTGTTAGATACTAGTACAATATGTTTAATTCTTTTTCATTCCCCGCAGTTGTCGCGAATATGCTACAGACGCGTAGAACCCGCGTTGTCATCGTTACTGAAGACGCTGAATCCGCCATTGTCGTGAAGGATGACGTTGAAATCGAGAGCCTGATTGTTCAGGACCTGGCTGTGAGACATGGAGCATTCATTGAAAAAGTCCGGGAGGTATGTTGAGTTTTTCTCAGTTAGATTTTGGATTTGGGGTTTGGTTCGCAAGTGGCTGAATGGGAAATCGGAAAATGTTTACAGCTCAGTATTTCGCATATTGACCGAAGGAGAAAAAAGAGTAGAGTAACTCTGTCGTATGTCAAACATCTCCAATTTTACCCCTATCTAAAACAGTTCATTCATATTACCAACAGGTTTTGTGTTCACTTTGAGTTTACAAACTGTTACATTTTCATATTTATATGCCGTTTAGTTTTTAATAAATATGTTGAACGTTTATATTTAATAAATAACTCGGGAATGGCTAAAATTATTTCTTGTAATCAGGACGGTACTGCGTCTCGAATTTCCCTCTTCTTGTTTCCCGCCATGCTTCGAGGTTTGGTGTAGGAATCGAGTTGAATTCCTCGCAAGGAACCAATGGATTTCTGCAAATAAGAAATACTGTCATCTATCGGGGTTGGATACCAGGCGTGGGAGGGATTCTTCTTCTAACCATTCTCATTTTTGTTAGTCAAATACTTGGTGTGCCCTATCCTGTGAGGTTGGGAGACTTATATTGGCGTAGGAGGTATAGTTTCTTGCGGGAAAGGTAGATTCACAATTCGGGTCCGTATCTGTACAGCAAACTTATGAAAAAAATAGTCCAACCGTTCTGTACCGTGGTTGTAGCCCTTTCAGCACAGGGTGTCCTCAATAGGTATACTTACTCTTTTGAAAGTTTGTCAAAAGCTTTCGGCTGCATTGAGAAGATTTTGTCGCCATTGTCGCACATCAGCCGGGCCAGGTTGCTCTTCCTGATTTCCGTGAGTTGTTCTACGAAAATTGATAATATGATTAAAACTGTCGACTGCTGTTGACATTATCTTGGGGTACGCTGAGAGGGACATACCTCGTATATCTGGCGTTTTTTTTTTCATTAATGACGAACAAATTAGTTACAGTGAGCATTTATAAACAAAAAGGCACTTACCGGGTGTGAAGGCAGCTGGATGATCTCCGCGCTCGAAGAAGAACCTGTCGGCCACACGAGTTCGCAAGAACTGCTCCCTGATGATACAAGCAAACGTGGGGCCGAGTCCCGGGGGCCCCTCAGGCCCTGAACCTTCCATCGCACCCCCCACAGATAGATCCACGTCGTCCGGATGAAGGTAGACATTCGCAAGCCTTTGTACGTCCTGCATAGTTTTAAAGAAGATCAACTTAGGAGTCGTATAATCGGGGACTTTCTCGAAAGGTGTCACTACATTTCTAAGAACTTCAGACGGTGCTGTAGGCAAATCCTCATGTTTTAATTCTCAATTCCTATTCTACATAATTTCAGCCCTAATGAACTTACGTCACTGGCGATCAAGTCGGTAAAATCGGAGAATGAGGTGGCCCTAGAATAACCACAGTGAACTCTGTAGTCGTTGTATGAGGCTAGACCGTGGTCACGTCCCCGTTGGACGTCCAGCGACTTGAGGTCGGTCCCAACCTGAGGATTTTCCGGTCTACGGAACAGGTTCTCCGTCACCTACAAGTGGATAGAGAAATGATCTTCAAGTTGAAGCGCTGACACTTCAAGTATACGTCATGTGTCAGATACTTAAGCTGGTCTGATTTTATTTTTGCAGTTTAGGGTAACACGAGAAACCCACCTCTTGTGTGTGGTAACGGTCTGTGGCGTGTTGTGCTTGGGTAGTGAGCCCACGGGCCAGGTCCTCGAAAGCGCCCGCCTCCAAGACAGAAACATCCAGCATGTGCTCGGAAAGACGGACGTGCCCTTGGCTGTATCGCCGCTCCGACATCAACCTTAACGAAGGGTACCACATTAGCCGCGCTTATCTCCCACATTTCTGTTCTATAGGTATATACGTTCTGAATCCTGCCTTCAGTGCTTACTGCGAATGATAGAGGCTGCTGAAGGAGAGGAAGAGTTTAAGAACTTACAGAAGTTTTCCCTGTATGTTGGAGTGCAGAAACCGGAAAGCTCCCTGAGCGTGTTCGTTGAGAACGCTCGGGTTTATCCTCTCGTCATAATCATTGACATAGGACCCACTTGACTTGTAGATGAGTCCTGTCAGAGCAGTCTTCATTCCTGAAAGTTATTATACAGGAGTCACCGTCTACTGTCTTAAAACGTTTGCTACTACACAGTTTCATTCGACGGATCTCTCCCCTTGTGGGATCAGATTGAGTTGCCATTTTTACTTTCTCGCTAACCATTTATGGCTAGAAAGTATTGTTTTCGTGCAAAATTTCGCAATTGAGATTTTAGGTTTCCCATGATCCTGGGGGTCCCCTGAGTCGAAAAAAGTGGTTTCTGGAAAAAGTCTGTCCATCCGTTCCCCGTTCCCTGCTCTAGAGCCTATACTGTTCAGCCGATTTTCATGAAATTTGGTATGGACCTGTCTAAAACTAAAATCACGGCACATTTTCAAGGAATTTTTGATTGGTCAAAAATTGCGCTCGCTATTGCCAAAAAACCGCCAAAATAATTCAAAATTCATTCCTTTCAGCGAGGGATGCTTTATGAAGGAGGCCAGTCACCTCATGATATATATACATATCACCTTATGATATATTGTAGTAGTGAGCGCGTACTTAGCGCGTTTACTGATGGAAGACAGGAAAATTATTTTTTTCTTAGACAAAACGTGTTCTTAAAATGCTCTAGCCATTAGAAAGAGATGTGCAAAAGTCCAAGCTTGAGCCGACTTTAGATAGGGGTAGTGAGAGAGAGCGAGAGAGCGAAGCCTCGCTCTGTGGTTCACCTGTTAGTGACGGCGCGCCGCCGCCCGATAGCCCGAATCTCCGCTCAGTTTGGCCCGGGCGCGCGCTGAGGGATGTTCCGTTTCCCCTTCTCTGCATCCTTACCCTCTCTACCCACCCTACCTCTTCCTTATATTAGTGTATCTAAGTTTTTAATTAATTATGAATGGTATCTCCAGTTTAGCAGCTGGGTAAGTAAATTTTTTAATTTTCTTTTTTAGCGTCCAACCAAAAATCATTGTTGACTTTTCACTGCAAAAGAGGTTTTAGGCACTTCACTATCTTGGCATATTAGCAGTAATCAACGTTCGGACTTTAGTGAGATCTAGATCACATCCTAGTGATTTTAACTTTGTATGTAATACATGGGTCCATTATATATTTGAAAAATTCGGTGAGCTGGTGATTAAAATTGTCGTCTAGTAACTCTAGTGTATGGCAATTTTTTTTTTTTTTTTTTTTTTTAGAAAAAGTTAAAATTTTGCCCTAAAAAAATCACGTAAAAAACAAAATTTTCGATACCGCTGGCGTAAAAATTGCGAGAAAGTCAAGTGTAACCATTGTCGGACTCTTTATTTTAGAAGAAATTTTTTAGTATTTTTGGCTTACCTAAGAAAATGGGAAGCCACTCGTAGTATGAGATGTGCTGAATCTCTGCGATGACAATACGCCGGGCTTCTTGGTACACTCGTTCGTCATCCCAGTGAGGATTCAAATGGAGAAGGACAGTGGCCACGCGATTGTGTTCCCTGTGCAGGATGATCTGAAGCAGAGCTAGCTGTGGGTTTTGGTTCACTCTGACATCCCCTGAAATCAGCAAACGAAACTCAGAACAAATCTCGGAATCGCAGGGCTTTGGTTGATACAATAGATCTTATAGGTCGCGGTGCCAGGGCTGCTCAGGGGACACCCCGAGGGGTTAACCACTCGTTGGGAATCTATATGAAATCTCAGGGAATCTTGGAATTTCTAGGGGTTCATCTTTCTAGGAATATAGTTGGGAATCTTTGGAAATCTTTATGGAATCTCAAGGAATCTCTGGAGTGGTTCCCCCCTCGGGACATCCTGAGTTCTTAGCGTACCTGTCAGGTAGCAGACTTGCTCTGGCGGTGGTCTCGCGCAAGTAATGCTCGCGTTGTAGTTGGTTGTAGGCCACGCCCTGTTATGCCTGACTTCCACTCGAAGAAGTCCCCCTTGGTAACTTCGCAGCTGACGAGCTGTGGATTCGTCGGAACCGTAGACCAAACTTCCGTCCATCCAGTGTGTTACACCCGAAACCTAAGACATATTGTTTAGTTGATAGAATAATTCTTTTTAGCCGCTGCATGTATTTGGATATTTTTTTGGAAGTTCAGTTGAAATAGTTTCATCAATTTATCGTACCGGCTTAGCTTCTTTGGCTGTTGGGCATCCGTTCTGGTGATCTGTGGTAGTTCGAATGAAATCGAGACAGCGCTGCTGGTATTTGATGAAGAGTGGATCGTCTCTTGGCACTCTGATGGGGTAACACGGCTCCCCCTTGGAAAGTCTCCGGTACAGTGGGCCTTCTGGGCCACAGCACTCGGGGGCTGTGGATAATTAGTGGGATAATTAGCGTTGTTAGACAGTGGTAAGTACCTACTACTCGCTGACACCTGTCCAAAAAGTCAAAGATCGGGCGAAGATTTTCGAAAATCAGCCACGAATTTAAACTAAAAAATAGTGATCTCGCGATTTAAATCTCAATCGTACCGTTGGGATCAGGCATGATAGCAACAGCTGATGACATATCGTGGACAATGATCTGGCCCCACTGCATGGTCGCGAGGGTCCATAGTTGATCGTCTTTCCTCGCAGCGGGTAGGAAGATGCGACTCAGAACTCTGGCATCGGGGAGAGGTTTGCCTTGTACAGACAGTGGAGGGGCGTGTACACCTAGAAAAGGGGGAAAAAGTACAAAAGGTGCTGAATTTGTTTATGTTTGTATTTGTTTACCTTTTGAGGAAACACTTAGATAACACTATGGCTATGCACAGCTGCAGATTCGAGTCTTTCAAACCATGGAAAACTTGAAAAATTTCTTACCATCGGCGTATTTAGGAGGTAGTAGGCGACCGTACGGAGTGTTAGCAGCCCCCCATTGTGGGTTTCTCAGGTTGTTGCAGGTTCCATCAATGCTGCGGTACTTGGTTTTGGGGCAAGGCCGTCTGGGAAGGCACTGACCGAGTCGTTCAAGCCCGAATCCCTCAAAATAATTTGGTCCATAACTGGGAAGAAAAGCGGAATTTAGGCTCGTGGAAGTCTGCTAGAGGTTTAAAAAAATTAATTTTCTTTTTCCCATCAATTCTTATTTTGTTGTTACTGCGAACCTTCTTTGGAGTCGTTGGTAACTACTATTTCATTGGAAAGGGATTGGCGATATACTCATATTGTACAATATTATATTGCACAACTCAATTTTTCGAAGTAACGTCGTAATTTTTGTCCTTAGTGTTGAACTCTCCACTTGTTACATTTTATTTTCGACTGTAGGAGCTTGAGGAAAAAGTTACAAAATAATTCTTTGTGAAGAATAAAATTTCTTTGTTTCTTATACTCACCCAATTCTGACAGTTTGATCTAAAATATTGCCGCTGTCCCCAAATGTGGGTAGCTCAGTTGGTCCAAAAAGTGCTCTGCCGCTACTGCCCCTGAAAGGTGTCGTAGGCCTTTCTGAGCGGGCAAAAGCGGAGCCTGGACTGAAAGGAGGTGTCCTCTCTGAACCGTATCCCAAATCTGGCCCAAATGAAGCTCTCTCACCAAAAGATTCGCCCGGACCGAAATTGGTTGTTCGGTCTGGAGTATCCAAACCGCTGGATCTTTCGCCGAATGATCCCCCTTGTAACCCACTGAAAATAATGGAACAGTGTACTGACATACGGCACCCACACGTACCTGTAGATTCTCTTCTTAAGAGTTAAGTCATTGGCTTGAACCTGAAACCGAAAAAAGCATTGCAGTTTACCTGTAGTCGCTTTGGCTGAATGAAGATGGTCCTTCGTAGCCTATTGGCCGTTCAGAAGTGATGAAACCAGCAGCCTCTGGACCGAAACCCGCAGGACTCTCAGAGCTCACGTAGCCGGATAGCTCTTCACGAAATGGTCGTTCAGAATCAACATAACCCGAAGGGTTCTGACCAAATGACCGTTCAGAACCGACGAAATTCGAAGGATTTTGTCCAAAAACTCCGAATTGTCCTCCTGAATTGATGATATTCGTAGGGTCCTGTCCATATTGCCTTTCGGATCCAATGTTGCCGGGAGAATTTCGACCTGTGGGTCGTTCAGAACTGACAAAGCCAGCAAAATCTTCACCGAAAGGTCTCTCAGAGCTGATGAATCCTGAAGAATCTGGACCAAAAGGTCTCTCAGAACTTGGGAACCCTGGAGAATCTTGGCCAAAAGTTCTTTCTGAACTTATGAACCCTAAGGATTCTGGGCCAAATGGCCTTGCTGTGGAGCCCACGGGTTGGTTATTGTAGTAAGATGGGCCTGCCCCAGGTACTGTGTAGTCAAAAGAGGCTGGCCGGATTTGACTTGGCTCGCTGCCACTATACTGCGGCTCCCCTGAAGTCTCTGAAAACGTGTACACCGACTTTGAATTACATAAACATGTATCTGCAGGCGAAGAAGCTGACTACACCATCTTTTAGTTTAGTAACCATGAATCTACAGGTTAATCGAAACACTACGTAATCATGAATCTGAAGTGTCAGAAGATGACGGTACATCAGCTTTGAGTTCAATAATCATGAATTTACGGTTTTAAAAAAATAGTTGCGTGTACACCGACTCTTAAACTACATAATCATGAATTGGCAGGCGATGTCTACTTGACCGTTTCTTTTGCGGTTGACCCAGTGCAGCGTAGCCAGTTCCCTTCCTTTCCCATTGATTCTTCAGGTACCTTCTCATAAAAGTATTTTATTTCGAATTTTTTAAATGAAATATCAGATTATTTCAGCCCATTTTCAAGCCTCTGTGACTTCTTTCTGAGCTGTTCCATTCCCATGATCCATGATAAATTGTAAATATTCTTTCTTTAAACGGCGGGTGGGGGAGTTTGTAGATATTGTCTTGTTCAAATGTGGAGTAGGGACTCCTCGTTACGTCACACACTGACAAGTCAGGTGTTAGGTACTTTGAGGGTGAGGACTCAGTAGGTACTCAGTCAGGTTTTGATGAGTCACGTTTTCGAGTGACCCAACTTCACATTCAGACGACACAATTTCTAGAATTATCTTTTCGTTTATATTTTCCTGTTTAAACTCTTCTTCTGTTTTCCATATTGCTGCTTCTGCTAAGAATTGGCCCTTACTTCCACCATAGAGGGATCTCCCTCCTTTCGCTCTCTTACCTTGACAAATGGCACAAACTATGGAGAACCACCAGAAATCTGTTCTTGCGAGCCTCATCTGGAAATAGAAGGGTTCAAGAATAAAAATAAATTGGCGGTATTTTTTCCTGCTACCATTCTAATCGCCTGATCTCATGACAACCTAGTGAATAATTTAAAATTTAGACCCGTGTCATCATTAAAAATGTCCAAATTGAAAACCTCATGACATAACATTGTGGGTATAGGTACTTGATTGGTAGAATAATAGTAAATAGCTGGTTAAGGTCCTGGTATTGTACCTATAGGGCCATTTTTTACAAGGATTGTGTCTTGTATTTTTTGTGGCAACTCGAGTAACATTGGGCACGGTACGTTGGGCACAGCGCTGGACAATGGCTAGGCCATGTAATTCAACACGAGGATATTGTGTTCAACACGAGATAACACCTTTATCCTGTTTATTTATCTTCAGGTTTAGTGCAAATTTTATCTGTTGGGTAATTATCTAAAGACTTAATTATTTAATTAGTTCTCTAGAACACTAGAAAATCGTCCCTGATGATCATGTGTCATTGTAGTAGACAAATTATTTATGTCTTACACTGTAGGAGACGAGGGGTTAACCACTCGTTGGGAATCATTGAAAATCTTTATGAAATCTCAGAGAATCATGAAAGTTTTTGGAGTGGTTACCCCTTCGGGGTTCATCTTTCTATGAATATCGTTGGTAATCTTTATGGAATCTCAGGTAATCTCAAGGAATCTCTGGGGTGGTTACCCTCTCGGGAGGAGACTTTAAAATTCTGAAATTCAAGCTGAGTAGACAGTCCACTAAAAAGACGTACAGTTGTCACTCACAGTTCCTTGGCGAACCCTGACTCATTTTTATACCCTCTCTATAGCGAGCAAATTTACATGACCCCTTGACGATCGTTATAAAGAGAGACTTGTGTACTTTGTTTCAGAACACATAAATATCTAACAGTTTCCTCAGAAAATGAGTCATAAAAACTCAAACAAACAGAAGTGTGCGGACAGGCTTTGAAACTACTCTGTATATTGAGTCCACCAGTGACACAGCCTTACACCGAGAGGAATCTCGTTGGGAATCTCTGACAATCATTGGAAATCTTTATGAAATCTCAGGGAATCTTGGAAATGTTTGAAGTCGTTAACCCTTTGGGGTGCATCTTCCACGAATCTCGTTGAGAATCTCAGGAAATCTTTTGGAATCGTCAGGCAATCTCTGCTGGTGTATTCCCTTTCTCGAACGCCAGCAAAACCACCCAACTAACACCTTCAAAATTTATTGTAAGAAGACTGTTCTCCGTATATTGCATCATGGCGTGCCTTATCTTCTTACAATAAATTTTGAAGGTATTAGTTGGGTGGGTTTGCTGGCGTTCGAGAAAGGGAATACACCTGCTGGAGTGGTTACCCCTTCGCCTTACACAAGTACAAATTGCTTCATCGGTTCATCGTTCTGATGCTACGCAAGTTTCTCTGGCGTGTGGCACAAATTATTGAATCAGTTCCCAGTTGTAGTGAAATTATAGTGAAATAGAAAAGTAGCTATCAAGAATATTCGCATAACTGTCAATTACATGGGACCCCCCTAATTATCACCAGTTTTGTTAGTCAGGTAAGGTGTGTGTTGTAAGGACGCCCGTTTACATTATGAGTGTATGCGTAATAGCGATGGGACGTTGTAGATACTGCGACAGCCGGTAATTAAGTAAAAGTGAGCAGTATGGGTAAAGAGATGATTAATGCACTAATCGAGATAATGAGGTGTTCAAGTGAGCATATGGAGGAAGGATATTGCACGCGAGGTATTTTGCATCGCAGAGTATGCGGTTGCCATCACTTCCTTCACTTGCTCCTTTCTCTATGGGAACTACGAGCTGGATAGATGTGAAAATGCACATATTATTCTATACGTTGGGACTACCACCCGATGGTAAGTATTAGGCTGCGTCCCACCATCGATTTTCAACCATGTTCACCGTGATAAATTCCCATGAAGGCTATTTTCTCTTAACCGAGTATGGTGGGACGCAGCCTAATAGAGACAATGTCTTCTGTCAGCTCTCTGTGCCTTGGAAACGGCACATCGAAAGAAAGTGAGACCACAGTTTCAAAAGCGATTTTTTCAAAGGGATTTTTTTCTAGTTGTTTAAAATTAAGGCTGTTTAGCCGAACTGTCTATAGTCACTGGTAAACAAGTATTGCTTGAAGTATAAAAGGTGGGATTAAAGTATAAAACGCCTGGTTTTCCAGTAAATTTACAAACTGAGAAATTTTTCTAAACTATAAAATAAGTTTTCAAGTGTGCCTCTCAGTGGCCGAGTGGTCAAGGGGTCCGCTTTGTGTCCTGAGAAGTCCGGGTTCGAATCCCGGCGGAACGGAAAAATTTTCCGCTTCCGACATGGATGTATTGGCTTCGACCCACTACTAAACTGGCTTCGGCCCACTCATATTCGGCTTCGGCCATGCACTTCATCTTCGGCTTCGGCCAAAAACATCCAACAAACCAACTAAGCTCATATGTTCTCTGAACTTCAGATTTGGTTTCAACCGGGAGGGCGTTATGTAGACGAGCACCTAAAATCGGAGGACTGTTTAAACGAAGGGAGGTAGCAAATTTGCCTATACATGTATTTTTGAACACGACCGAGTTTTATATGGGTGAAAGTTTGAATTAAGGGGGAAGTGTGTCTCAGAAAAATGTATCGATCTGAGACGTTGATTCTGTTATTGGGACCGTGTGTTAGGTTGTTTGTAGAAAAATATATAGGTAGCCCACAATTTGGGAATGGACAAAACACAGACATCACGTTCGTCGGGTAACAAGGCCTCGATCAGTTCTGCCCTTGGGTTGCACCGACCTTGCACTTTTTGTCTCGATTCTGAATTGGACTAAACTATTGAGTTCTGCATTTTACATTCCAAGTTAACTGCGTGGTTGTAGACTTTGCTTCTAGATACAGGTTTTGCGGTTTTTCTGTGAAACAGAACTCGTTAAATTTAGCTGGAGTGTAGTGTAATTCTATATCTCGGGCTTATGTTAAAGTAGCCGACACTTCCTTTGCCTGGGTTGATTAGTTAATTATATAGGTATATACGAGATGTAGATATCGGAAACTAGCCTTCCCAGATATCATAGGTTGCCAGAAGGGGTGACTACAGATTGGCATGACGCCGCAGATTTCTTACCTTGGAGGCTAGCAGCGGCTTCTGAAGCACTGCCTTCACAAAATGACTTACAGTAACACTACAGGAACACTTCCCTCTTAACTCAAACTTTCACCCGTATAAAACTCGGTCGTGTTCAAATATACATGTACCTAGTCAAATTTTCTACCTCCCTTCGTTTGAACAGTCCTCCGATTTTAGGTGTTCGTCTTAGGTATACCACGCCCTCCCGGTTGAAATCAAATCTGAAGAAATATTGAAAAAATAATTGCTAAAATCTTATTTAATTGAAAATGTTTTTTATAGTTTAGAAGAACTTCTCAATTTGTAAATTTACTGGAAAACCAGGAGTTTTATACTTTAATGCCACCTTTTTTGGGCGGGGCAAGGTCAACAAAACGTAAAAAGTAAAGGTGTAATATATATACCTTACGTATATGTACCTGCATGTCCATATATTGTGACGAAGTAATTGCCAAATCCCTTCAATGCCAAAAAAGCGTTTAAAAAGTCCTGACATAGCTCTCATATAATTGACTAACGATTTTGTAACTTACAATAACAACAATCTGTTTTGGTAGATTAGACGAAAAAGCAGGTGCCACGGTTTCTGTAAATAATTGCAGTTCTTACGACAGCGACGGTGGGTGTACCTGCCTACTGGCCAGAGATATTGGTCATTGAGTATTTTAATGATTGCCTATCTGTGTTGTGTATAGCAATATCGATTGATTAGCGAGCAAGGTCGTTCCAGTCTGTGAAGGAAGCCCATTCTTCCAATACACAGCGGAAGGTAAGAAGTAAAAGCCGTCACGACTGCTTTTAGCTAGGGTCACCGGAAAACACGAAATTGATTTTTTATGGGGTAAGACTGTCACTCGCACGTATATTTACTTCAGCAGCTTCCGAGGGGTTAAATACTCCAGGGTTGCTTGAGATTGCATGAAGATTTCCAAAGATTTCCTGAGATTCTCAACGAGTTTCGTGGAAAGATGCACCCCGAAGGATTAATTAATCCAGAAATTTCCAAGATTCCCTGAGATTTCATAAAGATTTCCAATGAGACTCCCAACGAGATTCCTGGAGTGGTTAACCCCTCGGCAGCTCCCAAATTTTTTTGGGTAAATGCTTATCCGAAAAATTTTGATAGGTTCGGGGTTCGGGATCGAACTGGTGTGAGCGTGCTATCAGTGTTCTTTCATCCAAACAATGATCTGTAGACCTGTTAAATAGTTTGGTACATGAATAGTAACTTTTGCCTCGCTATCTTTAAGTTACTAGATTTTTAAAGCATGCCTCATGTTACGATTTGACCATTTCTATTTTGCCCCTTCCCTCTCCTCCAAGGAAGCCAAATTCTTATTCGCAGAGGTTTCTATAGGTTCAACTAAAGCTTATAAGGGTCCGCTATACCTGAAGGTGCATTTTTTGCCGCCCATAAGATTAACATTGCGAGCGGCGATTCATTTTCAAGGTTTACCCTTGGTTGGAAAGACACAAAATTTTGCCTGTACCTAGCCCTAACAATGTTCTAGGGAGTGTTCGAAGCAGATTTCCTATTTTTTTACTGGTTTTCGAGATACAGCACTTTTCTTGAGGTATGCGATGCTAGCATTTGCAAAACAGTTGCAATAAAAGAAACCAGTGAGAAATTGGGAAATCTGCTTCGAACACTCCCTAGAACATTGTTAGGGCTAGGTACAGGCAAAATTTTGTGTCTTTCCAACCAAGGGTAAACCTTGAAAATGAATCGCCGCTCGCAATGTTAATCTTATGGGCGGCAAAAATGCATCGTCAGGTATAGCGTCCTAGTGCATGCCCAATAGGTGGTACCAGCATACCTACCTTCTTACAGAGGGCCCATGCAGATGGAATCCTGGGTAGTGGTGCATGATCAGTTAAATCTAATAACATATCATTATTTATCAGATGTCTACCTGAGAAATTTATTATAATTATATTTTACTATATTTCCCGGGTCCCCTTCACTGGCTCCCTCGGGTGCGAGGAACTCTTCCCAGTAAGTATTACTTAGTTTGCTCTACTTCCTGCATATTGTAATATAGTACTTATTGATTTCCGTTTACGAAAGTACAGTAATTATGCGAAAAACCAGTACCTACCGATATTTTGGGGTTCCCAGTTCCCATGATCCGAGAGAAAAAATTTATTTTTGAAAAATCAGTCAGTCACTCCGCTGTCTACTCCGTTATGTCAAGACGATATGAAGTCTGATTTCGAGTAGAGAGGAGGTTCCGAAATCAAAATCAGTTTATTTGGATCGAAATTTTTTGGACACGCGATCCCTATGGGCTATACATCCTTGAGTTTTGGCACAGTTTGTACTGAGGTAAAAGGACTAATAAACTGAGTTGAATTCCAGTTAAATTCGGTTTTTACCGTGCACTAGTTGGAATGTAACTGGAGATTAACGTTCCGAGTGCCTATGGTGGGACGCACCCTTAATATAGGAATCAGATTCTATGGCGGAAGGGTGGAAGTTTTTAGAACTATCCCCCTTTTCTAATTTCCGAGGGGGAGAGATGCTCTTGATTCTTGTAGAAGTCATTGTGGTTATAATTAATTAGGAACGTTCCGTTCCATGCCCATTCTAGTCCGCCGGTGAATAATCGTTTAGATAACCGGGAATGGAATAGTTATGCCATTCCAAATGATGCGTCCAGAATTTCATGTTAAAATAATTTAAGTATTATTTTTTGATTTTTTACTGATATTTTGTAAATTGTTATTTAATTATACTATTATTAGGGTGCGTCCCACCATGCCCAGTTAAAATTAAACTGGAGATTTTGTCCTATAATTACCATGTTAAATTTAACTTTGGGCATGGTGGGTCGCACCCTTAATTTATTGTCAACCATAAAATCACTGCTAGGTTCCGTCCCACCATACTCGGTTAACAGCTAAACCTCAGTTAAATTAGGTTTTTACTGTGCAATATCTGGATTTTAACTGGAGTTTAACGTTAAACGAGTATGGTGGTACGCACCCTTAATAAGTTCAATCTCCTCTTTGGATCTCAGTTTCTCTATCTTCAATGAACTGATGATTTGAACCATAAAAGACCAAATACCACTTAATTTACGGATTGTTTCCGAAAAGTTAATAACTGAGGGATTTGCCGGGAAATTGCTATACGTTAATTTTCTTCATAGAGAAAATTTTCCGACACCTGTCACAGGCACCTATACCTTCTTATGAGAACTTACCTTGGCTGCTGGTGCTAGCATAGCCGGAGAGTGACTGCGGCACAGCTGACATTGACTTGGCTGTCGAAGTAGATGGTAAAGCGGCTGAGGGATAGCTAGAGGTGTACCTAGGTACATAAGATAAGTATTTCCCTCTCTAGTAGAACTATCGCTCCTACGGAGTATACAGTTCACTGGCCATTATTATAGACAGGTACGCAGATCTGATAGATAGCGAACCTGGAAGTTAGTTAATTAATATTTACCTAGTGGAGTTGAAGACAGGTGGCTAGACACAGTATAGGTGCATACCTTTCATTTTATACGTATAATTTCTACTTTGGAGGTATGTGAGACTGAAGAAACAAGAAGGTATGACATTGGTCACACAAGCTTTCCCGTACTTTCCCTTATGTCTTCCCCGTACATCTTTATCGCCAGCTCCTCCCCTGAGTTTTAATATCAAATGGGAGGACGGGAAGATGGCTTGCCTGCAGGAAATTCTGTGCACGTGCACATATCTATATAGTATCGCCACCATGACCTGCCTGGCCCGAGGGCATTCTGCACTGTTCACTGTTCACGGAATGCCCTCGGGCCAGGCACGTCAGGGTGGCGCTACTAAATCTATACATATGAACGTGCACACGTTTTTAATTTTGCACGGTGCAGTATAGCGCAAAGAGGTATTTTCCTGTTACAGGGAGGTTTACCCGAATGACAACTGAACGAATCTTTGGAAAATCCTATAGCATTGTTATAGAGAACGACCAACGACCACGCTTCGGTTCTTCCTTAAGCAGGTAGGTACGTGGTTTCTGGTGGGTAGCTGCTAGACAGGCGTGCCTAGAGAAGGGCCCTGGAAAAGCCCGAGGTAGGTACAGACTCAACAACCTAGGGTTAGGCCTCCAGGGGACAAGTCACGTACAAGGCACGCTTCACTCCTAACCATGTTGGGACTTAGTGACGTAAAAACTATAGTGGAAAAGTCAGCGAAAAAATTACCTTCTTCCAATACATTACTCGAAATGAATTTCACTTTATGGGGAACTTAAAGAACAGAGCGACCGAAAATTTCCCCGCACCTGTGCCACAGAGGAAATATGCCTGTGCTCTTTGTTGAGTCCGCAGACGCATATTTATCTATCTAAGCCTATAGGTAGGTATTACCTGACAGTATCTAAAGAGTGCATGGCCTTCCTGATGAAAATGATATGGTTAGGATTTGGGTTCCCATGGAAGGTCCAGGGGCAGAGTGAAAGTCTCTACATAATTCCATTATGTAGATAATACAAATATAAAAGCCTGGAAAATTGAACAAGTTTCAATTTTAGCTTTATTTTAAGGGTGAAAAATAAAACAAGGAAAATACAGCCTGTTTATTTAAGGTACACGTACCTACATACCACACAAATTATTAACGATTACTTGTTTCCTTTTTATTATTTTGTATTTTCACCTTATAATCTATTAGATGAAGAGTAGAAAATATTATTTACAAAAAGTATAAATATAGAGATAGGCCCAGAGTTAAGTCTTTTTAAATAACTAAAAATTAGGATATGGTGCCTTTATCAAAGCGCTTGCTAATCTTCCTTATCATGACATTACATGCCCCATAAATGGGCCCCATTGTTACCAATCAGATGATAACACAGTTTGTGCTACCCCACAATGTAATGTCTACTCGTAAGTTACAATGAATAACAAGCGAAGTTCCTGCCTACTTCAGTGAAACGAAAACAGTTCTTCCTGTGATGAAAGTGCCTTCATTAAATCACTTCTTGGTGTCTTTCCATGCGTTTAGGTCGATTAGAGGTATTCTAGAGTTTGAACAGTCTTCAAGGGGGTTGACTGGTGAGGGGACTTGGAAAACATCCTGCTGCATTGACTCAATTCCCACTGCGTTGTCGCAGAGAACTCTTGCTAGACTTGCTTTCTTCAGTTCTGCTATTTGGGCTGCAATGAAAAAGAATTAGGAATGCTCTAAAGGTGGCCACATACGGGGCGTTTTGGACGGCGTCCTGGCGAGGATGCATCCCTCGACGCCTCGAAATGGGGAGGGATGGACAGTTTTGAAGGGATGCCGTCTCAATCTTGGAATTCCAACTTGACCGAATTCCACGCATCCCTGGTGGGCGTCCAGTTGTTGAAGATATGCCCTTTTGGCATTTAATTCGTTAAATTGACTGTTTTCTTATGCATTTGTTTCTAACTGGAGTCAGATAGAATTGTTTTGAGTATATTTTTTGAAAAATATCAAGCGACAGCCGAAATTCTGTGATTATTAGAAGAAAATCAAGGTTTCGTCAATTTGTGGTAAACAAAAGACAAAGCGCAGGGATGCGGGGATGGATGTATCGTGTGTGGGCACCAGCCATCCCTGAGTTCACATCCCAAACCCTATCCCTGCCCGGCAGCCGAGACGCCGTCCAAAATGCATCGATGTGGCCACAGTAACTCCGTAGTGCTACAGCCCTAGGCCAGGTACCCATGCACCATGGCTGGGAGAGCAAGTTCCACTAGGTAAAATCTTGGCAACTCGAGGATTGAACCTGGTCTGTCTTACTTCACAGCTCACTGAACTGCCAGTGAACTAACCCACCCACCTCCTCATAGCCTCCACCTGACCTCCCTGAAGTTAAAGTGCAGAGACCTTTTGGTAACTTCTTGAAGACCTTAAATTCCTTTTCGCTTACCGTCTGTGAAGGAGTGCAAGAGTTGAGGTACGTCATAGAAGTAGCGATCGGCACGCCGTGTGCGGGTCAGCTGCTCCCTCAAAATGCATTGCAGCGTAGGGCCCACTTTACCCCCACTGACAGGTGTCTCCAAAATTGCCCCAATTACCAAGTCTACATCGTCTGGATGGTTGTAGACGTTCTTCAACTTGCTCACGCTCTGTGGAGTATAAAAATATTTTCACAGTGTTCGGTATCGACTAATAAGTGAAATTTAGTGTTATTTCGAATTATATTTTTTGGGGAGTAAGTTCGTAGATGGAACACGAGATGAAAGCAGACTTACAGTTTTTGGGATGGCGTCAAGGAAAGTCTCAAATTTGGAAGAGGTGGGTAGATTACAGAATTTCCTGTAGGCCGCGTACCCGGGCAGGCCATGGTCCCGACCTCTTTGGATGTCCAGGCTCATGATGTCCTGACCGAAGGGGCGAGCGCCCTTGTACAGTTTACTGGTTACCTGGAAAGTAAGGCTCAGCGATAAAATATGTTCTGCTATATTTAATTTAGGTAAACGAAAAAAGTAGGTAGCTGCTGGCTGCTACCTACTCTGGGTGTTCACTTACGTCATCGACGACTGACGCGTCCATCTTTTGTGACTGTTGTACAGTGAGGCCCCTCAACAGTCCATCTAAAACACCAGGCTCCTGCGTTACACCAGGCTTGTTGAAATGGTCCTGGAGTAGGATCTTCTCTTTGGTTTGTCGTTCCTCGTCGGAAACCCTGAAAGAAAATAATTGAAGTAGTGGCAGTCACCTAATATTTGATTTGAAAGTCTACTGGAGTAGGTAGAATGCTTACCAAAGTTCCTTCTGAAGGAGGGAATTAATGAAGTTGAACCCTGCAGTGGCAAATTCATTACTGACGCTAGGGTTCAAGTCTTCATCATAAGATCCACCGAACCCTTTGCTTTTAGCTTGAAGTCCATTTTTCTGCGTGTAGGTCTGTCCTAGGACCAACGGTGTCCAGGCTTTGTACGTTATGTGCTGGATCTTGAAGAAAGAATAACGGCATGAATAGATAATAATAATAAGAGTCTGACAATTGCTCTCAGTTGCCTTTCTCGCCCTTGATATTTTTCGAGATAACTGACTGACGAAGAATATATTCAGGCACTTGCGTCTTTTTTAGATGCACTTACCTGCGCAGTGACAATGCGGCGCGTCTCGTGGAAAAGTTTCTTATCTTCCCAGTGGGGGTTGATTTTTTGGAGGGCGTCAGCAATGCGGTTGTGCTCCCTTACCCACAGCGTGTACATGGCTGTTTGGTGAGGGTTCTGGTTTACCCGAGAGTCTCCTGAATAAAAATAAATAAATAAAATCAAATGCTCCCTCCCCTCTTCCAAATCTCTCCAGATAGTTTTCTCTTAGGCTGAATTTCACCACTTTCCGATAGTGTCTTTAACGGGAGGATTTAACGAACGGATTTACGTTATCGTATGTTTAGGTTACGACAAATGCGTTGCGCTTGCAGTTGTTTCTCTTCGAACGCACTTGTCGTAAGCTAAACATACGATAACGTAAATTCGTTCGTTAAATCCTCTCGTTAAAAGACACTATCGGAAAGTGGTGAAATTCAGCCTTACACGTACATTTTAATTTACCCCTGATAGAAACTGATTATGCAGTGGTTATCCGTTGTGCACTTACGAGTATAATCATCTTTCTTTCGGCGTACAGATCTACTATCGTTCGCCATGATAATTACCTATTTAATATGGTATTTTAATGATACGTATTTTCATTGCTATGCTATACCTGAGTAGTAGCAGATAGTGGCATTGCCCCGGGGCTGGCACTGGACCTTGGGCGCCACAGACAGCGGTAAAAATTCCTCAGCGTTGTTTTCACTCGTTGCTAGGCGACCACCGGACATGGCACGAAGAGCTATGGCACGCCCTGCTGTACTGCCGTAGATCATAGATGCATCCAGGTAGTGAGTAGCCTGGTTCATCTAAGAAGGAAATAGAAATTTTCCTAAAAACATTTCCACATGCTTTTTACGCTAAAATCAGGTCTATAGACCTAGACACAAATACATCCCCGATTTCCTCCCTCCGTACCTGATCGGCAGGACCAAAATTGCATTCGCTGCGGAGACTGGTAATGGAGCGGACGTAGTTCATGCATTTGGCTCCGTGGGGTGCATAATCCGGGTCATCGTCTGGTATGTCAACCGACAGACAAAACGGGTGGACGTACCTAGGAGTCAGCTGTTTCCCGTCCTGTCGGCAGCACTCGATAGAGCTGCCAGTGTGAACTTTAACAAAAAGTTAGGGCTATAGATATAACAGAGAAACCAGTTATAGGAAGCGAAAAAACTTGCTTCTACCACGAGTCAGACTTCTTCCGATTTACCTTCTGGAACATATTCCACACTCCACCTTCGATAATTAATAACAAACGTCGTCCGCTTTTCCTTGTCTGACCTTAATCAGAGCATAAAACGTCAGTCGCTAATGCAGTACCTATATGAAAAATGAGGGGGAAACCTTCGATGAGGGAAATGGAAGTGCGCAGGTCAGTTGTCTGTCTCAGCAGTCGACCGGTGTAACCCGCCTCGCGTTGTCATAGAAATCTCCCCGAAAGTGTTTTGTTTTCACACTATTCCGACGGCAGTGTTTATTCACTAGTGCAACACAACATTTTTTCCCACACTATTCGTATACCTACTGAATACTGGATTTCAGCTGTAGACTTTTTGTTTTTCATCCTATACCTACCGCAAATAAAGCTGATGGGTAAGAATACCTGTGACAGATAATGTCTCTATATCCACAAATTTCACGGTTCCTTTTTGGAATGTTTTCCAATCTGGAGCTATTTTCCTTAACTGCTGGAGAAGAGGGTTTAACTGCGTATAGGAAACGGCCATGGAAACCTTTAACGTCATAAAACGTTGATATACCATCTGTTACGTAAATTAAATTGTACGTCAGTACGAGTATATCAGCTACGTGAACCAAAACCAGGGTCATATACTGATGTGAATATTATTAATCAATGACTGGCCAAAGTCAAGGTCACACGGGTGCAATAGGAGATGCGTGGGTTGTGGGCAGGAGCCAAAAATGTTATTTGTAGACTGAATTATTGCCGTCACTACATGCATGGCAGTTTAATGGGGTTTCTATGATGAAGTGTGGTTTGTATAAGTTCAAAAACCCTTGACTCCGACTTATCTAGTAAAACGTAGGTAGAAGCAATTACCCATTTTCTGGACAGGCGTCTGAAAGAGATCATTGGCGATGAACTGCGCCCATTGTGCGAGAGCCAGTGTGGAGCCTGTATCAGGTTTGTCCAGATCAGGTACGAGTAGATTGCTGACTAGCCTGGCTGAGGGCAGGGCAAGCCTGGATACACTTCGCCTTGGTTGAAATATACCTAAAAATTATAAAATTTGAAACAGGGTTCCTTTAGCTCAAATGCCGTACACGTGTATATCAGCGGCTGGGGTCTAGTACCTCCGAGGGGTTAACCACTCCAAGAGATTCCTTGAGATTTCATGAAGATTTCCTGAGATTCTCAACGAGATTCGTGGAAAGATGCACCCCGAAGGGTTAATTACTCCAGAAATTTCCAATATTCCCTGAGATTTCATAAAGATTTCCAATGATTGCCTGAGATTCCCAACGAGATTCCTGAACCCCTCGAGTACCTCGGACCTCCTATTGGAAGAATAACAATTGCACTCACCGTCTGAGTACTGCGCGGGGAGCAGGCGTCGGTAAGGACTGAAGGCCTGGCCCCAGTATGGATGTGTAGGATGATTGCAAGAACCATCGAATGATCGGAACTTTGACTGGATGCCGCACTTGACGGAACCAAACTGAACAGAACACTTGTTCCGCAGAGCTGTTCTGTCCAGTTTCCAATCTTGCATTGCTTCTAAGCAGTCTGATTTGGAAATGTGATACCTGTTGGGAAGGTAGAACATTCAAGATTACTTCAAATTTATCCAGAACCGCAGATAATGTGCGGTCGTTGGTGGACTAGGACTAGGACTAGAGTTTGCGGGGTTAGAGCAGTTACTAGGCTGGACAGCAATACCATGCATATTGTGTTTTGTCTCCCACTGCCGAATAAATACTGTCAAATTTTGTCCATTTTTGGGTTGTTTTGGTTGATCAGAAAGTGTCCAAAATAGGGCCAAAATTGAGAGGTAGGTATGGAATAATTTGTGTGCTTACTGTCGACAGTGGTGCTGTAGCAAGTGTAGGGACGCTTTGTTGGCCACTATGGCACTGCGGCCATATACAAGGGCTTCCGGTGCAGGTAGGGAGTCGATTAGCTGCCCATGGCTAGGGCTGGATTCCGCTACATCAATGTTGGACACTGGAAACAGATATAAATATTATGGAAACATTTGCATTTCTGGCTTTGAAAAGAATTTTTGTGAATGGAAAAGTTAGGACCCGAAAATCCCAATCGCAGGTAAGAGTCGTAACGACTCTGGGGTACATAGGGGGAAATAAACTTCTATTGCTCATACCTTTCAAGCTGTTCTCTAGACGTTGCAATCTGGAGAGAGAATCCTGTGCATATTTCACAGCGATATTAAGATCATGGTCTGACACCTTGACGTAAATCCCTCGTTTACTCCTATCTTGAACGACGTCTGACTCTGAAAAGAGTAAAAAACTTTAAACACACTGCGCTAAGCTATAGGGGGGAGAAGACAACGTTCTGCCTAATTTTGTCATTCTTTCATAGTTATGGAAAGTATTTGTCAAGGGGTTAACCACTCCAGGAGGTGTATTCCCGTTCTCGAACGCCAGAAAACCCACCCAACTAACACCTTCAAAATTTATTGTAAGAATAGAAGGCACGCCATGATGCAATATATGGAGATCAGTTCTTCTTACAATAAATTTTGAAGGTGTTAGTTTGGTGGGTTTTCAGGCGTTTGAGAAAGGGAATACACCCGCAGAGATTGCTTGAGATTGCATAAAGATTTCCTAAGATTCTCAACGAGATTCGTGGAAAGATGCACCCCGAAGGGTTAACCACTTCAGAAATTTTTCAAGATTCCTTGAGATTTCATAAAGATTTCCAGTGATTTCCTGAGATTCCCAACGAAATTCCTGGAGTGGTTAACCCCTGGTATTTGTCAATGAGTAATGAAATGAATGAGGCACTTACCTTGTAAAGAAATTCTGACTAGGAGAGTCAGAAGAAAACAAGCCACACTGAGCACCATTTTGATTTCTTGAAATCAGTTCAGTCTACAAATTACACTCTTTTCAAAACGTGATACGATTCCAAAATACAGTTTTCAGCGTTGGTAGGGAGAAGATGGAGTAGCGTAAGTTGCGAACATCCACTGGCATAATGTGTTCCCGAGCTTTCAATAGCGTGCCACTCGAGTGATTGGCGACTGTAGCTCTGGAAAAAGTGGGAAGACCGCTATGGCAATCAGTACGGGGTTCCCGACACAATAACGTGACAGAAAGCTGTCACGAGACCTTTCGATGATGTGTTTTAATGAGAATATGCGTCAGAAACAAGTAGAAGAAGATAAATGACGGGACGTTTATAGTAGAACCACAGAGTAGAACTATTGAAAGAACTGAAAGCCTATCCAGTTATTTAACTGATTTTACGTATTCTAAGCAAACCTGGAGGGTTTATTTATTATACTGAGGGTGTTAGGTATAGGTATAGGTATAGGTATATAGGCTGGGATATATTCCTATAAGAAAACTACTGTAGGTATAAAACTTGCAATATAATAATGTCAACACAAGTAGATAGGTGTTGTGTGTTAGATCACCTTGGCCCAAAATACAGCATACAGCCGTACAGCACTTACCTGCTGAAAGCTAAACCTGTACGTATCGTATTGATAAATTTGTCAAGCTGTGAAACTGGACTTGTGGAATCCACTAAAAAGGAAACTTTCCCAATTATTATAAAAAATGATAATACTAGTGACAGACTGGCTGATGGCTGACTGCTGCGCATGTGGGGCTCGTCAGAGGGACACTCCCCTTGACCTATAACTTCCGACTTCTATAGGAGATAAGTACGTTCTATCCAAGCCTAAATACGCTCTTGACCCATTAGATTTTAATATGTAAGTAAATGGTGAAGTTATTTTGGATCTCTTTGTCATTACTAATTTCCCCCTACTTAGTAAAACTCCCTCCTATTTCAATTTGAAAATTTCCCGAGCGCGAGGGTATAAGTGAATAAGGCCTGAACGTAAATAAATATGGGCAACCGTGCCTTAGAGGCACCTGGACAGAATCTGACTGTGAGGGTCGGGAGCTGTATATTTGCTCGTCCAAGTGTAAAGGTGGCAAATGGACTTCAGGTCGTCGCCCATTTACCGCAGAGTGTACAGACCGCGCTGCTTTTTGCTCTGTCATCGGGAGCAACGTTAATTTTCAATGCCGAGAAAATGAGAAATCTCGAAATTTGAGGCATTTCAAGGTTTTATTCAGTTTGTTTATAGGTAGTCTAGAATCAGATTATCGGGAAGAAAGTAAAAAAAGCTCCTTCCTACTAATTTTTCCTGTTACGAAAAAGTTTCGTTCTTGCTGGGCATGACGATGATTTAGTCATGTAACTCCTGCATTGTTTTGTGGGTCGCAGTAAACTTTTGTTATCGGTTACCTGATTGACTTATGAGATGGAAGATAACAAAGTGACCGCTTTCACTACTTCCTCTTTCTTCCTTCTATAGAAATTTCCAAGACCCGTTTTGTCAACAATGTAGGACTGGAGTAGGGTGGTGTACCATTTATGACACTGTACCCTTGAAGCGTCAGGCAGTTCACCATGGCCCCGCATCTTTTTTTGAAAGGGAGGGTCATATCCCCCCCTTGTCACTAGGCTTGTGCTAAAGGCTATACTGGTCCCAAAGTTCAGTCGATGCAGAGGCTACGCATAGTGGATAACCTATAAGTGACCCCCTGCGGCAGGTCTTGACGTCATTCAACATCTGAAAAAGCGAGGCAAGGGTTCAGACTCCAGAGGTCAGACCCGCAATCGATTTGCAATGGCAGGGCATGTACCCTTTACCCTTCACACTCACATCTGTCACGAGTCATTGTATTGTTTCGATAACGAAAATAGAAGCCTGTAACACTGGAGGCATGCGATTCCCCCACTGAAATTCTTATGTAATTTTTTCCAATGTAGGTACCTAGTTTTCCATAACCTATCCTGTACCAAAACTTATCATTTTTTGGGGGAAATTTTTATTCAAGCGGGATTCGAACCTGACTTCTATACGGCTTACAAAACTGAAGGCCTTATGCGCTCAGGCACTGTGCCACTTTCGTTGAGATTTCCCCAGGGTAGAAGCGGCTTAGGTACTTAATAGAAAATGAGCATGATTGCTGTGTGGACCAGCTCATTTTGTTTTTGTTAGAATAAGTTCGGGAAAGTCTGGGGAGAATTTTCTTCCTTTCTATAGAATTTTCATTCATTTTCACCCATCCCACTTTACTTTAGAAACAAAGGTATAGTTGACAATAGTCGCACTTGGGTCGTTCTTCCTTACAGTGGAAATGACATAATATAATATGTATAGGTGCATAATTTTTCACTCACCCTGTAATCTCCCAAACAAGACGTTCTGTAGATATGCCGCTATAATGAAATGTTTTTCACCTACAAAAAAAAAATTTATGTCAAGTCAGAATTTGTTTGCAAGGGACAAAATTGTAAACTAAATGTTTAAAGACCACAACACCACGGAGAATGCCTCTACCAATAATAAGTGGACGATGGCTTTACGCCTACCATCGGACCAAATTTGAACGGAAACGGTGGAGTTGTTTGGCCTGAAGCTGTCTACATCCACATACACCGACACGCACACCTACAGACACATCATTTTTTGTCCGTTTTGCCATGAAAAACTCACCACGATGTTTTGAACTGTTGCGTAGGGACAGCAAAATACGATAGTGAAAAGTAAAAATTCCCAACGTCTGACAGACTGCTTTGAACAGGGATTGGTCACTGACTAGTTGTCGACTTGTCGCTCGGAGTCAGATACGGCGCCGACTTGGATATAAACAAACAAGCAACTGGATTCATGACAAGTATCGGAGTTGTCTTGGCCTAAATAGCCCACAATCCTACATCTGGATTTTTCTGGTACTATGAGCAAAATTAACGATCTGTGACTTTCATGCAGTTAAAGTCCAAGTGGCCCTGCATGAGAGGTCAGGGTTCGGATCCAAAAATCTGTGGTAGGTATACTCGTACGTACTATAACACGCTTACTTACCTTCCTGAAGTTTTTTTTTAAATTGAATATTTAAATATTTTAATTTAAATTTAAATTTAAGGACATTACATTATCAATAAAGTAAATGATAGGTACTTATACCGATTCTCTGGAACACTAGTACAGGTACTCCACCTAAAGACAGATGAAACCAACTCTCCGTTTCGAGTAGTTGAACATCTACATCTTGAGGTACATGCGATAACTTCCAGACCATGCACGTGGTTACTGGATGTCCTAGGCTCGTGCCTGACTCCTGAACCTTTGGCAGATGACACGAGGTTGAACATGACTTCAAAGGAATCTCATTAATCTTATAGGTACAAGTCAAACTATGTTAGAAAGTTATAGAAAGGAGGCGTATATAGTCTTTCACTATTTACAGCCGGTGTATTACGCTGAAGCAAATTGTACTGTCTCAAAAACCGTTCTAAAGTTCCGGAAAAAGGTTTTTCGAGATAGATTCGTAGGTATACATATATGCGGAAAAAGGTTTTTCGAGATAGATTCGTAGGTATACATATATGCGGAATATATGCGGAATATATGCGGAATAAACGATTCTATATAGAATATTTCATACGTTTCCTCCATGGGTTCTCATATATAAAAAAACTGCAACATTCCAGCAGCTCTATTAGTTTTTTTTTTTTTTTTTTTTATAACGCGCGACGTTCAGAGAACATATGCGCCGATGAGTTGGTTTGTTAGAAGTTTCTGGCTGAAGCCGAAGATGAAGTGGCCGAAGCCGAATACGAGTGGGCCGAAGCCAGTTTAGGAGTGGGCCGAAGCCGATACATCCATGTCGAAAGCGGAAAATTTTTTCGTTCCGCCGGGATTCGAACCCGGACCTCTTAGGACACAAAGCGGTCCCCTTAACCACTCGGCCACTGAGAGGCACAGCTCTATTCGTAAATGGCGTTCTAGCAAGTTTCAAGAATATTTAGTATATATGTATAGGCAGCAGTAGCAGCTGCAGTATTCGTAGCAGCAGTAGTTTTGTAGGACGACAGCAGGTGTTTGCTCTGAGGTTCTGATCTTTCCGTTTACTGAAGTTGAAACAATACCTACTGAACAACTGAACCAATATGTTACTGTATAGCGAGTTCATGGTCAGATTTTATCGCTTCAGCATTTATGTTTCCCCACGTTCAATAGCACTTCCTCTCTATAGCCGCTCTGGGGCCGCTTCGAGTGATGTGATTCATATACCTATACCTATACCTACATAGACAAGAAGAGTAGAATAAATGGGTAATAATAGGATTGTGTGTGAGTCAGATCAATTTCCTGTCTCGTGCTTGCGGCCGCCTCACGTTACGTTGAACAATAAATAAATAAACAAATTATAGATGTGTAAATAAAGAACTGTTATTGTTATGCAGCCAGAAATCAGTAGGTTTGCTCAGAACATGCCCTCCTACGAAAGCACAATGAAAATGGTATAGAAGAGACCCAAAAGGAGGTAAGACAAGGAAGAACGATTTCATTTGTTCTTATTTAGAAATGACAGAAGTAGTTGTCTTTGTTGTTGTTGTTATCTGAAGGATGAGATAGTATTGTATAGGTATATTTACTTACCTGCCTAAATTTATCGTCTAAAAGTGGGATGAAGAAAGCTGTCATGACGATTTCATTTTATAATTGATAACATGACATTACTTTAATTTGACCAGTAGATCGCACTAGGAACAAATTTTCCCTTTTCTTTATTGTTACACTGTCGACATCTCAAAATTCACTTATTTTGAGGAATCCATTCCCATGTCGTTTTGACGCCTTGACTCCCTGAGATTTTCCTCAAACATGTCAGTGCTCCTCAGGATTTTTTATCTTTGGGAAGAAGGAGAACGATACTTCCAGTTGCTGAAAAAATAAAAATAAAAATACAAATGTCTAATTGGTCTATAATTTTGACTAATTATTGAGTCCCACGAATGCCCCTCCAATAGGAAATTGTAATCATCGTGTACTTAGTGTATGATCTCTAGCTCATAGGCTACTATACCTCTTTAAGGCAAAATAATTCTGTCACCTAGAAAATCTTGGGATGTATAGAGGCCACTATAGGGTTTCCTTTATAGGTAGAGTACAAGGAAACCAAAGACACAGTATTCATAGAATGTGGTAGGTACCCACTGATTTTGGGTAAATTTTGAGGCAACCTACCAAAAAGAAGACCAGCTAGGAGAAAGAATAGCACAGAGCAGTTCCAATCCAACAGAAGAGGGAATATTACATTTCCAGCGAGACCACCAATTTGGCCGAACATCATTACAAGGATTACAGCCATAGTCCTTAAAAAAAATCACATAGTCGAAGTTAAAAAATATGCAGACGGTCGCTGTTTCAAAATGACTGCAGCACCTATACGAAACGTATTATAGCAAGGTCAAAAATTAATTTGTATATGTACCTATTTCAGTTCAAGCTAGCACAGCTCCGAACTGTAGTATAACTGCTTTTCTGCAGGAGGCTCTTACCTAAAGTAGTCAGTGCTGGATTAACCATTAAGCTAAATAAGCTATAGCTTAGGGCCTACGCTCCGAATAAAAAATTACGAAATATGGAGATTTTACGAAGATTACTGAAATTTTCGGCTCGCTCACTTCGCTCGCTCGAAAACAGGTTCCTTTCATGCCTTTTCCTCCACATTTTGTTTAGCTTGGCACTAAATGACAAAAATAATAAAATAAAAGGATCCTAGAAATTGAGTCTTGGGGCCTCATTGAAGGTTAATCCGGCTCTGCCCCTAGTTACCTTATTTCCGTAGGGAAAAGCTGAAGAGTAACGCTAATGATAGCTGTACTGGATATGGAAGTAGATGTCACGAAAATTGAGCTAAAAACCAGCATAAGGAGGGACGATATGGCCCAGTACATTCCTATACAAGACCCGACTGCCCCGGCCGTAGAAATCACTGTAACAAATGCAAATTTCGATCAGTAGATCAGTACCTAGTACCAGGCCCGTATCCAGAAAGCGGCCATTGCGGGGGGGGGGGGGGGGGGTTAGGGTCATGGGGGGGGTTTCGCCTATATTTTTTTGCTTCACGTTGGCATTACCATGTTAATTTTCCGCTCAAGGGGGGGGGGGGGGGGGTTTAACCCCCTAAACCCCCCCCCGTGGACACGGCTATGCCTAGGACACAAGTTTATTTCTGGAGACCGCTTCAACTTTTATTCTACGGAAAGAATTCTTACGGATGATTGGAATGTCTCCAATGAAGCGCGTGAGGTAGCCTGCCCCGAGGAACCCGACCGCCGTAACCAGACCAATAATAATCGAATTCAGGTACACGTTCACGTCAACAGGGCTCTGGGTGCACTCTAATAGCTCAAGGAGCTCCTCCACACTGTCATTGCTCGCCGCAGGAAGTGAGGAGCTTGTTCCGAGGAGATCACATACTGTGGTCGCATTCGACACCGACCCAGAATTTTCTGCTTCCATAATGGATGCAAATAACTGTGGCATCCATAGACGAATCGTGTTGTATCTGAAAACAAAACCACCAAGCTTTAAGAAAACCCTTTGTGCATGGATAGGTGTATAGGTCACGAGACGTAAAGAGTTTACTGGTCTCTTAAGGACGCCGCGCCGTCCATCCAGCATCTCCGCCATTTCTGATAGCATGGAATAGGATTGAGTGCTTGGCATGCGCCTTTCACCTCGTTCCCTATCTTTCTCCATGTTATCAAAAAGAATGGCGCGGCAAGATGGACGAGATCCTTTCATGGGCTTACCAGGTCCAAAAACCTGGGGGGGGGAGCTAAGCCCCCCAGACCTTCTTCTCACCTGGGGGAGTAGGCATGGCTTTATGACGTTATGTGTTGGTGAGAAAAATTCTGGGGGTGGCTATACTGTTTCCCCCCTTGCTCCACCTATGGATTCTTTTCTGTATGAAGGGTGGAATGAATTAAAGAACTGAGTATGCATTGCGCTAGCTGTTGTGCTAACAAATACATAACCAAAGTTTTGCAGGGATTAACAATGAAATATTATTCTTACCCAAGGAGAGCCCCGAACTGAAACAGGAAAACGAGGGCTGCCCACCCCAGGTACGGAGCCTTGAAAAGGGGACGGAATTGTTTGAGACCAGCCACAACAGCCCGAAGGGAACTTTTTTGGTCCACAGTGGAAGACACAACAGGAGACGCCTCCACTCTCAGTGATTTCACCTAAAAGG